>CM068586.1:57508649-58029986 GCA_035048485.1 Pteria penguin | reverse complement strand
CACTACTGGGTCCAAAAACCCCTGAGAATCCCGTTTTTCTCTGCAAAACTCTGCAACACCCTGAAAAACTCTGAAAAACACTGAAGTCTGCCTGAAAAACACTGAAAAACTCTGACAGCCCTGATAAACTCTGAAGTCTACCCTGAAAAACTCTGAAAAACTCTGACGACCCTGAAAAACTCTGCAAAACTCTGAAAAATTCTGACGCCACTGAAAAACTCTGCAAAACTCTGAAAAACACTGACACCTGCTGCGATGCCCTCCGGTCGTGCGATCGCGGCCTCGCGTACTTCTATACGATCCCTTCTATAAGCCCTATTAGCATTAATGTATATAAAATGTGATGAGTTTTGAATTAGAAAAAAAAGGGAAGAGAAAATAAATAAAACATATTTTGCATTTTTGTACGGTGTTTTGAAGTGAAATTATTTTAACAAATCTCTAAATTCAATTTTACTGATGCATTATTCAAAACCAAACAAACCCAGCAGAGGCGTAGTACATTACAAAGGCTTTTCTTACCGAGATTTATATATACATTTGTATTTCCAAATGAAAATGTATGTACATATATTCCTGGTAAATATCACTGTTTCATAACTGTGTATTTAAATAGTGAAGAAAAAATAAAAAAAAAATATATATATATATAAAAAGAAGCTCCAGAACTATAAATTAGTGAATAAATAATAAATTGAATAATAAATAAAAAAGTGAAAAAATAAATATATAAATAAATAAATAAATAAATAAATAATATTTGAATGTGACCAGTACCTATAAATTTTATACGAAAAGCGAATTTAATACAACAGTACTGACAGAAAATCGACCACAAAGAAAATCGCTTGTCATTCATTTTAAATAACACAATGCATTCGATTCCAATTCTGTTGCAACATTTATAGAGACTATACCCATATATTTTTATGTGACGACCTTTAGGTTTAAACACCCCCCCCCCCACCCCTTCTCTCACACACACACACACACGCAATACTTTTTTCTCTATCAATACTTTTCACACAAAATTAAGATATAGAAATTTAACCTTTGTTCTTATTATAACAGCGTAATATAACAAAGTTCAGAGGACAATAACTTTCTTTAACTGAAAATTTTACGTGTCTACGTGTTGCTCTTTCATTCGAATGACATACGTAAATTTTGTCCAATAAAATATTTCAGTGATTAAATATTCTCTCGATATTCAATAATGTTGCTTGAAATAGCATCAAATAAGTTTCAATATATCAGTGTAACAACGTATCTGCCGTTTGTTATATCACTACCTACTTAATCTACATCATGTAACTCTATACAATAAAATGATTTTATCTAAAAGCACCCCCCGCGCCCTTTTCAATGGGAGACTGTGCCCCCCCCCCCTTTTTTTCAAAAATTTCTAGATCCGCCCGCCTATTACGTATTGTAACAATGTATCCAGTAAGGGTCATATATAACAATGGCGAATACAAGGGCGCTCGCCTAACAGCACCCCCCCCCCCCTTTTTCAATGGGAGACTGTGCCCTCCCCCTCCCCTTTTTTCTTTCAAAAATTTCTAGATCCGCCTATGAACAGTATCTCCCTTATTACGTATTGTAACAATGTATCCAGTAAGGGTCATGTATAGCAATGGCAAATACAAGGGCGCTTGCCCTGTTGACTGGGACATAGAAGTCTTACATAAAAAATACCCTGTCCTATCAAAACTAGCAAAGTATTTGACCTTTATTTTCAAAATGACATAATTTCAAGTAAACGGTGTCATATTTAGAGCAGATTCCTCGATCTGCCCCAACCTATGGATCCAAATCGTAAATTGTCGAGTAGGATGTTTAAATCATATAGTATATTTAAATTGAGACCATACACTCACCCCCCCCCCCACACACACACACACCCCTTCTCTCTCATATATATATATATATATATATATATATATATATATATATATATATATATAATATATATATATATATATTATATAGAATATTTTCATTAGAAAGTAACGGCACACGCATGCATGGAATCTGAAATTGCTTTATTTTAATCCGACATGTCTTTGTTTTTTTTACCTTTATTCTACATGTCATCAGTAACGTTACTCTATTATGTAATAAACATCCGGTTGTTTAACCTGGTAAATATCGCTCGTAATCTCACATAGTTTGTTACCTATCATGATGTAAATTGGGAATCGTAATTAACAGTACCTTGGTATGTATGAGGGGCAAAACATATTTAGTAACAGGTTGAAACATATCCAGTTGATACATTTCAATGTTAATTTTGTGTTATTGGCAAAATTAAAGTGTCATTATAACAGTGACTTATAAAGTTTAGGACAAAAACTGATTTTCAATCTTCAAAAGTGAAATAATTTATTTTACACACGATCATTTATTTATTTTTATGTCATAAACTAAACTACATCAATTATTTAAGTTCAATTTCTTCCGCATTTCCTCTGATAATAGCAACATCATAGAATACATGCGAAATGTGAGATTTCTAAAGCTGTGATATAAAGTGCTATTCTGTTCCATTAATTTACATACGGATTAAATAAGTAGCTGCGTTACGGCCTGTAGCGAGAAGGAAATAGGTATACCCAAAGCCATGCTCGTTCACTCAAGATGGACACTGTTAAAAAAAAAGGGGGGGGGTGGTAGAATTAAATTAACGCAACTTCACAGCGTTTTATCGGTGAATGGCCGCTAATTTATGAAGAATGCAATATTGATTTATCAATATTAATTATGAATGCCTTTAAACTCGAAAGAGAGTGGGGAGCGGCCTTAAGGTCGTAACATAACGATATTTGGGTGGATTCTTTACACAGACTGGAAAAGATGTAAAAATAAACATCAATCATTATGTGTTATTAAAATGATTGATAGGGATATATAGAATTAATTATTTCTTTTTTTCTGTATTTATTTATCTATTTACAATTAAAACTATGCGTTTTCTGTAAACTTCGTCTATCGATTTTTTAAAATCTTATTATTTTTATTAAATTTATTTTGATGTATTTTTTTCGTATGGAAAAGTTTAATGTTCTTATTATAAATAAATAGATGAATTAATAACTAAATAAATAGATAAATATTGAATAAATAAGAAAATAAATAAATAAATAAATGAAGTCCGTCGAGGAAGGCCGCTGGCCGAAATGTTACAGTACGGAAAAATAGTTATAAATAAATAAATAAATAAATAAATAAATAAATAAATAAATACATAAATTTTAAAATGTCTTGTTCTATATTTTGTACTTATTTCCCCCTCCCTTAATGCACCTCTATAAAACAGCGATGTTAAGTAACATACTACCGCTGTAGTTAGATTATTTGTTCCTTCGTTTGTTTGTTTGTTTCATTCTTCTTTCTTTCTTTAAGTCGATCAATAAAACAAGTGACATCGCGCTGGAAAGTCCTGTGTCAATAAAATTGTTTTTGCTAAGTACGTAATTCATGTGATTTATTAAACTGCAAATGTAAAGATCATCTTACAAACGTAAGTCAGAATAGGAACAATATCTTAGTAATTTTATCTATAAAAATCGTTAAAATAAGTCCTTGACAAATGGTTAAAAAAATGCGGGTTTTTTTTTCTTATTCCCCGCTTATAAATTCATCACATTTAATACTTATTAAAGGTCATATATAGATAACAGCGAACCATTTTAAGGGCTTATATTATAAAAGGGACCGTATAGAAGTACACGAGGCCGCGATCGCATGGCCGGAGGGCATCGCAGTAGGTGTCAGTGTTTTTCAGGGTTTTTCAGAGTTTTGCAGAGTTTTTCAGTGGCGTCAGAGTTTTTCAGAGTTTTGCAGAGTTTTTCAGGGTCGTCAGTGTTTTTCAGAGTTTTTCAGGGTAGACTTCAGAGTTTTTCAGTGTTTATCAGGGCTGTCAGAGTTTTTCAGGCAGACTTCAGTGTTTTTCAGAGTTTTTCAGGGTGTTGCAGAGTTTTGCAGTGAGAAACGGGATTCTCAGGGGTTTTTGGACCAAGTAGTGAAAGGTGAGGTCAAGACTTTTCCACTGATACTGCATTTTATAGTGTTTGTAGGACTTAAGGGTCTTTATTAAAGACAAACGGGTTTCAAGATACAAGTTGTCCCTTTGTTTACAAATATAAAACGGTTATAACTCTGTGGAATCGAAAGATACAATTCTACAAGTGGTATCCCATGAAAGGTGAGGTCAAGACCTTTCCACTGATATCCCATCTGATAGAGTTTGTAGGGTTTCAGGTTTCGAGATACCAGTTGTCCTTTTGTTTACAAATGAAAATGGGTGATAACTCTGTGGGATCATAAGATAGAATTGTACAAGTGGTATCACATGAACGGTGAGGTCAGGATCTTTCCACTGACACCCCATTTGATAGAGTTTCAGAGTCTTTCTTAAAGAAAAACGTGTTTCAAGTGGAAAATCTCCTTTGTTTACAAATAAAAAAGGGTTATAACTCTGTGGGATCCAAAAATAGAATTCTACAAGTGGTATCCCATGAAAGGTGAGGTCAAGACCTTTCCACTGATACCCTATTTGATAGGGTTTGTAGGGTTTAAGGGTCTTTATTAAAAAAAAAAACGGGTTTCAAGGGGAAAATCTCCTTTGTTTACAAATAAAAAAAGGGGTTCTAACTCTGTGGGATCGAAAGATAGAATTCTACAAGTGGTATCCCATGAAAGGTGTGGTCAAGACCTTTCCACTGATACCCCATTTGATAGGGTTTGTAGGGTTTAAGGGTCTTTATTAAAGAAAAACGAGTTTCAAAGGGGAAAATCTCCTTTGTTTACAAATAAAAAAGGGTTATAACTCTGTGGCATCGAAAGATACCATTATACAAGTGGTATCACATGAAAGGTGAGGGCAAGACCTTACCTCTGATACCCCATTTAATATTCTTTGTAGGGTTTAAGGGTCTTTATTAAAGAAAAACGAGTTTCATGATACAAGTTGTCCCTTTCTTTACAAATAAAAAAGGGTTATAACTCTGTGGGATCATAAGATAGAATTAGACAAGTGGTATCACATGAAAGGAGAGGTCAAGACCTTTCCACTGATACCCCATTTGATATTTTAAGTAGGGTTTCACGGTCTTTTTTAAAGAAAAACGACTTTCAAAGGGAAAATCTCCTTTGTTTAGAAATAAAAAAGGGTAATAACTCTGTGGCATCGAGAGATAGAATTCTACAAGTGGAATCACATGAAAGGTGCGGTCAAGACCTTTTCCCTGATACCCCATTTGATATTGTTTGTAGGGTTTCAGGGTCTCTATTAAAGAAAAACGGGTTTCAATGTACAAATTGTCCCTTTCTTTACAAATAAGAAAGGGTTATAACTCTGTAGGAGCGAAAAATAGAATTCTACAAGTGGTATCAAATGAAAGGTGAGGTCAAGACCTTTCCATTGATACCCGATTTAATAGGGCTTGTAGGGTTTAAGGGTCTTTATTGAAGACAAACTGCTTTCAAGGGGAAAATCTCCTTTGTTTACAAAGAAAAAAGGGTTATAACTCTGTGGGATCGAAAAATAGAATTCTACAAGTGGTATCAAATGAAAGGTGATGTCAAGACCTTTCCCCCGATACCCGATTTGATAGGGTTTGTAGGGTTTCAGGGTCTTTATTAAAGAAAAACGGGTTTCAAGACACAAAATGTCCTTTTGTTTACAAATAAAAAAGGGTTATAACTCTGTGGGATCGAAAGATAGAATTCTACAATTGGTATCACATTAAAGGTGAGGTCAAGACCTTTCCACTGATACCCCATTTGATGGGATTTGTAGGGTTTCAGGGTCTTTATTAAAGAAAAACGGGTTTCAAGATACAAGTTCTCCCTTTGTTTACAAATAATAAAGGTTTATAACTTTGTAGGATCGAAAGATAAAATTGTACAAGAGGTATCATATGAAAGGTGATGTCAAGACCTTTCCACTGATACCCCATTTGATATTGTTTGTAGGGTTTCAGGGTGTTTATTAAAAAAGAACGGATTTCAAGGTGAAAATCTCCTTTGTTTACAAATAAAAAAGGGTTATAATTCTGTGGCATCGAAAGATACAATTATACAAGTGGTATCCCATTAAACTGATAAACTTTCCACTGATACCCCATTTGATAGGGTTTGTAGGATTTTCAGGGTTTTTATTAAAGAAAAACTGGTTTCAGGGGTAAAATTTCTTTTCTTTACAAATAAAAAAGGGTTATAACACTGTGGGAACGAAAGATAGAATTCTAGCTACAAGTGGTATCCCAGTAAAGGTGAGGTCAACACCTTTCCACTGATACCCCATTTGATAGGGTTTGTAGGGTTTCAGGGTCTTTATTAAAGAAAAACGGGTTTCAAGGGGAAAATCTCCTTTGTTTACAAAAAAAAAAGGGTTATAACTCTGTGGGATCGAAAGATAGAATTCTACAAGTGGTATCGCATTAAAGGTGAGGTCAACACCTTTCCACTGATACCCGATTTGATAGGGTTTGTAAGGTTTCAGGGTCTTTATTAAAGAAAAACTGGTTTCAAGTGGAAAATCTCCTTTGTTTACAAATAAAAAAGGGTTATAACTCTGTGGGATCGAAAGATAGAATTCTACAAGTGGTATCACATGAAAGGTGAGGTCAAGACCTTTCCACTGATAACAAATATGATAGGGTTTGTAGGGTTTCCGGGTCTTTATTAAAGAAAAACGGGTTTCAAGGGGAAAATCTCCTTTGTTTACAAATAAAAAAGGGTTATAACTCTGTGGGATCGAAAGATAGAATTTTACAAGTGGTATCCCATTAAAGGTGAGGTCAACACCTTTCCACTGATACCAAATTTGATAGGGTTTGTAGGGTTTCAGGGTCTTTATTAAAGAAAAACGGGTTTCAAGGGGAAAATCTCCTTTGTTTACAAATAATAAAGGGTTATAACTCTGTGGGATCGAAAGATAGAATTCTACAAGTGGTATCACATGAAAGGTGAGGTCAACACCTTTCCACTGATATCCCATTTGATAGGGTTTGTAATGTTTCAGGGTCTTTATTAAAGAAAAACGGGTTTCAAGGGGAAAATCTCCTTTGTTTACAAATAAAAAAGGGTTATAACTCTGTGGGATCGAAAGATAGAATTCTACAAGTGGTATCCCATGAAAGGTGAGGTCAAGACCTTTCCACTGATACCCCATTTGATAGGGTTTGTAGGGTTTCAGGGTCTTTATTAAAGAAAAACAGGTTTCAAGATATAAGTTGTCCCTTTGCTTACAAATAAAAAAGATTTATAACTCTGTGGGATCGAAAGAGAGAATTCTACAAGTGGTATCCCATTAAAGGTGAGGTCAAGACCTTTCCACTGATACCCCATTTGATAGGGTTTGTAGGGTTTCAGGGTCTTTATTAAAGAAAAACGGCTTTCAAGATACAAGTTGTCCCTTTGTTTACAAATAAAAAAGGGTTATAACTCTGTGGGATCGAAAGATAGAATTCTACAAGTGGTATCCCATTAAAGGTGAGGTCAAGACCTTTCCACTGATACCCCATTTGATAGGGTTTGTAGGGTTTCAGGGTCTTTATTAAAGAAAAACGGGTTTCAAGGGGAAAATCTCCTTTGTTTACAAATAAAAAAGGATTATAACTCTGTGGGATCGAAAGATAGAATTCTACGAGTGGTATCGCATTAAAGGTGAGATCAAGACCTTTCCACTGATACCCCATTTGATAGGGTTTCTAGGGTTTCAGGGTCTTTATTAAAGAAAAACGGGTTTCAAGTGGAAAATCTCCTTTGTTTACAAATAAAAAAGGATTATAACTCTGTGGGATCGAAAGATAAAATTCTACAAGTGGTAAACCATCAAAGGTGAGGTCAACACCTTTCCACTGATACCCCATTTCATAGGGTTTGTAGGGTTTCCGGGTCTGTATTAAAGAAAAACGGCTTTCAAGGGGGAAATTTAGCTTTGTTCACAAATAAAAAGGGTTATAACTCTGTGGGATCGAAAGATAGAATTTTTACAAGTGGTATCCGATGAAAGGTGAGGTCAAGACCTTTCAACTGATACCACATTTGATAGGGTTTGTAGGGTTTCAGGGTCTTTATTAAAGAAAAACGGGTCTCAAGGGGAAAATCTCCTTTGTTTACAAAGAAAAAAGGGTTATAACTCTGTGGGATCGAAAGTTAGAATTCTGCAAGTGGTATCACATGAACGGTGAGGTCAAGACCTTTCCACTGATATCCCATTTCATAGGGTTTGTATTGTTTCTGGGTCCTTATTAAAGAAAAACGGGTCTCAAGGGGAAAATCTCCTCTGTTTACAAATAAAAAAGGGTTATAACTCTGTGGGATCGATAAATAGTTTTCTACAAGTGGTATCCGATGAAAGGTGAGGTCAAGACCTCTCCACTGATACCCCATTTGATAGGGTTTGTAGGGTTTCAGGGTCTTTATTAAAGAAAAACAGCTTTCAAGATACAAGTTGTCCCTTTGTTTACAAATAAAAAAGGGTTATAACTCTGTGGGATCGAAAGATAGAATTCTACAAGTGGTATCACATTAAAGGTGAGGTCAAGACCTTTCCACTGATACCCCATTTGATAGGGTTTGTAGGGTTTCAGGGTCTTTATTAAAGAAAAACGGGTTTCAAGGGGAAAATCTCCTTTGTTTACAAATAAAAAAGGGTTATAACTCTGTGGGATCGAAAAATAGAATTCTACAAGTGGTTTCACATGAAAGGTGTGGTCAAGAACTTTCCACTGATACCCCATTTGATAGGGTTTATAGGGTTTCAGGGTCACTATTAAAGAAAAACTCGTTTCAAGATACAAGTTGTCCCTTTGTTTACAATTGAAAAAGGGTTATAACTCTGTGGGATCGAAAGATATAATTCTACAAGTGATACCACATTTAAGCTTAGGTCAAGACCTTTCCACTGATACCCCATTTGATAGGGTTTGTAGGGTTTCTGGGTCTATATTAAAGAAAAATGGGTCTCAATGGGAAAATCTCCTTTGTTTACAAATAAAAAAGGTTATAACTCTCTGGGATCGAAAAATAGAATTCTGCAAGTGGTATCCCATGAAAGTTGTGGTCAAGAACTTTCCACTGATACCCTATTTGATGGGGTTTTTAGCGTTTAAGGGTCTTTATTAAAGAAAAACGGGTTTCGAGATACAAGTTGTCCCTTTGTTTATAAATAAAAAAGGTTTATAACTATGTGGGATCATAAGAAAGAATTGTACAAGTGGTATCACATGAAACGTGAGGTCAAGATAGGGTTTGTATGCTTTCAGGGTTTTTATTAAAGAAAAACGGGTTTCAAGGGGAAAATCGCCTTTGTTTACAAATAAAAAAGGGTTATAACTCTGTGGGATCGAAAGATACAATTATACAAGTGGTATCCCATGAAAGGTGATGTCAAGACCTTTCAACTGATACCCCAGTTGATAGGGTTTGTAGGATTTAAGGGTCTTTATTAAAGAAAAACGGATTTCAATGGGAAAATCTCCTTTGTTTACAAATAAAAATGGGTTATAACTCTGTGGGATCATAAGATAGAATTGTACAAGTGGTATCACATAAAAGGCGAGGTCAAGAGATTTCCACTGATTCCCAATTTGATAGGGTTTCAGAGTCTTTATTAAAGGAAAACGTGTTTAAAGGGGAAAATCGCTTTTGTTTACAAATAAAAAAGGGTTATAACTCTGTGGGATCGAAAAATAGAATTCTACAAGTGGTATCCCATAAAAGGTGAGGTCAAGACCTTTCCACTGATACCCTATTTGATACGGTTTGTAGGCTTTAAGGGTCTTTATTAAAGAAAAACCGGTTTCAAGGGGAAAATCTCCTTTGTTTACAAATAAAAAAGGGTTATAACTCTGTGGGATCGAAAAATAGAATTCTACAAGTGGTATCACATGAAAGGTGAGGTCAAGACCTTTCCACTTATACCCCATTTGATATTGTTTGTAGGGTTTCAGGGTCGATATTAAAGAAAAACGGGTTTCAACATACAAGTTGTCCCTTTGTTTACAAATAAGAAAGGGTTATAACTCTGTGGGATCATAAGATAGAATTGGACAAGTGGTATCACATGAAAGGTGAGTTCAAGACCTTTCCACTGATACCCTATTTGATAGAGTTTGTAGGGTTTCAGGGTCTTTATTAAAGAAAATCCGGTTTCAAGATAGAAGTTGTCCCTTTGTTTACAAATAAAAAAGGGTTATAACTCTGGGGGATGGAAAGATATAATTCTACAAGTGGTATCCCATGAAAGGCGATGTCAAGACCTTTGCACTGATACCCTATTTGATAGGGTTTTTAGCGTTTAAGGGTCTTTATTAAAGAAACACGGGTTTCGAGATACAAGTTGTCCCTTTGTTTACAAATAAAAAAGGGTTATAACTATGGGGGATCATACGAAAGAATTGTACATGTGGTATCACATGAAACGTGAGGTAAAGATCTTTCCACTGATACCCCATTTGATAGGGTTTGTAGGGTTACAGGGTCTTTATTAAAGAAAAACGGGTTTCAAGGGAAAAATCTCCTTTGTTTAAAGTAAAAAAGGGTTATAACTCTGTGGGATCGAAAAATAAAATTCTACAAGTGGTATCCCATGAAAGGCGATGTCAAGACCTTTCAACTGATAACCTATTTGATACGGAGTTTTGCGTTTAAGGGTCTTTATTAAAGAAACACGGGTTTCGAGATACAAGTTGTCCCTTTGTTTACAAATTTAAAAAGGTTATAACTATGGGGGATCATACGAAACAATTGTACAAGTGGTATCAAATGAAACGTGAGGTCAGGATCTTTCCACTGATACCCCATTTGATAGGGTTTGTAGGGTTTCAGGGTCTTTATTAAAGAAAAACCGGTTTCAAGGGGAAAATCGCCTTCGTTTACAAATAAAAAAGGGTTATAACTCTGTGGGATGGAAACATAGAATTCTACAAGTGGTATCCCATGAAAGGTGTGGTCAAGACTTTTCCACTGATACTGCATTTTATAGTGTTTGTAGGATTTAAGGGGCTTTATTAAAGACAAACGGGTTTCAAGATACAACTTGTCCCTTTGTTTACAAATATAAAACGGTTATAACTCTGTGGGATCGAAAGATACAATTCTACAAGTGGTATCCCATGAAAGGTGAGGTCAAGACCTTTCCACTGATATCCCATTTGATAGATTTTGTAGGGTTTCAGGGTCTTTATTAAAGAAAAACGGGTTTCGAGATACCAGTTGTCCTTTTGTTTACAAATGAAAATGGGTGATAACTCTGTGGGATCATAAGATAGAATTGTACAAGTGGTATCACATGAACGGTGAGGTCAGGATCTTTCCACTGACACCCCATTTGATAGAGTTTCAGAGTCTTTCTTAAAGAAAAACGTGTTTCAAGTGGAAAATCTCATTTGTTTACAAATAAAAAAGGGTTATAACTCTGTGGGATCCAAAAATAGAATTCTACAAGTGGTATCACATGAAAGGTGAGGGAAAGACCTAACCTCTGACACCCCCATTTAATATTCTTTGTAGGGTTTAAGGGTTATTAAAGAAAAACGGGTTTCAAGATACAAGTTGTCCCTTTCTTTACAAATAAAAAAGGGTTATAACTCTGTGGGATCATAAGATAGAATTGTACAAGTGGTATCAAATGAAAGGTGAGGTCAAGACCTTTCCACTGATACCCCATTTGATATTGTAAGTAGGGTTTTTGGGTCTTTTTTAAAGAAAAACGTGTTTCAATGGGAAAATCTCCTTTGTTTACAAATAAAAAAGGGTTCTAACTCTGTGGGATCGAAAGATAGAATTCTACAAGTGGTATCACATGAAAGGTGTGGTCAAGACCTTTCCACTGATACCAAATTTGATAGGGTTTGTAGGATTTAAGGGTCTTTATTAAAGAAAAACGAGTTTCAAAGGGGAAAATCTCCTTTGTTTACAAATAAAAAAGGGTTATAACTCTGTGGCATCGAACGATACCATTATACAAGTGGTATCACATGAAAGGTGAGGGCAAGACCTTACCTCTGATACCCCATTTAATATTCTTTGTAGGGTTTAAGGGTCTTTATTAAAGAAAAACGGGTTTCATGATACAAGTTGTCCCTTTCTTTACAAATAAAAAAGGGTTATAACTCTGTGGGATCATAAGATAGAATTAGACAAGTGGTATCACATGAAAGGAGAGGTCAAGACCTTTCCACTGATACCCCATTTGATATTTTAAGTAGGGTTTCAGGGTCTTTTTTAAAGAAAAACGGGTTTCAATGGGAAAATCGCCTTTGTTCACAAATAAAAAAGGGTTATAACTCTATGGGCTCGAAAGATAGAATTCTACAAGTGGTATCCCATGAAAGGTGTGGTCGAGACCTTTCCACTGATACTGCATTTGATAGGGTTTATAGGGTTTAAGGGTCTTTATTAAAGAAAAACGACTTTCAAAGGGAAAATCTCCTTTGTTTACAAATAAAAAAGGGTTATAACTCTGTGGCATCGAGAGATAGAATTCTACAAGTGGAATCACATGAAAGGTGCGGTCAAGACCTTTTCCCTGATACCCCATTTGATATTCTTTGTAGGGTTTCAGGGTCTCTATTAAAGAAAAACGGGTTTCAATGTACAAATTGTCCCTTTCTTTACAAATAAAAAAGCGTTATAACTCTGTTGGAGCGAAAAATAGAATTCTACAAGTGGTATCCCATGAAAGGTGAGGTCAAGACCTTTCCACTGATACCCTATTTGATAGGGTTTGTAGGGTTTAAGGGTCTTCATTAAAGAAAAAAGTGTTTCAAGGGGGAAATCTCCTTTGTTTACAAATAAAAAAGGGTTGTAATTATGTGGCATCGAAAGATACCATTATACAAGTGGTATCACATGAAAGGTGAGGGCAAGACCTTACCTCTGATACCCCATTTAATATTCTGTGTAGGGTTTAAGGGTCTTTATTAAAGAAAAACGGGTTTCAAGATACAAGTTGTCCCTTTCTTTACAAATAAAAAAGGGTTATAACTCTGTGAGATCACAAGATAGAATTGGACAAGTGGTATCACATGAAAGGAGAGGTCAAGACCTTTCCACTGATACCCCATTTGATATTGTAAGTAGGGTTTCAGGGTCTTTTTTAAAGAAAAACGGGATTCAAGGGGAAGTCGTCTTTGTTTACAAGTAAAAAAAGGGTTATAACTCTGTAGCACGAAAGATAGAATTTTACAAGTGGTATCCCATGAAAGGTGTGGTCGAGACCTTTCCACTGATACTGCATTTGATAGGGTTTGTAGGGTTTATGGGTCTTTATTAAAGAAAAACGAGTTTCAATGGGAAAATCTCCTTTGTTTACAAATAAAAAAGGCTTATAACTCTGTGGCATGGAGAGATAGAATTCTACAAGTGGAATCACATGAAAGGTGCGATCAAGACCTTTTCCCTGATACCCCATTTGATATTGTTTGTAGGGTTTCAGGGTCTCTATTAAAGAAAAACGGGTTTCAAGGTACAAGTTGTCCCTTTCTTTACAAATAAAAACGGGTTATTACTCTGTTGGAGCGAAAAATAGAATTCTACAAGTGGTATCCCATGAAAAGTGAGGTCAAGACCTTTCCACTGTTACCCTATTGGATAGGGTTTGTAGGGTTTAAGGGTCTTTATTAAAGAAAAACGGATTTCAAGGGGAAAATCTCCTTTGTTTACAAATAAAAAAGGGTTATAACTCTGGGGCATCGAAAGATACAATTATACAAGTGGTATCACATGAAAGGTGAGGTCAAGACCTTTCCACTGATACCCCAATTGATAGGGTTTGTAGGGTTTCAGGGTTTTTATTAAAGAAAAACTGGTTTCAAGGGTAACATTTCTTTTCTTTACAAATAAAAAAGGGTTATAACACTGTGGGAACGAAAGATAGAATTCTAGCTACAAGTGGTATCCCAGTAAAGGTGAGGTCAACACCTTTCCACTGATACCCCATTTGATAGGGTTTGTAGGGTTTCAGGGTCTTTATTAAAGAAAAACGGCTTTCAAGATACAAGTTGTCCCTTTGTTTACAAATAAAAAAGGGTTATAACTCTGTGGGATCGAAAGATAGAATTCTACAAGTAGTATCCCATTAAAGGTGAGGTGAACACCTTCCCACTGATACCCCATTTCATAGGGTTTGTAGGGTTTCAGGGTCTCTATTAAAGAAAAACGGGTTTCAAGGTACAAGTTGTCCCTTTGTTTACAAATAAAAAAGGGTTATAACTCTGTGGGATCGAAAGATAGAATTCTACAAGTGGTATCAAATGAAAGGTGAGGTCAAGACCTTTCCCCCGATATCCGATTTGATAGGGTTTGTAGGGTTTCAGGGTCTTTATTAAAGAAAAACGGGTTTCAAGACACAAAATGTCCTTTTGTTTACAAATAAAAACGGGTTATAACTCTGTGGGATCGAAAGATAGAATTCTACAATTGGTATCACATTAAAGATGAGGTCAAGACCTTTCCGTTGATACCCCATTTGATAGGGTTTGTAGGGTTTCAGGGTCTTTATTAAAGAAAAACCTGTTTCAAGGGGAAAATCTCCTTTGTTTACAAATAAAAAAGGTTTATAACTTTGTAGGATCGTAAGGTAAAATTGTACAAGAGGTATCACATGAAAGGTGATGTCAAGCCCTTCCGCTGATACCCCATTTGATATTGTTTGTAGGGTTTCAGGGTGTTTATTAAAAAAGAACGAATTTCAAGGTGAAAATCTCCTTTGTTTACAAATAAAAAAGGGTTATAACTCTGTGGGATCGAAAGATAGAATTTTACAAGTGGTATCCCAATAAAGGTGAGGTCAAGACCTACCCACTGATGCCCGATTTGATAGGTTTTGTGGGGTTTCAGGGTCTGTATTAAAGAATAACGGGTTTCAAGAGGAAAATCTCCTTTGTTTACAAATAAAAAAGGGATATAACTCTGTGGGATCGAAAGATAGAATTCTACAAGTTGTACCAAATGAAAGGTGAGGTCAAGACCTTTCCACTGATACCCCATTTGATAGGGTTTGTAGGGTTTCAGGGTCTTTATTAAAGAAAAACGGGTCTCAAGGGGAAAATCTCCTTTGTTTACAAATAAAAAAGGGTTATAACTCTGTGGGATCGAAAGATAGAATTCTACAAGTGGTATCAGATGAAAGGTGAGGTCAAGACCTTTCAACGATACCAAAATTAAGAGGGTTTGTACGGTTTAAGGGTCTTTATAAAAAAAAACGGATTTCAAGGGGAAAATCTCCTTTGTTTAAAAATAAAAAAGGGTTATAACTCTGGGGCATCCAAAGATACAATTATACAAGTGGTATCACATGAAAGGTGAGGTCAAGACCTTTCCACTGATACCCCAATTGATAGGGTTTGTAGGGTTTCAGGGTTTTTATTAAAGAAAAACTAGTTTCAAGGGTAACATTTCTTTTCTTTACAAATAAAAAAGGGTTATAACACTGTGGGAACGAAAGATAGAATTCTAGCTACAAGTGGTATCCCAGTAAATGTGAGGTCAACACCTTTCCACTGATACCCCATTTGATAGGGTTTGTAGGGTTTCAGGGTCTTTATTAAAGAAAAACGGCTTTCAAGATACAAGTTGTCCCTTTGTTTACAAATAAAAAAGGGTTATAACTCTGTGGGATCGAAAGATAGAATTCTACAAGTAGTATCCCAATAAAGGTGAGGTGAACACCTTCCCACTGATACCCCATTTGATAGGGTTTGTAGGGTTTCAGGGTCTCTATTAAAGAAAAACGGGTTTCAAGGTACAAGTTGTCCCTTTGTTTACAAATAAAAAAGGGTTATAACTCTGTAGGAGCGAAAGATAGAATTTTACAAGTGGTATCAAATGAAAGGTGAGGTCAAGACCTTTCCCCCGATATCCGATTTGATAGGGTTTGTAGGGTTTCAGGGTCTTTATTAAAGAAAAACGGATTTCAAGACACAAAATGTCCTTTTGTTTACAAATAAAAACGGGTTATAACTCTGTGGGATCGAAAGATAGAATTCTACAATTGGTATCACATTAAAGATGAGGTCAAGACCTTTCCGTTGATACCCCATTTGATAGGGTTTGTAGGGTTTCAGGGTCTTTATTAAAGAAAAACCTGTTTGAAGATACAAGTTGTCCCTTTGTTTACAAATAAAAAAGGTTTATAACTTTGTAGGATCGTAAGGTAAAATTGTACAAGAGGTATCACATGAAAGGTGATGTCAAGCCCTTCCGCTGATACCCCATTTGATATTGTTTGTAGGGTTTCAGGGTGTTTATTAAAAAAGAACGGATTTCAAGGTGAAAATCTCCTTTGTTTACAAATAAAAAAGGGTTATAATTCTGTGGCATCGAAAGATACAATTCTACAAGTGGTAAACCATCAAAGGTGAGGTCAACACCTTTCCACTGATTCCCCATTTGATAGGGTTTGTAGGGTTTCAGGGTCTGTATTAAAGAAAAACGGGTTTCAAGTGGAAAATCTCCTTTGTTTACAAATAAAAAAGGATTATAACTCTGTGGAATCGAAAGATAAAATTCTACAAGTGGTAAACCATCAAAGGTGAGGTCAACACCTTTCCACTGATACCCCATTTGATAGGGTTTGTAGGGTATCAGGGTCTGTATTAAAGAAAAACGGCTTTCAAGGGGGAAATCTCCTTTGTTCACAAATAAAAAGGGTTATAACTCTGTGGGATCGAAAGATAGAATTTTTACAAATGGTATCCGATGAAAGGTGAGGTCAAGACCTTTCAACTGATACCACATTTGATAGGGTTTGTAGGGTTTCAGGGTCTTTATTAAAGAAAAACGGGTCTCAAGGAGAAAATCTCCTTTATTTACAAAAAAAGGGTTATAACTCTGTGGGATCGAAAAATAGTTTTCTACAAGTGGTATCCGATGAAAGGTGAGGTCAAGACCTTTCAACTGATACCACATTTGATAGGGTTTGTAGGGTTTCAGGGTCTTTATTAAAGAAAAACAGCTTTCAAGATACAAGTTGTCCCTTTGTTTACAAATAAAAAAACGGTTATAACTCTGTGGGATCGAAAGATAGAATTCCACAAGTGGTATCCCATTAAAGGTGAAGTCAACACCTTTCCACTGATACCCCATTTGATAGGGTTTGTAGGGTTTCAGGGTCTTTATTAAAGAAAAACGGGTTTCAAGTGGAAATTCTCCTTTGTTTACAAATAAAAGAGGATTATAACTCTGTGGGATCGAAAGATAAAATTCTACAAGTGGTATCACATGAAAGGTGAGGTCAAGACCTTTCCACTGATACCAAATTTGATACGGTTTGGTAAGGTTTAAGGGTCTTTATTAAAGAAAAACGGGTTTCAAGGGGAAATCGCCTTTGTTTACAAATAAAAATAGGGTTATAACTCTGTGGGATCGAAAGATAAAATTCTAAAAGTGGTATCACATGAAAGGTGAGGTCAAGACCTTTCCACTGATACCAAATTTGATAGGGTTTGGTAGGGTTTAAGGGTCTTTATTAAAGAAAAACGGGTTTCAAGATACACGTTGTCCCTTTGTTTACAAATGAAAAAGAGTTATAACTCTGTGGGATCATAAGATAGAGTTGTACAAGTGGTATCACATGAAATTTGAAGTCAAGACCTTTCCACTGATACCCCATTTGATAGGGTTTGTAGGATTTCAGGGTTTTTATTAAAGAAGAACGAGTTTCAAGGGGAAAATCTCCTTTGTTTACAAATGAAAAAGGGTTATAACTCTCTGGCATCGAAAAAAAACAATTATACAAGTGGTATCACATGAAAGGTGAGGGCAAGACCTTTCCATGGATACCCCATTTGATATTGTTTGTAGGGTTTAAGGGTCTTTATTAAAGAAAAACGGGTTTCAAGACACAAAATGTCCTTTTGTTTACAAAAAAAATGGGTTATAACTCTGTGAGATCGAAAGATAGAATTCTAAAAGTGGTATTCCATGAAAGGTGAGGTCAAGACCTTACCACTGATACCACATTTGATAGGGTTTGTAGGGTTTCAGGGTCTTTATTAAAGAAAAACGAGTTTCAAGATACAATTTGTCCCTTTGTTTACAAATGAAAAAGGATTATAACTTTGTGGGATCGAAAGATAAAATTGTACAAGAGGTTTCACATGAAAGGCGATGTCAAGACCTTTCCACTGATACCCCATTTGATATTGTTTGTAGGGTTTCAGGGTGTTTATTAAAGAAGAACGGGTTTCAAGGGGAAAATCTCCTTTGTTTTCAAATAAAAAAATGTTATAATTCTGTGGCATCGAAAGATACAATTATACAAGTGGTATCACATGAAAGGTGAGGGCAAGACCTTTCCACTGATACCCCATTTGATATTGTTTGTAGGGTTTAAGGGTCTTTATTAAAGAAAAACGGGTTTCAAGATACAAGTTGTCCTTTTGTTTACAAATAAAAAAGGGTTATAACACTCTGAGATCGAAAGATATATTTCTACAAGTGGTATTCCATCAAAGGTGAAGTCAACACCTTTCCACTGATACCACATTTCATAGGGTTTGTAGGGTTTCAGGGTCTTTATTAAAGAAAAACAGGTCTCAAGTGGAAAATCTCCTTTGTTTACAAATAAAGGAGGGTTATAACTCTGTGGGATCGAAAGATAGAATTCTACAAGTGGTATCACGTGAACGGTGAGGTCAAGACATTTCCACTGATATCCCATTTTATAGGGTTTGTAGGGTTTCTGGGTCCTTATTAAAGAAAAACAGGTCTCAAGGGGAAAATCTCCTTTGTTTCCACATAAAAAAGGTTTATATCTCTGTGGGATATAAAAAATAGAATTCTACAAGTGCTATCCCTTGAAAGGTGAGGTCAAGACCTTTCAACTGATACCCCATTTGATAGGGTTTGTAGGGTTTCAGGGTCTTTATTAAAGAAAAACGGGTTGCAAGGGGAAATCGCCTTTGTTTACAAATAAAAAAGGGTTATAACTCTGTGGGATCGAAAGATAGAATTCTACAAGTGGTATCCCTTGAAAGGTGAGGTCAAGACCTTTACACTGATACCCTATTTGATTGGGTTTGTAGCGTTTAAGGGTCTTTATTAAAGAAAAACGGGTTTCAAGATACAAGTTGTCCCTTTGTTTACAAATAAAAAAGAGTTATAACTCTGTGGGATCATAAGATAGAGTTGTACAAGTGGTATCACATGAAATTTGAAGTCAAGACCTTTCCACTGATACCCCATTTGATAGGGTTTGTAGGGTTTCAGGGTCTTTATTAAAGAAAAACGGGTTTCAAGGGGAAAATCTCCTTTGTTTACAAATAAAAAAGGGTTATAACTCTGTGGGATCGAAAGATAGAATTCTACAAGTGGTATCACATGAAAGGTGAGGTCAAGACCTTTCCACTGATACCAAATTTGATAGGGTTTGTAGGGTTTAAGGGTCTTTATTAAAGAAAAACGGGTTTCAAGGGGAAAATCTCCTTTGTTTACAAATAAAAAAGGGTTATAACTCTGTGAGATCGAAAGATAGAATTCTAAAAGTGGTATTCCATGAAAGGTGAGGTCAAGACCTTTCCACTGATACCACATTTGATAGGGTTTGTAGGGTTTCAGGGTCTTTATTAAAGAAAAACTGGTTTCAAGGGGAAAATCTCCTTTGTTTACAAATAAAAAAGGGTTATAACTCTGTGGGATCGAAAGATAGAATTCTACAAGTGGTATCCCATGAAAGGTGAGGTCAAGACCTTTCCACTGATACCAAATTTGATAGGGTTTGGTAGGGTTTAAGGGTCTTTATTAAAGAAAAACGGGTTTCAAGGGGAAAATCTCCTTTGTTTACAAATAAAAAAGAGTTATAACTCTGTGGGATCGAAAGATAGAATTCTACAAGTGGTATCACATGAAAGGTGAGGTCAAGACCTTTCCACTTATACCCCATTTGACAGGGTTTATAGGGTTTCATGGTCTTTATTAAAGAAAAACTGGTTTCAAGATACAAGTTTTCCCTTGTTTACAAATAAAAGAGGGTTATAACTCTGTTGGATCGAAAGTTAGAATTCTACAAGTGGTATCACGTGAAAGGTGAGGTCAAGACCTTTCCACTGATACCCCATTTGATAGGGTTTGTAGGGTTTCAGGGTCTTTATTAAAGAAAAACTGGTTTCAAGGGGAAAATCTCCTTTGTTTACAAATAAAAAAGGGTTATAACTCTGTGGGATCGAAAGATAGAATTCTACAAGTGGTATCACATGAAAGGTGAGGTCAAGACCTTTTCACTGATACCCCATTTGATAGGGTTTGTAGGGTTTCAGGGTCTTTATTAAAGAAAAACGTGTTTCAAGGGGAAAATCTCCTTTGTTTACAAATAAAAAAGGGTTATAACTCTGTGGGATCTAAAGATAGAATTCTACAAGTGGTATCACATGAAAGGTGAGGTCAAGACCTTTCCACTGATACCAAATTTGATAGGGTTTGTAGGGTTTCAGGGTCTTTATTAAAGAAAAACCGGTTTTCAAGGCAAAAATCTCCTTTGTTTACAAATAAAAAAGGGTTATAACTCTGTGGGATCGAAAGATAGAATTCTACAAGTGGTATCACATGAAAGGTGAGGTCAAGACCTTTCCACTGATAACCCATTTGATAGGGTTTGGAGGGTTTCAGGGTCTTTATTAAAGAAAAACGCGTCTCAAGGGGAAAATCTCCTTTGTTTAGAAATAAAAAAGGGTTATACGTCTGTGGCATCGAAAGGTACAATTCTACAAGTGGTATCCCATGAATGGTGAGGTCAAGACCTTTCCCCTGATACCCCATTTGATAGGGTTTGTAGGGTTTAAGGGTCTTTATTAAAGAAAAATTTGTTTCAATGGGAAAATCTCCTTTGCTTACAAAGAGAAAAGGCCTGTAACTCTGTGGGATCGAAAGATAGAATTCTGCAAGTGGTATCACATGAAAGGTGAGGTCAAGACCTTTCCACTGATACCCCATTTGATAGGGTTTGTAGGGTTTCAGGGTCTTTATTAAAGAAAAACGGGTTTCAAGGGGAAAATCTCCTTTGTTTACAAATAAAAAAGGGTTATAACTCTGTGGGATCGAAAGATAGAATTCTACAAGTGGTATCACATGAAAGGTGAGGTCAAGACCTTTCCACTGATACCAAATTTGAGAGGGTTTGGTAGGTTTTAAGGGTCTTTATGAAAGAAAAACGGGTTTCAAGGTTAAAATCTCCTTTGTTTACAAATAAAAAAGGGTTATAACTCTGTGGGATCGAAAGATAGAATTCTACAAGTGGTATCACATGAAAGGTGAGGTCAAGACCTTTCCACTGATACCAAATTTGATAGGGTTTGGTAGGGTTTAAGGGTCTTTATTAAAGAAAAACCGGTTTCAAGGGGGAAATCTCCTTTGTTTACAAATAAAAAAGGGTTATAACTCTGTGGGATCGAAAGATAGAATTCTACAAGTGGTATCACATGAAAGGTGAGGTCAAGACCTTTCCACTGATATCAAATTTGATAGGGTTTGGTAGGTTTTAAGGGTCTTTATTAAAGAAAAACGGGGTATAAGGGGAAAATCGCCTTTGTTTACAAATAAAAAAGGGTTATAACTATGTGGGATCGAAAGATAGAATTCTAAAAGTGGTATCACATGAAAGGTGAGGTCAAGACCTTTCCACTGATACCAAATTTGATAGGGTTTGGTAGGGTTTAAGGGTCTTTATTAAAGAAAAACGGGTTTCAAGGGGAAAATCTCCTTTGTTTAAAAATAAAAAAGGGTTATAACTCTGTGGGATCGAAAGATAGAATTCTACAAGTGGTATCACATGAAAGGTGAGGTCAAGACCTTTCCACTGATACCAAATTTGATAGGGTTTGTAAGGTTTAAGGGTCTTTATTAAAGAAAAACGGGTTTCAAGGGGAAAATCTCCTTTGTTTACAAATAAAAAAGGGTTATAACTCTGTGGGATCGAAAGATAGAATTCTACAAGTGGTATCACATGAAAGGTGAGATCAAGACCTTTCCACTGATACCAAATTTGATAGGGTTTGTAGGGTTTAAGGGTCTTTATTAAAGAAAAACTGGTTTCAAGGGGAAAATCTCCTTTGTTTACAAATAAAAAAGGGTTATAACTCTGTGGGATCGAAAGATAGAATTCTACAAGTGGTATCACATGAAAGGTGAGATCAAGACCTTTCCACTGATACCAAATTTGATAGGGTTTGGTAGGGTTTAAGGGTCTTTATTAAAGAGAAACGGGTTTCAAAGGAAAATCTCCTTTGTTTACAAATAAAAAAGGGTTATATCCCTTTGGGATCGAAAGATAGAATTCTACAAGTGGTATCACATGAAAGCAGAGGTCAAGACCTTTCCACTGATACCCCATTTAATAGGGTATGTAGGGTTTCAGGGTCTTTATTAAAGAAAAACGGGTTTCAAGGGGAAAATCTCTTTTGTTTACAAATAAAAAAGGGTGATAACTCTGCGGGATCGAAAAATAGAATTCTACAAATGGTATCCCATGAAAACTGACTTCACGGCCTTTCCTCTGATACCCCATTTGATAGGGTTTGTAGCGTTTAAGCGTCTTTATTAAAGAAAAACTGGTTTCAAGGGGAAAATCGCCTTTGTTTTCAAATAAAAAAGGGTTATAACTCTTTGGGATCGAAAGATAGAATTCTTCAAGTGGTATCCCATGAATTTGTGGTCAAGACCTTTCCACTGATACCGCATTTGATAGGGTTTGTAGGGTTTAAGGATCTTTATTAAAGAAAAACGGGTTTCAAGGGGAAAATCTCCTTTGTTTAGAAATAATAAAGGGTTATAGCTCTGTGGGATCGAAAGTAAGAATTCTACAAGTGGTATCACATGAAAGGTGAGGTCAAGACCTTTCCACTGATAACCCATTTGATTAGGTTTGTAGGGTTTAAGGGTCTTTATTAAAGAGAAACGGGTTTCAAGGGGAAAATCTCTTTTGTTTACAAATAAAAAAAGGGTGATAATTCTGCGGGATCGAAAGATAGAATTCTACAAGTGGTATCCCATGAAAGGTGACGTCACGGCCTTTCCTCTGATACCCCATTTCCTAGGGTTAGTACGGTTTCAGGGTCTTTATTAAAGAAAAACGGGTTTCAAGATACAAGTTGTCCATTTGTTTACAATTAAAAAAGGGTTATAACTCTGTAGGATCGAAAGATAGAATTCTACAAGTGGTATCACATGAAAGGTGAGGTCAAGACCTTTCTACTGATACCCCATTTGATTAGGTTTGTAGGGTTTAAGGGTCTTTATTAAAGAAAAACGGGTTTCAAGGTTAAAATCTCATTTGTTTACAAATAAAAAAGGGTGATAACTCTGCGGGATCGAAAAATAGAATTCTACAAGTTGTACCCCATGAAAGGTGAGGACAAGGCCTTTCCTCTGATTCCCCATTTGATAGGGTTTGTAGCGTTTAAAGGTCTTTATTAAAGAAAAACCGGTTTCAAGGGGGAAATCTCCTCTGTTTACAAAGCAAAAAGGGTTATAAGTCTGTGGGATCGAAAGATAGAATTCTACAAGTGGTATCACATGAAAGGTGAGGTCAAGACCTTTCCACTGATACCCCATTTGATATTGTTTGTAGGGTTTCAGGGTCTTTTTTCAAAGAAAAACTGGTTTCAAGGGGAAAATCGCCTTTGTTTACAAATAAAAAAGGGTAATAACTCTGTGGGATCGAAAGATAGAATTCTACAAGTGGTATCCCATGAAAGGTGTTGTCAAGACCTTTCCACTGATACTGCATTTGATAGGGTTTGTAGCGTTTAAGGGTCTTTATTAAAGAAAAACGGGTTTCAAGGGGAAAATCTCCTTTGTTTAGAAATAAAAAAGGGATATAACTCTGTGGCATCGAGAGATAGAATTCTACAAGTGGAATCACATCAAAGGTGCAATCAAGACCTTTTCACTGATACCCCATTTGATATTGTTTGTAGGGTTTCAGGGTCTCTGTTAAAGAAAAACGGGTTTCAAGATACAAGTTGTTCCTTTGTTTACAAATAAAAAAGGGTTATAACTCTGTAGGAGCGAAAGATAGAATTGCACAAGTGGTATCACATGAAAGGTGAGATCAAGACCTTTCAACCTATACCCGATTTGATAGGGTATGTAGGGTTTCAGGGTCTTTATTAAAGAAAAACTGGTTTCAAGGGGAAAATCTCCTTTGTTTACAAATAAAAAAGGGTTATAACTCTGTGGGATCGAAAGATAGAATTCTACAAGTGGAATCACATGAAAGGTGAGGTCAAGACCTTTCCACTGATACCCCATTTGATATTGTTTGTAGGGTTTAAGGGTCTTTATTAAAGAAAAACGGGTTTCAAGGTTAAAATCTCCTTTGTTTACAAATAAAAAAGGGTTATAACTCTGTGGGATCTAAAGATAGAATTCTACAAGTGGTATCACATGAAAGGTGAGGTCAAGACCTTTCCACTGATACCCCATTTGATAAGGTTTGCAGGGTTTCAGGGTCTTTATTAAAGAAAAACCGGTTTCAAGGGGAAATCTCCTTTGTTTACAAATAAAAAAGGGTAATAACTCTGTGGGATCGAAAGATAGAATTCTACAAGTGGTATCACATGAAAGGTGAGGTCAAGACCTTTCCACTGATACCCCATTTGATAGAATTTGTAGAGGTTTAGGGTCTTTATTAAAGAAAAACGGGTTTCAAGGGGAAAATCTCCTTTGTTTAGAAATAAAAAAGGGATATAACTCTGTGGCATCGAGAGATAGAATTCCACAAGTGGAATCACATGAAAGGTGCGATCAAGACCTTTTCACTGATACCCCATTTGATATTGTTTGTAGGGTTTCAGGGTCTCTATTAAAGAAAAACGGGTTTCAAGATACAAGTTGTCCTTTTGTTTACAAATAAAAAAGGGTTATAACTCTGTAGGAGCGAAAGATAGAATTGTATAAGTGGTATCACATGAAAGGTGAGATCAAGATCTTTCCACTGGTACTGCATTTGATAGGGTTTGTAGAGGTTTAGGGTCTTTATTAAAGAAAAACGGGTTTCAAGGGGAAAATCTCCTTTGTTTAGAAATAAAAAAGGGATATAATTCTGTGGCATCGAGAGATAGAATTCTACAAGTGCAATCACATGAAAGGTGCGATCAAGACCTTTTCACTGATACCCCATTTGACATTGTTTGTAGGGTTTAAGGGTCTTTATTAAAGAAAAACGGGTTTCAAGGTTAAAATCTCCTTTGTTTATAAATAAAAAAAGGGTTATAACTCTGTGGGATCGAAAGATAGAATTCTACAAGTGGTATCCCATGAAAGGTGAGGACAAGACCTTTCCACTGATACCCCATTTCATAGCGTTTGCAGGGTTTCAGGGTCTTTATTAAAGAAAAACCGGTTTCAAGGGGAAATCTTATTTGTTTACAAATAAAAAAGGGTTATAACTCTGTGGGATCGAAAGATAGAATTCTACAAGTGGTATCACATGAAAGGTGAGGTCAAGACCTTTCCACTGATACCCCATTTGATATTGTTTGTAGGGTTTCAGGGTCTTTTTTCAAAGAAAAACTGGTTTCAAGGGGAAAATCGCCTTTGTTTACAAATAAAAAAGGGTAATAACTCTGTGGGATCGAAAGATAGAATTCTACAAGTGGTATCCCATGAAAGGTGTTGTCAAGACCTTTCCACTGATACTGCATTTGATAGGGTTTGTAGCGTTTAAGGGTCTTTATTAAAGAAAAACGGGTTTCAAGGGGAAAATCTCCTTTGTTTAGAAATAAAAAAGGGATATAACTCTGTGGCATCGAGAGATAGAATTCTACAAGTGGAATCACATCAAAGGTGCAATCAAGACCTTTTCACTGATACCCCATTTGATATTGTTTGTAGGGTTTCAGGGTCTCTGTTAAAGAAAAACGGGTTTCAAGATACAAGTTGTTCCTTTGTTTACAAATAAAAAAGGGTTATAACTCTGTAGGAGCGAAAGATAGAATTGCACAAGTGGTATCACATGAAAGGTGAGATCAAGACCTTTCAACCTATACCCGATTTGATAGGGTATGTAGGGTTTCAGGGTCTTTATTAAAGAAAAACTGGTTTCAAGGGGAAAATCTCCTTTGTTTACAAATAAAAAAGGGTAATAACTCTGTGGGATCGAAAGATAGAATTCTACAAGTGGAATCACATCAAAGGTGCGATCAAGACCTTTTCACTGATACCCCATTTGATATTGTTTGTAGGGTTTAAGGGTCTTTATTAAAGAAAAACGGGTTTCAAGGTTAAAATCTCCTTTGTTTACAAAGAAAGGGTTATAACTCTGTGGGATCGAAAGATAGAATTCTACAAGTGGTATCCCATGAAAGGTGAGGCCACGACCTTTCCACTGATACCCCATTTCATAGCGTTTGCAGGGTTTCAGGGTCTTTATTAAAGAAAAACCGGTTTCAAGGGGGAAATCTCCTTTGTTTACAAATAAAAAAGGGTAATAACTCTGTGGGATCGAAAGATAGAATTCTACAAGTGGTATCCCATGAACGGTGAGGTCAAGACCTTTCCACTGATACCCCATTTGATAGAATTTGTAGAGGTTTAGGGTCTTTATTAAAGAAAAACGGGTTTCAAGGGGAAAATCTCCTTTGTTTAGAAATAAAAAAGGGATATAACTCTGTGGCATCGAGAGATAGAATTCTACAAGTGGAATCACATGAAAGGTGCGATCAAGACCTTTTCACTGATACCCCATTTGATATTGTTTGTAGGGTTTCAGGGTCTCTATTAAAGAAAAACGGGTTTCAAGATACAAGTTGTCCTTTTGTTTACAAATAAAAAAGGGTTATAACTCTGTAGGAGCGAAAGATAGAATTGTATAAGTGGTATCACATGAAAGGTGAGATCAAGATCTTTCCACTGATACTGCATTTGATAGGGTTTGTAGAGGTTTAGGGTCTTTATTAAAGAAAAACGGGTTTCAAGGGGAAAATCTCCTTTGTTTAGAAATAAAAAAGGGATATAATTCTGTGGCATCGAGAGATAGAATTCTACAAGTGCAATCACATGAAAGGTGCGATCAAGACCTTTTCACTGATACCCCATTTGACATTGTTTCTAGGGTTTAAGGGTCTTTATTAAAGAAAAACGGGTTTCAAGGTTAAAATCTCCTTTGTTTATAAATAAAAAAAGGGTTATAACTCTGTGGGATCGAAAGATAGAATTCTACAAATGGTATCCCATGAAAGGTGAGGACAAGACCTTTCCACTGATACCCCATTGCATAGCGTTTGCAGGGTTTCAGGGTCTTTATTAAAAAAAAACCGGTTTCAAGGGGAAAATCTCCTTTGTTTACAAATAAAAAAGGGTTATAACTCTGTGGGATCGAGAGATAGAATTCTACAAGTGGTATCACATGAAAGGTGAGGTCAAGACCTTTCCACTGATACCAAATTTGATAGGGTTTGGTAGGGTTTAAGGGTCTTTATTAAAGAAAAACGGGTTTCAAGGGGAAAATCTCCTTTGTTTAGAAATAAAAAAGGGTTATAACTCTGTGGGATCGAGAGATAGAATTCTACAAGTGGAATCACATCAAAGGTGCGATCAAGACCTTTTCACTGATACCCCATTTGATATTGTTTGTAGGGTTTCAGGGTCTCTATTAAAGGAAAACGGGTTTCAAGGGGGAAATCTCCTTTGTTTACAAATAAAAAAGGGTAATAACTCTGTGGGATCGAAAGATAGAATTCTACAAGTGGTATCCCATGAAAGGTGAGGTCAAGACCTTTCCACTGATACCCCATTTGATAGAATTTGTAGAGGTTTAGGGTCTTTATTAAAGAAAAACGGGTTTCAAGGGGAAAATCTCCTTTGTTTAGAAATAAAAAAGGGATATAACTCTGTGGCATCGAGAGATAGAATTCTACAAGTGGAATCACATGAAAGGTGTGATCAAGACCTTTTCACTGATACCCCATTTGATATTGTTTGTAGGGTTTCAGGGTCTCTATTAAAGAAAAACGGGTTTCAAGATACAAGTTGTCCTTTTGTTTACAAATAAAAAAGGGTTATAACTCTGTAGGAGCGAAAGATAGAATTGTATAAGTGGTATCACATGAAAGGTGAGATCAAGATCTTTCCACTGATACTGCATTTGATAGGGTTTGTAGAGGTTTAGGGTCTTTATTAAAGAAAAACGGGTTTCAAGGGGAAAATCTCCTTTGTTTAGAAATAAAAAAGGGATATAATTCTGTGGCATCGAGAGATAGAATTCTAAAAGTGCAATCACATGAAAGGTGCGATCAAGACCTTTTCACTGATACCCCATTTGACATTGTTTCTAGGGTTTAAGTGTCTTTATTAAAGAAAAACGGGTTTCAAGGTTAAAATCTCCTTTGTTTATAAAACAAAAAAGGGTTATAACTCTGTGGGATCGAAAGATAGAATTCTACAAGTGGTATCCCATGAAAGGTGAGGACAAGACCTTTCCACTGATACCCCATTTCATAGCGTTTGCAGGGTTTCAGGGTCTATATTAAAGAAAAACCGGGTTCAAGGGGGAAATCTCCTCTGTTTACAAAGAAAAAAGGGTTATAACTCTGTGGGATCGAAAGATAGAATTCTACAAGTGGTATCACATGAAAGGTGAGGTCAAGACCTTTCCACTGATACTGCATTTGATAGGGTTTGTAGCGTTTAAGGGTCTTTATTAAAGAAAAACGGGTTTCAAGGGGAAAATCTCCTTTGTTTAGAAATAAAAAAGGGTTATAACTCTGTGGGATCGAGAGATAGAATTCTACAAGTGGTATCACATCAAAGGTGCGATCAAGACCTTTTCACTGATACCCCATTTGATATTGTTTGTAGGGTTTCAGGGTCTCTATTAAAGGAAAACGGGTTTCAAAATACAAGTTGTTCCTTTGTTTACAAATAAAAAAGGGTTATAACTCTGTAGGAGCGAAAGATAGAATTGCACAAGTGGTATCACATGAAAGGTGAGATCAAGACCTTTCAACCTATACCCGATTTGATAGGGTATGTAGGGTTTCAGGGTCTTTATTAAAGAAAAACTGGTTTCAAGGGGAAAATCTCCTTTGTTTACAAATAAAAAAGGGTTATAACTCTGTGGGATCGAAAGATAGAATTCTACAAGTGGAATCACATCAAAGGTGCGATCAAGACCTTTTCACTGATACCCCATTTGATATTGTTTGTAGGGTTTAAGGGTCTTTATTAAAGAAAAACGGGTTTCAAGGTTAAAATCTCCTTTGTTTACAAAAAAAGGGTTATAACTCTGTGGGATCGAAAGATAGAATTCTACAAGTGGTATCCCATGAAAGGTGAGGCCAAGACCTTTCCACTGATACCCCATTTCATAGCGTTTGCAGGGTTTCAGGGTCTTTATTAAAGAAAAACGGGTTTCAAGGGGAAAATCTCCTTTGTTTACAAATAAAAAAGGGTTATAACTCTGTGGGATCGAAAGATAGAATTATACAAGTGGTACCACATGAAAGGTGAGGTCAACACCTTTCCACTGATACCCTATTTGATAGGGTTTGTAATGTTTCAGGGTCTTTATTAAAGAAAAACGGGTTTCAAGGGGAAAATCTCCTTTGTTTACAAATAAAAAAGGGATATAACTCTGTGGGATCGAAAGATAGAATTCTACAAGTGGTATCACATGAAAGGTGAGGTCAAGACCTTTTCACGGATACCCCATTTGATGTTGTTTGTAGGGTTTCAGGGTCTCTATTAAATAAAAACGTGTTTAAAGATACAAGTTGTCCCTTTGTTTAAAAATAAAAAAGGGTTATAACTCTGTAGGAGCGAAAGATAGAATTGTATAAGTGGTATCACATGAAAGGTGAGATCAAGATCTTTCCACTGATACTGCATTTGATAGGGTTTGTAGCGTTTAAGGGTCTTTATTAAAGAAAAACGGGTTTCAAGGTTAAAATCTCCTTTGTTTACAAAAAAAAAGGGTTATAACTCTGTGGGATCGAAAGATAGAATTCTACAAGTGGTATCACATGAAAGGTGAGGCCAAGACCTTTCCACTGATACCCCATTTCATAGCATTTGCAGGGTTTCAGGGTCTTTATTAAAGAAAAACGGGTTTCAAGGGGAAAATCTCCTTTGTTTACAAAGAAAAAAGGGTTATAAGTCTGTGGGATCGAAAGATAGAATTCTACAAGTGGTATCACATGAAAGGTGAGGTCAAGACCTTTCCACTGATACCCCATTTGATATTGTTTGTAGGGTTTCAGGGTCTTTTTTCAAAGAAAAACGGGTTTCAAGGGGAAAATCGCCTTTGTTTCCAAATAAAAAAGGGTAATAACTCTGTGGGATCGAAAGATAGAATTCTACAAGTGGTATCCCATGAAAGGTGTTGTCAAGACCTTTCCACTGATACTGCATTTGATAGGGTTTGTAGCGTTTAAGGGTCTTTATTAAAGAAAAACAGGTTTCAAGGGGAAAATCTCCTTTGTTTAGAAATAAAAAAGGGATATAACTCTGTGGCATCGAGAGATAGAATTCTACAAGTGGAATCACATCAAAGGTCCGATCAAGACCTTTTAACTGATACCCCATTTGATATTGTTTGTAGGGTTTCAGGGTCTTTATTAAAGAAAAACGGGTTTCAAGGGGAAAATCTCCTTTGTTTAGAAATAAAAAAGGGATATAACTCTCTGGCATCGAGAGATAGAATTCTACAAGTGGAATCACATCAAAGGTCCGATCAAGACCTTTTCACTGATACCCCATTTGATATTGTTTGTAGGGTTTCAGGGTCTTTATTAAAGAAAAACGGGTTTCAAGAGGAAAATCTCCTTTGTTTAGAAATAAAAAAGGGATATAACTCTCTGGCATCGAGAGATAGAATTCTACAAGTGGAATCACATTAAAGATGAGGTCAAGACCTTTCCACTGATACCCTATTTGATAGGGTTTGTAGGATATAAGGGTCTTTATTAAAGAAAAACGAGTTTCAAGATACAACTTGTCCTGTTCTTTACAAATTAAAAAGCATTATAACTCTGTGGGATCGAAAGATAAAATTGTACAAGTGGTATCCCATGAAAAGTGCGGTCAACACCTTTCCACTGATACCCCATTTGATAGGGTTTTACGGTATAATTGTCTTTATTAAAGAAAAACGGGTTTCAAAGGGAAATTCTCCTTTGTTTACAAATAAAAAAGGGTTATAACTCTGTGGGATCGACAGATAGAATTCTACAAGTGGTATAACATGAAAGGTGAGGTCAAGCCCTTTCCACTGATAACATATATCATAGGGTTTGTAGGGCTTAAAGGTCTTTATTAAAGAAAAACGGGTTTCAAAATACAAGTTGTCCTTTTGTTTACAAATAAAAAAGGGTTATAACTCTGTAGGAGCGAAAGATAGAATTGTATAAGTGGTATCACATGAAAGGTGAGATCAAGATCTTTCCACTGATACTGCATTTGATAGGGTTTGTAGCGTTTAAGGGTCTTTATTAAAGAAAAACGGGTTTCAAGGTTAAAATCTCCTTTGTTTACAAAAAAAAGGGTTATAACTCTGTGGGATCGAAAGATAGAATTCTACAAGTGGTATCCCATGAAAGGTGAGGCCAAGACCTTTCCACTGATACCCCATTTCATAGCATTTGCAGGGTTTCAGGGTCTTTATTAAAGAAAAACCGGTTTCAAGGGGGAAATCTCCTCTGTTTACAAAGAAAAAAGGGTTATAAGTCTGTGGGATCGAAAGATAGAATTCTACAAGTGGTATCACATGAAAGGTGAGGTCAAGACCTTTCCACTGATACCCCATTTGATATTGTTTGTAGGGTTTCAGGGTCTTTTTTCAAAGAAAAACGGGTTTCAATGGGAAAATCGCCTTTGTTTCCAAATAAAAAACGGTAATAACTCTGTGGGATCGAAAGATAGAATTCTACAAGTGGTATCCCATGAAAGGTGTTGTCAAGACCTTTCCACTGATACTGCATTTGATAGGGTTTGTAGCGTTTAAGGGTCTTTATTAAAGAAAAACAGGTTTCAAGGGGAAAATCTCCTTTGTTTAGAAATAAAAAAGGGATATAACTCTGTGGCATCGAGAGATAGAATTCTACAAGTGGAATCACATCAAAGGTCCGATCAAGACCTTTTCACTGATACCCCATTTGATATTGTTTGTAGGCTTTCAGGGTCTTTATTAAAGAAAAACGGGTTTCAAGGGGAAAATCTCCTTTGTTTAGAAATAAAAAAGGGATATAACTCTCTGGCATCGAGAGATAGAATTCTACAAGTGGAATCACATCAAAGGTCCGATCAAGACCTTTTCACTGATACCCCATTTGATATTGTTTGTAGGGTTTCAGGGTCTTTATTAAAGAAAAACGGGTTTCAAGAGGAAAATCTCCTTTGTTTAGAAATAAAAAAGGGATATAACTCTCTGGCATCGAGAGATAGAATTCTACAAGTGGAATCACATTAAAGATGAGGTCAAGACCTTTCCACTGATACCCCATTTGATAGGGTTTGTAGGATATAAGGGTCTTTATTAAAGAAAAACGAGTTTCAAGATACAACTTGTCCTGTTCTTTACAAATTAAAAAGCATTATAACTCTGTGGGATCGAAAGATAAAATTGTACAAGTGGTATCCCATGAAAAGTGCGGTCAACACCTTTCCACTGATACCCCATTTGATAGGGTTTTACGGTATAATTGTCTTTATTAAAGAAAAACTGGTTTCAAGGGGAAATTCTCCTTTTTTACAAATAAAAAAGGGTTATAACTCTGTGGGATCGACAGATAGAATTCTACAAGTGGTATAACATGAAAGGTGAGGTCAAGCCCTTTCCACTGATAACATATATCATAGGGTTTGTAGGGTTTAAAGGTCTTTATTAAAGAAAAACGGGTTTCAAAATACAAGTTGTCCGTTTGTTTACAAATAAAAAAGGGTTATAACTCTGTGGGATCGAAAGATAGAATTCTACAAGTGGTATCACATGAAAGGTGAGGTCAAGACCTTTGCACTGATACCAAATTTGAGGGGTTTGGTAGGGTTTATGGGTCTTTATTAAAGAAAAACGGGTTTCAAGGAAAATCTCCTTTGTTTACAAATAAAAAAGGGTTATACCTCTGTGGGATTCAAAGATAGAATTCTACAAGTGGTATCACATGAAAGGTGAGGTCAAGACCTTTTCAGTGATACCAAATTTGATAGGGTTTGGTAGGGTTTAAGGGTCTTTATCAAAGAAAAACGGGTTTCAAGATACAAGTTGTCCATTTGGTTACAAATAAAAAAGGGTTACAGCTTTGTGGGATCGATAGATAGAATTCTACAAGTGGTATCCCATGAAAGGTGAGATCAAGACCTTTCCACTGATTCCACATTTGATAGGGTTTGTACGGTTTAAGGGTCTTTATTAAAGAAAAACGGGTTTCAAGAGGAAAATCTCCATTGTTTAGAAATAAAAAAGGGATATAACTCTCTGGCATCGAGAGATAGAATTCTACAAGTGGAATCACATTAAAGATGAGGTCAAGACCTTTCCACTGATACCCCATTTGATAGGGTTTGTAGGATATAAGGGTCTTTATTAAAGAAAAACGAGTTTCAAGATACAACTTGTCCCTTTCTTTACAAATTAAAAAGCATTATAACTCTGTGGGATCGAAAGATAAAATTGTACAAGTGGTATCCCATGAAAAGTGCGGTCAACACCTTTCCACTGATACCCCATTTGATAGGGTTTTACGGTATAATTGTCTTTATTAAAGAAAAACTGGTTTCAAGGGGAAATTCTCCTTTTTTACAAATAAAAAAGGGTTATAACTCTGTGGGATCGACAGATAGAATTCTACAAGTGGTATAACATGAAAGGTGAGGTCAAGCCCTTTCCACTGATAACATATATCATAGGGTTTGTAGGGTTTAAAGGTCTTTATTAAAGAAAAACGGGTTTCAAAATACAAGTTGTCCGTTTGTTTACAAATAAAAAAGGGTTATAACTCTGTGGGATCGAAAGATAGAATTCTGCTAGTGGTATCACATGAAAGGTGATGTCTGGACATTTCCACTATTAACACATTGAATAGGATTTGTAAGGTTTAAGGGTCTTTATTAAAGAAAAACGGGTTTCAAGGGGAAAATCTCCTTTGTTTACAAACTAAAAAGGGTTATACCTCTGTGGGATTCAAAGATAGAATTCTACAAGTGGTATCACATGAAAGGTGAGGTAAAGACCTTTTCACTGATACCCCATTTGATATTGTTTGTAGGGTTTCAGGGTCTTTATTAAAGAAAAACGGGTTTCAAGATACAAGTTGTCCATTTGGTTAAAAATAAAAAAGGGTTACAGCTTTGTGGGATCGATAGATAGAATTCTACAAGTGGTATCCCATGAAAGGTGAGATCAAGACCTTTCCACTGATTCCACATTTGATAGGGTTTGTACGGTTTAAGGGTCTTTATTAAAGAAAAACGGCTTTCAAGGTTAAAATCTCCTTTGTTTACAAATAAAAAAGGGTTATAACTCTGTGGGATCGAAAGATAGAATTCTACAAGTGGTATCCCATGAAAGGTGAGGACAATACCTTTCCGCTGATACCCCATTTCATAGCGCTTGCAGGGTTTCGGGATCTTTATTAAAGAAAAACGGGTTTCAAGGTTAAAATCTCCTTTGTTTACAAATAAAAAAGGGTTATAACTCTGTAGGATCGAAAGATAGAATTCTACAAGTGGTATCACATGAAAGGTGAGATCAAGACCTTTAAACCTATACCCGATTTGATAGGGTATGTAGGGTTTCAGGGTCCTTATTAAAGAAAAACTGGTTTAAAGGGGAAAATCTCCTTTGTTTACAAATAAAAAGGGTTATAACTCTGTGGCATCGAAAAATAGAATTCTACAAGTGGTATCCCATGAAAGGTGAGGTCAAGACCTTTCCACTGATACCCCATTTGATAGAATTTGTAGAGGTTTAGGGTCTTTATTAAAGAAAAACGGGTTTCAAGGGGAAAATCTCCTTTGTTTAGAAATAAAAAAGGGTTATAACTCTGTGGGATCGAAAGATAGAATTCTACAAGTGGTATCACATGAAAGGTGAGATCAAGACCTTTCCACTGATACCAAATTTGAGAGGGTTTGGTAAAGTTTAAGGGTCTTTATGAAAGAAAAACGGGTTTCAAGGTTAAAATCTCCTTTGTTTACAAATAAAAAAGGGTTATAACTCTGTGGGATCGAAAGATAGAATTCTACAAGTGGTATCACATGAAAGGTGAGATCAAGACCTTTCCACTGATACCAAATTTGATAGGGTTTGGTAGGGTTTAAGGGTCTTTATTAAAGAAAAACGGGTTTCAAGGGGGAAATCTCCTTTGTTTACAAAGAAAAAAGGGTTATAACTCTGTGGGATCGAAAGATAGAATTCTACAAGTGGTATCACATGAAAGGTGAGGTCAAGACCTTTCCACTGATACCCCATTTGATATTGTCTGTAGGGTTTCAGGGTCTTTTTTCAAAGAAAAACGGGTTTCAAGGGGAAAATCGCCTTTGTTTACAAATAAAAAAGGGTAATAACTCTGTGGGATCGAAAGATAGAATTCTACAAGTGGTATCCCATGAAAGGTGTTGTCAAGACCTTTCCACTGATAGTGCATTTGATAGGGTTTGTAGCGTTTAAGGGTCTTTATTAAAGAAAAACGGGTTTCAAGGGGAAAATCTCCTTTGTTTAGAAATAAAAAAGGGATATAACTCTCTGGCATCGAGAGATAGAATTCTACAAGTGGAATCACATCAAAGGTGCGATCAAGACCTTTTCACTGATACCCCATATGATATTGTTTCTAGGGTTTCAGGGTCTCTATTAAAGGAAAACGGGTTTCAAGATACAAGTTGTCCCTTTGTTTACAAATAAAAAAGGGTTATAAATCTGTAGGAGCGAAAGATAGAATTGCACAAGTGGTATCACATGAAAGGTGACATCAAGACCTTTCAACCTATACCCGTTTTGATAGGGTATGTAGGGTTTCAGGGTCTTTATTAAAGAAAAACTGGTTTCAAGGGGGAAATCTCCTTTGTTTACAAATAAAAAAGGGTAATAACTCTGTGGGATCGAAAGATAGAATTCTACAAGTGGTATCACATGAAAGGTGAGGTCAAGACCTTTCCACTGATACCCCATTTGATAGACTTTGTAGAGGTTTAGGGTCTTTATTAAAGAAAAACGGGTTTCAAGGGGAAAATTTCCTTTGTTTAGAAGTAAAAAAGGGATATAACTCTGTGGCATCGAGAGATAGAATTCTACAAGTGGAATCACATCAAAGGTGCGATCAAGACCTTTTCACTGATACCCCATTTGACATTGTTTGTAGGGTTTAAAGGTCTTTATTAAAGAAAAACGGGTTTCAAGGTTAAAATCTCCTTTGTTTATAAATAAAAAAAGGGTTATAACTCTGTGGGATCGAAAGATAGAATTCTACAAGTGGTATCCCATGAAAGGTGAGGACAAGACCTTCCACTGATACCCCATTTCATAGCGTTTGCAGGGTTTCAGGGTCTTTATTAAAGAAAAACCGGTTTCAAGGGGGAAATCTCCTCTGTTTACAAAGAAAAAAGGGTTATAAGTCTGTGGGATCGAAAGATAGAATTCTACAAGTGGTATCACATGAAAGGTGAGGTCAAGACCTTTCCACTGATACCCCATTTCATATTGTTTGTAGGGTTTCAGGGTCTTTTTTCAAAGAAAAACGGGTTTCAAGGGGAAAATCTCCTTTGTTTACAAATAAAAAAGGGTAATAACTCTGTGGGATCGAAAGATGGAATTCTACAAGCGGTATCCCATGAAAGGTGTTGTCAAGACCTTTCCACTGATACTGCATTTGATAGGGTTTGTAGCGTTTAAGGGTCTTTATTAAAGAAAAACGGGTTTCAAGGGGAAAATCTCCTTTGTTTAGAAATAAAAAAGGGATATAACTCTCTGGCATCGAGAGATAGAATTCTACAAGTGGAATCACATCAAAGGTGCGATCAAGACCTTTTCACTGATACCCCATTTGATATTGTTTCTAGGGTTTCAGGGTCTCTATTAAAGAAAAACGGGTTTCAAGATACAAGTTGTTCCTTTGTTTACAAATAAAAAAGGGTTATAACTCTGTAGGAGCGAAAGATAGAATTGCACAAGTGGTATCACATGAAAGGTGAGATCAAGACCTTTCAACCTATTCCCGATTTGATAGGGTATGTATGATTTCAGGGTCTTTATTAAAGAAAAACTGGTTTCAAGGGGAAAATCTCCTTTGTTTACAAATAAAAAAGGGTAATAACTCTGTGGGATCGAAAGATAGAATTCTACAAGTGGAATCACATCAATGGTGCGATCAAGACCTTTTCACTGATACCCCATTTCATATTGTTTGTAGGGTTTAAGGGTCTTTATTAAAGAAAAACGGGTTTCAAGGTTAAAATCTCCTTTGTTTACAAAAAAGGGTTATAACTCTGTGGGATCGAAAGATAGAATTCTACAAGTGGTATCCCATGAAAGGTGAGGCCAAGACCTTTCCACTGATACCCGATTTCATAGCGTTTGCAGGGTTTCAGGGTCTTTATTAAAGAAAAACCGGTTTCAAGGGGAAAATCTCCTCTGTTTACAAAGAAAAAAGGGTTATAAGTCTGTGGGATCGAAAGATAGAATTCTACAAGTGGTATCACATGAAAGGTGAGGTCAACACCTTTCCACTGATACCCTATTTGATAGGGTTTGTAATGTTACAGGGTCTTTATTAAAGAAAAACGGGTTTCAAGGGGAAAATCTCCTTTATTTACAAATAATAAAGGGATATAACTCTGTGGCATCGAGAGATAGAATTCTACAAGTGGAATCACATGAAAGGTGCGATCAAGACCTTTTCACTGATACCCCATTTGATATTGTTTGTAGGGTTTCAGGGTCTCTATTAAAGAAAAACGGGTTTCAAGATACAAGTTGTCCCTTTGTTTACAAATAAAAAAGGGTTATAACTCTGTAGGAGCGAAAGATAGAATTGCACAAGTGGTATCACATGAAAGGTGAGATCAAGACCTTTCAACCTATACCCGTTTTGATAGGGTATGTAGGGTTTCAGGGTCTTTATTAAAGAAAAACTGGTTTCAAGGGGGAAATCTCCTTTGTTTACAAATAAAAAAGGGTAATAACTCTGTGGGATCGAAAGATAGAATTCTACAAGTGGTATCCCATGAACGGTGAGGTCAAGACCTTTCCACTGATACCCCATTTGATAGACTTTGTAGAGGTTTAGGGTCTTTATTAAAGAAAAACGGGTTTCAAGCGGAAAATCTCCTTTCTTTACAAATAAAAAAGGGTTATAACTCTGTGGGATCGAAAGATAGAATTCTACAAATGATATCAGATATAAAATGAGGTCAAGACCTTTCCACTTATACCACATTTAATAGGATTTGTAAGGTTTAAGGGTCTTTATAAAAGAAAAACCTGTTTCAACATACAAGCTGTCCCTTTGTTTACAAATAAAAAAGGGTTATAACTCTGTGGGATCGAAAGATAGAATTCTACAAGTGGTATCACATAAAAGGTGCGATCAAGACCTTTTCACTGATAACACGTTTAATAGGACTTGTAGGGTGTAAGGGTCTTTATTAAAGAAAAACGTGTTTAAAGGGAAAAATCTCCTTTGTTTACAAATAAAAAAAAGTTATAACTCTGTGGGATCGAGAGATAGAATTCTACAAGTGGTATCCCATGGAAGGTGAGGTCCAGACCTTTCCCCTGACACCACATTTGATAGGGTTTGTAGGGTTTAAGGGTCTTTATTAAAGAAAAACCGGTTTCAAGGGGAAAATCTCCTTTGTTTACAAATAAAAAAGGGTTATAACTCTGTGGGATCGAAAGATAGAATTCTACAAGTGGTATCACATGAAAGGTGAGGTCAAGACCTTTCCACTGACACCAAATTTCATAGGGTTTGTAGGGTTTAAGGGTCTTTATTAAAGAAAAACGGGTTTCAAGATACCAGGTGTCCCTTTGTTTACAAATCAAAAAGGGATATAACTCTGTGGGATCGAAAGATAGAACTCTGCAAGTGGTATCACATGAAGGTGAAGTCAAGACCTTTCCACTGATACCACATTTAATAGGATTTGTAAGGTTTAGGGGTCTTTATAAAAGAAAAACCTGTTTCAACATACAAGTTGTCCCTTTGCTTACAAAGAAAAAAGGGTTATAACTCTGTGGGATCGAAAGATAGAATTATACAAGTGGTATCCCATGAAAGGTGAGGTCAGGACCTTTCCACTGATAACACGTTTAATAGGATTTGTAGGGTTTAAGGGTCTTTCGTAAAGAAAAATGGGTTTCAAGGGGAAAATCTCCTTTGTTTACAAAAAAAGGTTAAAATTCTGTCGGATCGAAATATAGAATTCTACAAGTGGTATCACATGAAAGGTGAGGTCAAGACCTTTCCACTGATACCAAATTTGATAGGGTTTTTGGGGTTAAAGGGTCTTTATTAAAGAATAACGGCTTCCAAGGGGAAACTCTCCTATGCGTACAAATAACAAAGGGTTATAACTCTGTGGGATGCAAAGATAGAATTCTAGAAGTGGTATCACATGAAAGGTGAGCTTAAGACCGTTCCACTGATACCAAATTTGATAGGGTTTATAGGGTTTAATAGTCTTTCTTAAAGAAAACGAATTTCAAGATACAAGTTGTCCCTTTGTTTACAAATAAAAAAGGATTATAACTCTGTGGGATCGAAAGATAGAATTCTGCAAGTGGTATCTCATGAAAGGTGAAGTCATGACCTTTCCAATGATATCACATTTAATAGGATTTGCAATGCTTAAGGGTCTTTATTATAGAAAAACGGGTTTCAAGGAGAAAATCTCCTTTGTTTACAAATGAAAAAGGGTTATAACTCTGTGGGATCGAAAGACAGAATTCTACAAGTGGTGTCCTATGAAAGGTGAGGTCTAGACCTCTCCACTGGTACCACATTTCATAGGGTTTGTAGGGTTTAAGGGTCCTTAATAAAGAAAAACGTGTTTCAACATACAAGTTGTCCCTTTGTTTACAAATAAAAAAGGGTTATAACTCTCTGGGATCGAAAGATAGAATTCTACAAGTGGTATCACATGAAAGGTGATGAGGTCAAGACTTTTCCTCTGATACCACATTTGATAGGGTTTGTAGGGTATCAGGGTCCTTATTAAAGAAAAACGAGTTTCAAGTCGAAAATCTTCTTTGTTTACAAATAAAAAACGGTTATAACTCTGTGAGATCGAAAGATAGAATTCTACAAGTGGTATCACATAAAAGGAGAGGTCAAGACCTTTCCACTGATTCAACCTTTGATAGGGTTTGTAGTGTATAAGGGTTTTTTTTAAAGAAAACCCGGTTTCAAGTGGAAAATCTCCTTTGTTTACTAATAAAAAAGGGTTATAACTCTGTGGGATCGAAAGATAGAATTCTACAAGTGTTATCACATGAGAGGTGAGGTCAGGATCTTTCCACTGATACCACGTTTCATAGGGTTTGTAGGGTTTCAGGGTCTTTATTAAAGAAAAACGGGTTTGAAGGGGAAAATCCTTTGTTTACAAATAAAAAAGGCTTATAACTCTGTTTGATCGAAAGATAGAATTCTACAAGTGAAATCACAAGAAAGGTGAGGTCAAGACCTTTCCACTGATATCACATTTGATAGGGTTTGTAGGGTTAAAGGGTCTTTATTAAAGAAAGACGGGTTTCAAGGGGAAAATCTCATTTGTTTACAAATAAAAAAGGGTTATAACTCTGTGGGATCGAAAGATAGAATTCTACAAGTGGTATCACATGAAAGGTGAGGTCAACACCTGTCCACTGATACCACATTTGATAGGGTTTGTAGGGTATAAGGTTTTTTATTAAAGAAAAACGGGTTTCAAGATACAAGTTGTCCCTTTTTTACAAATAAAAAAGGCTTATAACTCTGTGGGATCGAAAGAGAGAATTCTACAAGTGCTATACCATGAAAGGTGAGGTCAAGACCTTTCCACTGATACCACATTTTATAGGGTTTGTAGGGTTAAAGGCCCTTTATTAAAGAAAAACTGGTTTCAACATACAAGTTGTCCCTTTCTTTACAAATAAAAAAGAGTTATAACTCTGTGGGATCGAAAGATAGAATACTACAAGTGTTATCACATGAAAGGTGAGGTCAGGACCTTTCCACTGATACCATATTTGATAGGGTTTGTAGGGTTTAAATGTCTTTATTAAAGAAAAACGGATTTCAACATACAAGTTCTCCCTTTGTTTACAAATAAAAAAGGGTTATAACTCTGTGGGATCGAAAGATAGAATTCTACAAGTGGTATCCCATGAAAGGTGAGGTCAAGACCTTTCCACTGATACCATATTTTATAGGGTTTGTAGGGTTAAAGGCCCTTTATTAAAGAAAAACTGGTTTCAACATACAAGTTCTCCCTTTGTTTACAATTAAAAAAGGGTTATAACTCTGTGGGATCGAAAGATAGAATTATACAAGTGGTATCACGAGAAAGGTGAGGTCAAGACCTTTCCACTGATACCCCATTTGATAGACTTTGTAGAGGTTTAGGGTCTTTATTAAAGAAAAACGGGTTTCAAGCGGAAAATCTCCTTTCTTTACAAATAAAAAAGGGTTATAACTCTGTGGGATCGAAAGATAGAATTCTACAAATGATATCAGATATAAAATGAGGTCAAGACCTTTCCACTTATACCACATTTAATAGGATTTGTAAGGTTTAAGGGTCTTTATAAAAGAAAAACCTGTTTCAACATACAAGCTGTCCCTTTGTTTACAAATAAAAAAGGGTTATAACTCTGTGGGATCGAAAGATAGAATTCTACAAGTGGTATCACATAAAAGGTGCGATCAAGACCTTTTCACTGATAACACGTTTAATAGGACTTGTAGGGTGTAAGGGTCTTTATTAAAGAAAAACGTGTTTAAAGGGAAAAATCTCCTTTGTTTACAAATAAAAAAAAGTTATAACTCTGTGGGATCGAGAGATAGAATTCTACAAGTGGTATCACATGAAAGGTGAGGTCCAGACCTTTCCCCTGACACCACATTTGATAGGGTTTGTAGGGTTTAAGGGTCTTTATTAAAGAAAAACCGGTTTCAAGGGGAAAATCTCCTTTGTTTACAAATAAAAAAGGGTTATAACTCTGTGGGATCGAAAGATAGAATTCTACAAGTGGTATCACATGAAAGGTGAGGTCAAGACCTTTCCACTGACACCAAATTTCATAGGGTTTGTAGGGTTTAAGGGTCTTTATTAAAGAAAAACTGGTTTCAAGATTCCAGGTGTCCCTTTGTTTACAAATCAAAAAGGGATATAACTCTGTGGGATCGAAAGATAGAACTCTGCAAGTGGTATCACATGAAGGTGAAGTCAAGACCTTTCCACTGATACCACATTTAATAGGATTTGTAAGGTTTAGGGGTCTTTATAAAAGACAAACCTGTTTCAACATACAAGTTGTCCCTTTGCTTACAAAGAAAAAAGGGTTATAACTCTGTGGGATCGAAAGATAGAATTATACAAGTGGTATCCCATGAAAGGTGAGGTCAGGACCTTTCCACTGATAACACGTTTAATAGGATTTGTAGGGTTTAAGGGTCTTTCGTAAAGAAAAATGGGTTTCAAGGGGAAAATCTCCTTTGTTTACAAAAAAAGGTTAAAATTCTGTCGGATCGAAATATAGAATTCTACAAGTGGTATCACATGAAAGGTGAGGTCAAGACCTTTCCACTGATACCAAATTTGATAGGGTTTGTGGGGTTAAAGGGTCTTTATTAAAGAATAACGGCTTCCAAGGGGAAACTCTCCTATGCGTACAAATAACAAAGGGTTATAACTCTGTGGGATGCAAAGATAGAATTCTAGAAGTGGTATCACATGAAAGGTGAGCTTAAGACCGTTCCACTGATACCAAATTTGATAGGGTTTATAGGGTTTAATAGTCTTTCTTAAAGAAAACGAATTTCAAGATACAAGTTGTCCCTTTGTTTACAAATAAAAAAGGATTATAACTCTGTGGGATCGAAAGATAGAATTCTGCAAGTGGTATCTCATGAAAGGTGAAGTCATGACCTTTCCAATGATATCACATTTAATAGGATTTGCAAGGCTTAAGGGTCTTTATTATAGAAAAACGGGTTTCAAGGAGAAAATCTCCTTTGTTTACAAATGAAAAAGGGTTATAACTCTGTGGGATCGAAAGACAGAATTCTACAAGTGGTGTCCTATGAAAGGTGAGGTCTAGACCTCTCCACTGGTACCACATTTCATAGGGTTTGTAGGGTTTAAGGGTCCTTAATAAAGAAAAACGTGTTTCAACATACAAGTTGTCCCTTTGTTTACAAATAAAAAAGGGTTATAACTCTCTGGGATCGAAAGATAGAATTCTACAAGTGGTATCACATGAAAGGTGATGAGGTCAAGACTTTTCCTCTGATACCACATTTGATAGGGTTTGTAGGGTATCAGGGTCCTTATTAAAGAAAAACCGGTTTTCAACTGGAAAATCTTCTTTGTTTACAAATAAAAAACGGTTATAACTCTGTGAGATCGAAAGATAGAATTCTACAAGTGGTATCACATAAAAGGAGAGGTCAAGACCTTTCCACTGATTCAACCTTTGATAGGGTTTGTAGTGTATAAGGGTTTTTTTAAAGAAATACCGGTTTCAAGTGGAAAATCTCCTTTGTTTACTAATAAAAAAGGGTTATAACTCTGTGGGATCGAAAGATAGAATTCTACAAGTGTTATCACATGAGAGGTGAGGTCAGGATCTTTCCACTGATACCACGTTTCATAGGGTTTGTAGGGTTTCAGGGTCTTTATTAAAGAAAAACGGGTTTGAAGGGGAAAATCCTTTGTTTACAAATAAAAAAGGCTTATAACTCTGTTTGATCGAAAGATAGAATTCTACAAGTGAAATCACAAGAAAGGTGAGGTCAAGACCTTTCCACTGATATCACATTTGATAGGGTTTGTAGGGTTAAAGGGTCTTTATTAAAGAAAGACGGGTTTCAAGGGGAAAATCTCATTTGTTTACAAATAAAAAAGGGTTATAACTCTGTGGGATCGAAAGATAGAATTCTACAAGTGGTATCACATGAAAGGTGAGGTCAACACCTGTCCACTGATACCACATTTGATAGGGTTTGTAGGGTATAAGGTTTTTTATTAAAGAAAAACGGGTTTCAAGATACAAGTTGTCCCTTTTTTACAAATAAAAAAGGCTTATAACTCTGTGGGATCGAAAGAGAGAATTCTACAAGTGCTATACCATGAAAGGTGAGGTCAAGACCTTTCCACTGATACCACATTTTATAGGGTTTGTAGGGTTAAAGGCCCTTTATTAAAGAAAAACTGGTTTCAACATACAAGTTGTCCCTTTCTTTACAAATAAAAAAGAGTTATAACTCTGTGGGATCGAAAGATAGAATACTACAAGTGTTATCACATGAAAGGTGAGGTCAGGACCTTTCCACTGATACCATATTTGATAGGGTTTGTAGGGTTTAAATGTCTTTATTAAAGAAAAACGGATTTCAACATACAAGTTCTCCCTTTGTTTACAAATAAAAAAGGGTTATAACTCTGTGGGATCGAAAGATAGAATTCTACAAGTGGTATCCCATGAAAGGTGAGGTCAAGACCTTTCCACTGATACCAAATTTTATAGGGTTTGTAGGGTTAAAGGCCCTTTATTAAAGAAAAACTGGTTTCAACATACAAGTTCCCCCTATTGTTTACAATTAAAAAAGGGTTATAACTCTGTGGGATCGAAAGATAGAATTATACAAGTGGTATCACGAGAAAGGTGAGGTCAAGACCTTTCCACTGATACCACATTTGATAGGGATTGTAAGCCATAAGGGTCTTTATAAAAGAAAAATGTGTTTCAAGGGGAAACTCTCCTTTGTTTACAAATAAAAAAGGGTTATAACTCTGTGGGATCGAAAGATAGAATTCTACAAGTTGTATCCCATTAAAGGTGAGGTCAAGACCTTTCCACTGATACCCCATTTGATAGGGTTTGTAATGTATCAGATATAAGGTGAGATCTGCTTGCCAACTCTGCATGCCATCCTCAACCGTGTGCATGTTCCTCATCTAATTTTGTATATTCTCCTTGTGGCCATGTCGTTACTGGTGATGTGGTTATTGTTAAAAACACTAAATTAAGAGAACTTTTACTTAAAGGTCCAAAATAAAGGAACCCACATCATTCACATGTAACCAAAATTTTGAGAATATTATGAACTGCTACGAGGAATATGCTACACGATGGGCAAAAAGGGAGGATGTACAGGTCGACACTCTTTCGGAATGGATAAAATCTATTGCAGAACTGCTGAGATCAAAAATTAAAAAATTACAATGTTCTGTAAACACCAGATTCGAATCTATTTTTAAAGATCCTGATGTTGTCAGAGAACTTTCCTTCCTCCAAGAACATTATATTATTACACCAGCAGATAAAGCATCCAAGAATTATACATTTCCGTGTAAGAAATATTGCTTTGACAGCCTAGTGAAAGAATTAGGATTAAATTCAGCTCCAGGAAATCCTACTTATACTCTCACGAACTTTTCGGTTTCGGAAGTACTCGAGAATCATAAATCTGTCCTCAATACGTTTGGTATTGACTCAAATAAATTTAGAACTTCTATATTTGTACTGCATTCCAAAAATGCAGAAACATCCTTACAAACAACGCTTTATCGCTGGTTCCTCGAAGTGTTCCACAAAATCTGTATCGATGCCACTCACAAAAATATTATCAGAAATTAAATCTGGCCTTCATAGATATTGTAAAACAGTATATTCCAGAAGTCGAATTAATCAAATGTGGATTCTTAAAAATTCAAAAGAGTTGTTAGAAAATCTAAAATCAAAAAGTTTTACTAAAATTCACTCTATCAAGTCTTTTGACTTTTCGACTCTTTACACAACGATCCCTTATCAGAAATTTAAAAGACAGATTAGCGGAAATTATTCAAAATGCATTTACTAGTAAAAACGGAAGCCGCAAATTCAAATATATAGTAATAGGCCACGATAAAACTTACTTTGTTAGGGAAAATTCTGATTCCAAAAATAAATACACTGAAACAGCTGTTATCCAGATGTTGAACTTTCTTATCGATAACATTTTTGTGGTGTTTGGAGGTTAGGTTTTTCAACAAATTGTCGGCATTCCAATGGGCACTAACTGTGCTCCGCTTCTGGCTGACATATTCCTTAACTCATACGAAGCTGAATTCATTCAGTCTTTGCTTTCGCAAGGAAAACAACAATTGGCTCTTGGCTTCAATTTTACTTACAGATATATAGATGACTTGCTTTCAATTAATAATCCTTCATTCGCGGATCACCTTAGCATCATCTATCCAAGTGAACTTGAGGTCAAAGAAACCACAGAAAGTAGTAATTCTACTTCGTATTTAGATATTATGTTGTCTTTCGACATTAATGGTCAATTGAACAACTCATTCTATGACAAACGTGACGATTTCAATTTCGCTATCACAAACTTTCCTTTCATAAGTAGCAACATTCCATCATCGCCCGCATACGGCGTATTCATATCTCAGTTAATACGTTATTCCAGAGCATGTTCAAATTACAATGACTTTGTTCTGAGGGCTAGGCGACTTTCAGTTAAGCTGCTATAGTAGAAGGTTACCTACTTCGACTTCTCCATACATAAATACATATGGAATTTACACGATTTGACTCTTTATACTGGGTATATGTGACGGGTGTTGCTAGCAAGCAGGAGGTGCCCACTCTCCCTGGACACCTGATCTCACTCCATCACAGGGGTTCACATTTGCTCTTCAAGTAGACATATTTTCCTATTTTCCATTTGTTTTTCATTTTCACTGATTTTGTATGTCCTCTGGTTTTATGATTTTTGGACTTGGTTTGCATTTATCCATCATCTTTACATCAAGACCTCTCCGCTGATACCAAATTTTATAGGATTTATAGGGTTTGAATGTCTTTATTAAAGAAAAACGGGTTTCCAGGGAAAATCTCTTTTGTTTACAAATAAAAAAGGGTTATAACTCTGTGGGATCGAAAGATAGCATTCTACAAGTGGTATCGCATGAAAGGTAAGGTCAAGACCTTTCCACTGAAACCAAATTTGATACGGTTTGTAGGGTTTAAAGGTCTTTATTAAAGAAAATCGGGTTTCATGATACAAGTTGTCCCTTTTTTTACAAAACACAAAAGGTTATAACTATGTTGGATCGAAAGATAGAATTCTACAAGTAGTCTCACATGAAAGGTGAGGTCCAGACCTTTCCTCTGATACCAACTTGATACGGTTTACAAGGTTTAAGGGTCTTTATTAAATAAAAACGTATTTCAAGGGGAAAATCTCTTTTGTTTACAAATAAAAAAGGGTTATACCTCTGTGGCATCGAAATATAGAATTCTATAAGAGGTATTGCATAAAAGGTGAGGTCAAGACCTTTCCATTTATACCAAATGCGTTCGTGTTTGTAGGGTTTTAGCGGTCTTTATTAAAGAAAAACCGGTTTCTAGGTGAAAATCTCTTTTGTGTACAAATAAAAAAGGGTTATAACTCTGTGGGATCGAAAGATAAAATTCTACAATTGGTATCACATGAAAGGTGAAGTCAAAACCTTTCCACTAATGCCAAATTGGATAGGGTTTGTAGGGTTTAAGGGTCTTTAAAAAAATTAAAAAAAAAAAACGGGTTTCAAAGGGAAAATCTCTTCGGTTTACAAAAAAGAAAGGCATATAACTTTGTGGGATCGAAAGATAAAATTCTACAAGTGGTATCGCATGACAGGTGAGGTCAAGACCTTTCCACTGATACCAAATTGGATAGGGTTTGTAGGGTTTAAGGGTCTTTATTAAAGAAAAATGGGTTTCGAGGGGAAAATCTCTTTTGTTACAGATAAGAAAGGTATATAAATTTCTGGGATCGAAAGATACAATTCTACAAGTGGTCTTTATTAAAGAAAAACGGGTTTCAAGATACAAGTTGTCCCTTTGTTTACCAATAATAAAGTGCTATAACTCTGTAGGATCGAAAAATAGAATTCTACAAGTAGTATCACATGAAAGGTGAGGTCAAGACATTTCCACTGATACCAAATTTGATACGGTTTATAGCGTTTAAGAGTCTTTATTAAAGAAAAACGGGTTTTAAGGGGAAAATCTCTTTTGTTTACAAATAAGAAAGGTATATAACTCTGTCGGATCGAAAGATAGAATTCTACAACTACTATCGCATGAAAGGTGAGGTCAAGACCTTTCCACTGACAGCAAATTTGATAGGGTTTGTAGGGTTTAATGGTCTTTATTAAAGATAAACGGATTTCAAGATACAAGTTGTCCCTCTGTTTACAAAAAAAACAAAAGGTTATAAATCTTTCGGATCGAAAGATAGAATTTTACAAGAAGAATCACAAATAAGGTGAGGTGAAGAACTTTGCACAGATGCTAAATTTGATGGGGTTCATAGGGTTTAAGGATCTTTATTAAAGAAAAACGTGTTTCAAGGGGAAAATCTCTTGTTTACTAAAAAGGTTATACCTCTGTGGCATCGAAATATAGAATTCTATAAGAGGTATCGCATAAAAGGTGAGGTCAAGACCTTTCCACTAAAACCAAATGTGTTCGTGTTTGTAGGGTTTTAGGAGTCTTTATTAAAGAAAAACCGGTTTCAAGGTGAAAATCTCTTTTGTGTACAAATAAAAAAGGGTTATAACTCTGTGGGATCGAAAGCTGAAAATCTACAAGTGGTATCACATAAAAGGTGAAGTCAAGACCTTTCCACTAATGCAAAATTTGATCAGGTTTAGAGGGTTTGTGCGCCTTTATTAATAAAAAACGGGTTTCAAGGGGGAAATCTCTTCGGTTTACAAAAAAGAAAGGCATATAACTTTGTGGGATCGAAAGATAAAATTCTACAAGTGGTATCGCATGACAGGTGAGGTCAAGACCTTTCCACTGATACCAAATTGGATAGGGTTTGTAGGGTTTAAGGGTCTTTATTAAAGAAAAATGGGTTTCGAGGGGAAAATCTCTTTTGTTACAGATAAGAAAGGTATATAAATTTTAGGGTTCGAAAGATACAATTCTACAAGTGGTCTTTATTAAAGAAAAACGGGTTTCAAGATACAAGTTGTCCCTTTGTTTACCAATAATAAAGTGCTATAACTCTGTAGGATCGAAAAATAGAATTCTACAAGTAGTCTCACATGAAAGTTGAGGTCAAGACCTTTCCGCTGATACCAAATTTGATACGGTTTATAGGGTTTAAGGGTCTTTATTAAAGAAAAACGGGTTTTAAGGGGAAAATCTCTTTTGTTTACAAATAAGAAAGGTATATAACTCTGTCGGATCGAAAGATAGAATTCTACAACTACTATCGCATGAAAGGTGAGGTCAAGACCTTTCCACTGACAGCAAATTTGATAGGGTTTGTAGGGTTTAATGGTCTTTATTAAAGATAAACGGATTTCAAGATACAAGTTGTCCCTCTGTTTACAAACAACAAAAGGTTATAAATCTTTCGGATCGAAAGATAGAATTCTACAAGTAGTATCACATGAAAGGTGAGGTCAGGACCTTTCCACTGATACCAAATTTGATAGGGTTTGTACGGTTTAAGGGTCTTTATTAAATAGAAACGGGTTTCAAGATACAAGTTGTCCCTTTCTTTACAAATAAAAAAGGGTTATAACTCTGTGGGATCGATAGATAGAATTCCACAAGAAGAATCACATGAAAGGTGAGGTGAAGAAGTTTGCACTGATGCCAAATTTGATGGGGTTCATAGGGTTTAAGGGTCTTTATTAAAGAAAAACGTGTTTCAAGGGGAAAATCTCTTTTGTTTACAAATAAAGAGATGAAAGGTGAAGTCAATACTTTTCCAATGATATCACATTTGGTAGCGTTTGTAGGGTTTAAGGGTCTTTATAAAAGAAAAACGGTTTTGAAGGGCAAAATCTCTTTTGTTTACAAATAAAAAACGGTTATATCTCTGTTTGATCCAAAGATAGAATTCTACAAGTGGTATCCCATAAAAGTTAGGGGCAGGACCTTTCAACAAAATACCAAATTTGATAGTGTTATAGGGTTTTAAGGGTCTTTATTAAAGAAAAACAGGTTTCAGAATAAAAATCTCATTTCTTTACAACTAAAAACGGGTTATAACTCTGTAGGATCGAAAGATAGAATTCTACAAGTAGTATTACATGAAAGGTGAGGTCAAGAGCTTTCCATTGACACCAAATTTGATACGGTTTGTAGGGTTTAAAGGTTTTTATTAAAGTAAAACGGGTTTCAAGGGGAAAATCTCTTTTGTTTACAAATAAAGAGATGAAAGGTGAGGTCAAGACCTTTCCAATGATATCACATTTGGTGGGGTTTGTAGAGTTTAAGCGTCTTTATTAAAGAAAACGGTTTTGAAGGGGAAAATCTCCTTTGTTTACAAATAAAAAAGGGGTTTCAACTCTGTGGGATCGAAAGATAGAATCTCTCTGTAAGATCGAAATACAGAATTCTACCAGTAGTATCACATGAAAGGTGAGGTCAAGACCTTTCCACTGATACCACATTTAGTAGGGTTTTTAGGGTTGAAGGATCTTTATTAAAGAAAAACGGGTTTCAAGATACAAGTTGTCCCTTTGTTTACAAATAAAAAAGGGTTATAACTTTGTAGGATCGAAAGACAGAATTCTACAAGTTGTATCACATGAAGGGTGAGGTCAAGACTTTTCCGATGATACCACGTTTCATAGGGTTTGTAGGGTTTAAGGGTCTTTATTAAAGAAAAACGGTTTTGAAGGGGAAAATCTCCTTTGTTTACAAATAAAAAAGGTGTTTCAACTCTGTGGGATCGAAATACAGAATTCTACCAGTAGTATCACATGAAAGGTGAGGTCAAGACCTTTCCACTGATACCAAATTTGATAGGGTTTAAGGGTCTTTATTAAAGAAAACCGGGTTTCTTTTATTGAAAAAAACGGGTTTTAAGGGGAAGATCTCCTTTGCTTACCAATAAAAAAGGGTCATATCTCTGTGGGATCGAAAGATAGAATTCTCCAAGTGGTATCACATGAAAGGTGAGGTCAAGTGGTATCGCATGAAATGTGAGGTCAAGACATCTCCACTGACACCAAATTTGATAGGGTTTTTAGGGTTTAAGGGTCTTTATTGAAAAAAAAACGGGTTTCAAGGGGAAGAATTCCTTTGTTTACAAATAAAAAGGGGTCATATCTCTGTGGGATCAAAAGATAGAATTCTACAAGTGGTATCATATGAAAGCTGAGGTCGTCAAGAACTTTCCACTGATACCAAATTTGATAGGGTTTGTAGGTTTTAAGGATGTTTATTAAAGGAAAAACTGGGTTCAACATAGAAGTTGTCCCTTTCCATACAAATTAAAAAGGGTTATCACTCTGTAGGATCGAAAGATAGATTTCTACAGGTGGTATCACATGAAACTTGAGATCAAGACCTTTCCATTGATACCAAATTTGATAGGGTTTGTAGGTTTTAAGGGTCTTTATTAAAGAAAAACCTGGTTTCAAGGGGAAAATCTCCTTTGTTTACAAATAAAACGGGTTATAACTCTAAGGGATCGAAAGATAGAATTTTAAAAGTGGTATCACATTAAAGGTGAGATCAAGACCTTTCCACTGACACCAAATTTGATATTATTTGTAGGGTTTAAGTGTCTTCATTAAAGAAAAACATGTTTCAGGATACAAGTCCCTATGTTTACAAGTAAAATAGGGGTTATAACTCTGTGGTATAGAGAGATAAAATTCTAGAAGTGGTATCACATGAAAGGTGAGGTCAAGACTTTTCCACTGATAAAAAATTTGATAAGGTTTGTAAGGTTTAAGGGTCTTTATCAAAGAAAAACGGGTTTCAAGATACAAGTTGTCCCTTTGTTTCCAAATAAAAAAGGGCTATAACTTTGTTGGATCGAAAGACAGAATTCTACAAGTGGTATCACATGAAGGGTGAGGTCAAGACCTTTCCACTGATACCAAATTTGATAGGGTTTAGGGGTCTTTATTAAAGAAAAACGGGTTTCAAGGGTAAGATCTCCTTTGTTTACCGATAAAAAAGGGTCATATCTCTGTGGGATCGAAAGATAGAATTCTACAAGTGGTATCATATGAAAGCTGAGGTCAAGAACTTTCCACTGATACCAAATTTGATAGGGTTTGTAGGGTTTAAGGATCTTTATTAAAGGAAAACGTGTTTCAAGATACAAGGTGTCCCTTTGTTTACAAATAAGAAAGGGTTATAACTCTGTAGGATCGAAAGATAGAATTCTACAAGTAGCATCACATGAAAGGTGAGGTCAAGACCTTTGCACTGATACCACATTTCATAGGGTTTGTACGGTTTAAGGGTCTTTATTAAAGAAAAATCTGGTTTGAACGGGAAAATCTCCTTTGTTTACAAATAAAAAAGAGTTGAGACCATGTGCCCAGGAGGAGTGAGCGTCCTCTGTTTGGTTAGCCACACCCGCCTCGAATGTCATTACACACAGAGGAAAACGGTATAATAACACTTAAGTCAAAACCTCCGCGGGGACTTTTTTACGAGCTCCACACTGCAATGGGAATAAATGTGACATTCATGCAAAATACCAAAGTAACGGGTGTCATATGACTATGACACTAACGACAATGAACCACAGTGGACATTCATGGACTCTTGAAATTCAGAGGTGAGACCAGGTGCCCGGGAGGAGTGAGCATCCTCTGTTTGGCTAGCCACACCCGCCTCGAAAGTCGTTACACACAGACGAAACAACAATATTTCAACACTGCATATATAGAAATGAATATGAACAAACACTATATAGAAAGTGTCAAGGCCACATAATATCAGAAAAAAGGCTTATTAACACTTAAGTCAAACCCTCCACGGGGAACTTTTGTACGAGCTCCACACTGCAGAGGGCATAAATGTGACATTCATGCAAAATACGAAAGTAACTGGTGTTACATGACTATGACACTAACAACATTGTACCACAGTGGACATTCACGGACCCCTGAAATTCAGAGGTGAGACCAGGTGCCCGGGAGGAGTGAGCGTCCCCTATTTGGCTAGCCACACCCGCCATGAATGTCCTTACACACAGACGAAACAACAATAATTCAAAACTGTATATATAAAAATGAGTGTGAACAAACACTGTATAGAAAGTGTCTAAGCCACATAACATGGCGGTTTTCGACATGCTAAACCGCAAATGTCCGTCATGCCCGATATCGACAGCACCTTTCGTGAAATTGCCCGGTGGCGGTACCTTAACCCTGGTGATTTAACCAAAGCATTCCATCAGATACCACTGTGTAATGCATCAATGAAATATTATGGTGTTGTCACACCATTTCGTTGAATACGCATTGACAATCGTTTCGCTATGGGGATACAAGGTTCGGACACAGCGTTAGAAGATTTACTATGGCGCGTACTTTGAGATCTTTGCGGGGGCAATTTACCTCAGGAACGTATTTAATTGGCGCGCACTTTTATCTGCGTTAATTCATATTAAGGCTTTGCCTTAGTGCTTCCAAAACAATCATTGCCCCCAGAGCGGCAAGCATTCTTGGATATTTTTGGAGCAATTGGACTTTCCGCCCGTACCTACACACAGTTTCCACTTCGGTTACATGTGCTCCTCCAGTCACAATTGCTGGACTCCGCTCGTTCATCGGGGATTTTTGTGTATTGTCACACGTTATCAAGGTCACCACTTGGAGACGCAGTCGCCGGATAATGTTCGAGGGACTATGTTTACCTTCTTTATACGTCACAGAACACCATTTCGTCCAGCCAAACTATTCTTCCTCAACCCACCGATTAGCTGTGAATCGTAACCGATGGTTCTATGAAAAAGCACGGACTTGGTGCTACATTATACTCATCTAGAGGCGACAAATTATTGTTTGATGGATTCTTTATTGCTAAACTTCCCGCTGGCCAAATGACGGCGCTTCCCTGTGAGATGGAAGCTTTATCTATTGCTACCGCTATTAAACACTTCGGTCCTTATAATATCCAATCAAAACATAGCTCTTGTATACTTACCAACAGTAAAACCCTTGTGTTCCAGCTTATGAAAAATTCTGTCGGGGCGAATTCTCCGCTAGTCCCTGTGTGTTCACTTTTTTATCCACTGTCAGTCGCTTTAACACTTCAGTCCGTCATGTGAGTGGTTCGTCTATACTCCAATCTGATCATGCAAGTCGTAATGTTATTGTGTCGAGCCATCCTGTCAACTGTTTTCTTTCGTTAAACAACGCGAAGCATTTGTGGTTCACGCAACGGCAGTCCAAGATGTTATTCAAGTTTCAAAGAATTTACCTAATACGAGCCGTTCAGCTTGGTTACAAAGTCAGCCGAATGCACAGAATTAAGAAGAGTACACGTTCATCTTGTGCCGGGCACCAGACCTTCTCGTAAAGCTACCAATATCAGAGACGTCAAACGTTATTTGCAGGTCGCTACAGTAGCTACAGATGGTTTATTGGTTCCCGGGCACCTGGTCTCGCCTCTGAATTTCAGGGGTCAGTGAATGTCCACTGTGGTACATGTACATTGTTGTTAGTGCCATAGTCATGTGGCACCATTTATTTTCGTATTTTTGTAAAGCACTCTGAACTGTTCAGTGCTACTCGCGACCGATTTGTCGTTCCACGAGTAGTGCTTTCTGGCCTACTGACAAATCACATCAAGTTGAAACACCCGTCCACTAATCAGTTGAAATTAGTGAGCAAGAATTATTTTTACGCTTTTGACAACGACAATGCTAGTGATTACACTACTCAAGGTTGCTACGATTGTACTTCTCTATAAAAATCACCCAACTTTGTTAATCCACAAAGCGCCGGTGATCCTCCCGTAGCCATTGGGGTGTCGTTTGCCGCAGACGTTATTCGTCGATAAAGCCAATATGTGTAACAAGAATGCGTTACTTAAATTACCGTTACTTCGTTGATTGAGGACGAGCGCAAGGGAACAATCCGGAATACTTTAATTTCTTTGAGCGTACGACGGACCATTTACCTTGGTTCGAACAGGTCCTATTTGCCGCTGGGCATATTGATCCATTACTTTAGCAGCATCGTATTACCTTAGATATTGGTTACGCAAAGAATCCCGTCGGCGAGAGAGCAGTACAAGAACTTGAGGAAGAGATATTGAATCAGGATGTCGCTGTGCTAAACCATTATCGCTCGCTATCGATACAGCCACCCGTAACAGTGCAATAAGGGGCAGAGACCTCTCAGCTCGTGAAATGTGGCGGCAGAGAGACCTGTTCACCAATGACCAAATACCGATATACGACAGGACTCTTATACAACACGAGAATCGCATTGCTAATCACATGTATAGGGAAGTCGCTAATGCACCCAAGGGAATAGACAATATCCCGATTTATCAGTGGGTGACTTAGTGTCCTTATATAAGGACAGAAATAAGTCATCTACACTTAACAGGTATCTCGTCATGTCGTTTAAAGGTGATTGATGTAATATCCGGAAATTTGTGGAATCGCTACTTAGACATAATATCATGTGCGCAAATCGGACTGTTACCTCATACAACCCATGTCTACTCGTTAACACAGCAACTCTGTTGAGAGGAAATATTTCGTCCAACGAGGATGAGGTACCCACTAGTAAAATCAGTGATCTCGAGAAGGTAATTCTCCCACTTCCAGCTCCACCTGCTATCCCCGTGTCAATCTCTGACACCCCCCCCCCCCCCATGTAGCTTCGATCTGTATGAGGAAAATTTTGTAGATCAGCCCAGTGATGCTACCACCAACCGAAGCTCTTCGCTGCACCGTTCAACTCGTCATAGACGACTCCCTAAATAGTTGGATAATTTTGTGTTAGACTAGTAATATTTTAAGTGGTGTTTGTTTTTATACAGGGATAGAATAACCCCCTCACCAGAGGGTAGTCTATACTCAGTGATGATGCTGTGTTTTCTTGTTAATTACAAATTTGAATGTTTATGTTAAGTTTCACATGTCATGTGCATCTTTGTTCTTTTCATTAAGTGTTAGTGTTCAGTTTTTGTGTCGCCTGAGAAGCATTAGCGGCACATAGGGATCACTTTGTCTGGCGTCCGTCTGTCTGGTACTCACACTTTTACATTATTGGCTATATCTTTCTTAGCTATTATTGTAAGTTAACAAAACTTGCAAGGATTAACAAACAAACGTTTTTACCTTTTGACATTGAACTTGGAGCTGTTCTTCATTTCGATAAATTCAACCTTGGCTATAACTTTTGAATGGCAAGTGATAGTGGGGGGGGGGGGGAGGGGGGGGGGGGGGGGGGGGTTGATATTTCACATGTGTTTTCTTGTGAAAAGGTCTTTTTGTTGACCACAGATGTTTTAACATTGGCCTTGGAGTTTGACTTACTATTTGAAAAAAAAATTACATTTGCCATACTTTTCAAATGACAAACGATATTGCTTTCCTATTTCTCTTGTGGATTCCTTATGATAGCACCTTTGCTTCAACACAATTATTTTACCTTGTGACCTTGACCTTAGAGTATATCCTACGTTTAACAAATATTTAACCTTGGCCATTATTTTTGAATGGCAAGTGATATAGCTTTGATATTTCATATGTATGTTCCTTATGACAAGGACTTGTGACCTATACCTATGACCTTGACCTCAAGGATTGACTTACATTTAGTATTACTGATGCTTTAGTTATTGTACAGGTATTTATGTCGAGTGTTGATTATTAGTCTGTGCTTGTGATGTCAATAGGAGAAATGAAGCCATTTCAAATGAATCCAAATGATGACCTTGTGACGTTTACCGCGACCTCTTTTGCTAAGAAAAGCTGTTTTGGACTGTGTTGCACTTGTACAAAAAGCGATACATGTGTTCACTTGAACGCCCATCCTAATTATGGTATAATAGTAGTGTTTTCCTCTTTTATCTATGTCACTATAAAAAACAACGCCAAAATGTATTAGCTCGGTCAAAAAGACAGCAATTATCAAAACCGGAATATAGTCTATAGTCTATAGTCTATAGTTCATAATTTTGTAAAAAGGGAAAATTTTGAATTTTCCCTTGCCGCATCGTTCAAAATGTTCGGAACATGGGGTATTCCTTGTTGTCGGAATGTGCTGTTTATGTACTCGGACCCTGTCAATAACTCTGCCAGTCTGGCCGATGTAGATTTCATTGCATTCGGGGCATGTGGCACAATAGATTAATTTCTGGGACTTGCAGTTCATGTTTTGATTCAGTGTTAAAATTTTGCCGGATTTTAGTGTTTTTGAATGTCCCTCTTCAATTATTCTGCATGTCCCGCATCTTGGGTCTCCGCATTTTGTCACTCTGTCTGTTTTATCTACGTTGAATCGTGCTTTTGTTCAAAGTCTTTTCAGATTCGGCGGTTGGCGGCGACTTTTTATAATTTGTGTTTCTTTCACTAATTCTTTCATGTTGGTTGATTGTTATAGTAAAGGAAAGAATTTTTTTGCCGAGTTAAGGATGTTGTGGTTTCTTGGATTATGTGTTACCACAAAGGGGATGTTTTCCTGTTCCGCATTGTCCCTTTCCAGCGTGTGTCTAAGCTCGGCGATTGGGATAAGTTTTGCTTTTTGAAATCCCATATTTATTAAATTTTCCGGGTAGTTTTGTCTCCGGAGGTATGTTCTCAATTCGGTAAGACGTAAATCTCTGACGTCATTTTCGGAAACAATGGTGCAAATCCTTCTGGCCAGATTAAAGGGCATGTTCCTTTTCGTGTGCGAAGGATGGCAGGATCGAAAGTCCAAATACTGATGCGTGTCTGTAGGTTTGCAGTAAAGATCTGTGATGATTTTATTTTCTTCTTTGATTATTAGGATATCTAGAAAAGGAAGCTTTGATGTATTCGATTCCATAGTGAATTTAATTGATTCGTGTAGATTGTTGATGGATGTATGGAATGCGTTTAAATCATTTTCGCTTTTCGTCCAGAATATGAAGCAATCGTCAAGATACCTCTTTCAGTTTTCCTTGATGTAGATTGCTAAGTTTTCATCAAATAGATTTGGGAGTTCGTCGTAGAGTTTGTTCTCCAAAAAACCCATCACTAATGTGGCATATGTTGGTGCTACTTTGGTACCCATGGCCGTTCCTTTAATTTGGAGAAAGTATTCATTGTCGAACATGAAATGATTATTTTCCAGGACAAGTTTTAAACCAGAAATGATGAAATAATGAGAGAAACGAGTTGGTAATGCATCTGAATGTTTCTTTATCCAAAATTTTACGGCCTCTATTCCCAAATCATGCGGAATGTTTGTGTAGAGACTGGTTACGTCGAAGCTGACTAGTATTGTATCTGCTGGTACTGTGTTGGGGATGTAATTTAAAAAGTCTATGTCATCTCTGATGAAACTTGGCACTTTTTTGCACAGTGTTATAAGAAGGATATCCAGTAAATTGCTGAGTCTCTGTGTGCTACTAGAGGCTCCGGCAATTATAGGCCTTAATTTGAGATCCTTGGGTTGTATAATCTCAATGTATGTAGATGTGCCCTTCTTAATGTTTTCCTGGATTTCTTTTGACTTATGTATTTTGGGTAGGCCGTAAAAGTTGCTCGTTTTGACTTCAAAACTTAAGAGGTAGTCTATCTCCTTCTTTGTCAAATTTTGTTCATGTTTCCTGGTTAGTTTAGCGATTTGCATCATAGTGCGTTTATCTTCGTTTTCTCCGATTTTTAATAAGAATTGCTGTCCTGTAATTGTTCCATTGCCATATGTCTGTAGTGAACTGTATCCATTATTACAATGGCCCCACCTTTGTCTGCCTCCTTAATCACGATTGATGTGTCCTTTTGGAGTCCTTTAATCGCTTTTTGTTGTTTTTGATTAATGTTCGCTTTCACTTGCTTTTCGTTTATGTTTGAGTTTGCAGTTTTTCTGGGACAGTGAATGAAATCTTCTCTCTATTTAGTTGTGATTTCAAGTATGTTTTATTTTTTACCAAAGACGGGTCTTTCTCTTCATGATTTGTAAAAATTCCCGCAGTCTGAGTTTACGGCAGAATACCTCTGTATCTTTTATTATGTCTACTTTATCCGGTAATGGAGTAGGTGTAAATTTAAGACCGTGTTCCATAAGTTTGATTTCATCTTGAGTTAATTTGCGATTAGACAAGTTTATAATTTTAGGTTCCCTTTCCTCCGCTTTTTCCATATTGGGCCTCGTCCTAAAAAAGAATCGGGTCTAGATCTTGGACCGAAGTTACTTTCGTTCGATGTGTGTTGTATTTCGGTTGCATTTCTTCTGTTAGTATTTGCATTTGCCGTTCAGGTCGCTTTGTGAAGGTCTGAATTTGGCGCCGATTTTGTGGCCCCGTTTGGCGATTCATTGGTAGTGTTATAAGTATTTTGCCTTGGTTTTTGAGGACCTCTTTTGACTGTTTCCGCGTAAGTCCTTGTTTGACTATGTGACCGAGATCTAGGTCTTTTATTCGTTTGTGGTCTTATTACTTGGAATCCTCTTTGTTTTCGAGGTATTTTTCCTTTCTTGTTTTTTTCAGGTTCCTTGCCATAGTTTTGCTCGTAGTTTTTCAGCCATGCATTCTTTGTTTCCAATATGCGTTTGGATTTTTCTTCCTCTCTAGATGTATTTAATTCCCAAAGTTGTAGTAGCTTTTCTCGGATTTTTCCATTGTTACCCTTTGAGATTTCATCTCTCATTTTTGTATCGATCGTTTGAAATTTGGCTGTGAACTTAGGTACTCTCAATCTGAGTATTGTTATTTTTATTCGAATTTTTGTAAAGCAAGGCTGTATCTTATTGTGAATTCTTCTTCTGGTTCCGATGGAATTTGCTTAATTCGAAATTTTCTCGGAAGAATATGTTGTTCTTGATTTTTCCATACCTCATACGTGTTCGCCAGATCCTCTGTGCGAATGGTATTGAAAAAAGCTTGTTTTCTTTCATTAAGATATCATACCTTTTTCATTTGGGTCCTTTTCTTGAGGGTCCGAGTACATAAACAGCAAATTCGTGACCCGACAATAAGGAATACCCCATGTTCCGAACATTTTGAACGATGCGGCAAGGGAAAATTCAAAATTTTCCCTTTTTACAAAATTATGAACAGTGATGAAAACTTAAGAAGAGCAAAGGAAGACTAATTTATTGAACTTTTTAAACCAAGTCTTAATAGAAAATAATCTATCTATCAATGTACCATTCCATTTCACTCATATGTCAGCTATTACGTCATAATGACGTGACGTCATAATATATCTAACTTTGTTTATCATAACAACATATTCTGTCTGAAGAGCCAACATGGCGAAAGCGCTAACAGAATGAATTTATAGAAAAATGTGACTTTCTCAACATTTTTATTTATTTTATATATATATATATATATATATGATCAAGCTATTGCTGAGTTTTAACTAATCTTCTAAATAACACAAATTCGGATATGAATGATATGTCTTGGTAGAATACTGTTATTGGTTTCTATAGTGCAACTAACGAGAAACCGATTACATTAAAACAACGTTCTCTCATTGCTTTCAGAATTTACAAAGTGAAATGGCATGTAGAACAAAATGTAAAGAAGAAGCGAATAACAGTGATAAACTGCATGTTAAACAATCACTTCAAAATGATTATAATATCCTTAAAAGCACACACAAAACTCTACAAAACTGTCAATATGATAAAACACTTTCGAAGGCATTATCGGATCTGTGAAAAGATTTATAAGTCGGAATACGTATAAAAATATGTGTATGCATGTATGTATGGATGTGTAGTTCAAATAATCATGGTATCCTCTTGGGCCTATGTCAGTTCCTCATGGATCCATCCCTGAAAGAATCTGACCAAAACGTTACGACTTGTAAGTAACCTTGAGTATTTCATCACTATTTTGTTAAAATCTCTTCAGCAGTTCTTGAGAAATAGAAAGTATGGAAAGTTTATGCCGTACAGACAGTCGGACGACGAGCAAAGAACGATATCTATGGTCTACTTGAGTCTCGCCCCAGAGGAGCTACATCTGACTTAAGTGTATGACAAAAACAAAAAAGGGAAACGTCAATATTTTCAGGAACATATGTTTTGATTTTGCAGACCTTCAACCGAATTAAATGAAAAATTAAATAATTTAATGTATGACATTAACAACTACAACTAACAACAACAACATTAGACATTCTCAATTTAATAGTTCATCAAAAGCCCTTTGGAGAAGTTTCTTCCGTACAACGTAAGGTACGTACTTATGATACTTTGATAATGAATCACCGCTTCCTAGTAATACATTGTCATAGTTTTATGTTCAGATTCCGGTACAGCGGCAAAGTATTGATCATATTACAAAAGTACTTGAAACGCACAGAAGACACAGAGTAAGAAACATTCATAAAATCTTCTAGTTTTTGACAGAAATTACTTAAAGCGATATAGACGAATCTATTATTAAGATGAATACTTCTCGTTTACCACGTATTGAAGACTTTGAATATGAAGAGTTCCTGAAGGATGACGTCTTTGTTGTGGGATACTTAATTATTTTGTGTATCATTGGGACGATAGGCAATGGCCATGCTTTGGTGGTGTATTACTTTGGTTATAAGCCTTCGAACCACCGAACGTTTGTTTTATGGTTGGCAGCCATTGATCTTATCGCATGCGCTGTAAGTATACCTTTCGAAATTGTTGATATACGACGTGGATACACATTCAGATCTTCGGAGGCATGCAAAACTTTTCGGTATGTAAACCATGTAGCGAATATTGGATCTGGATGTTTGTTTGGAGTGATAGCCATCGAAAGATACCGAAAAGCATGCTGTCCGTTTGGAAGACAAATGACTGAACGTGAATCTGCGATTTCATGTATGGTTACAATTGGTATGTCCATGCTGATTTCTGTGCCATCATTTTATATTTACGCCTCTGCAACAAAACCAACTAAGATAGAAGGTTTAGTGGGGTTTGATTGTACAACAGGCGAAACATCCGCGCAAAAACTTATTTTCCGAATTTATTCGGGATTTCTCTTGCTTTTAAGTACCATTGTATTCATAATTTGCATTGTGATGTACGTTAATGTCGGTAAAGCCTTATACAGACAAATGTCATTCAGACGAAAGACACAGACAAAACATAAGGTACAGAATCAACACAGTAATAACATTACGAGTGACGTCAGCAATGGATCATCACTGCAAAAAAAGATATCGGAAGAAATGGCCGAAAATGGAATCTCTGCAGCTGTTGCCGGTACAATGAACATGCAAACAGAGGAGTCAAGTGTATGTTTAGACAACAACAAAAAGGTACACTTCGTAAACAGTAGTGCCAGTAGTACATTGCAATCTGTACGAAGACCGGTAAATTTCGACCGTACAAAACGCATCACCCTAATGTTTCTGGTGGCAACGGCAATATCGTATATTGGGATTCTACCAAATATAATTATCTTGATTATAAGAGCATTGCATGAGAACACGTATCGAAGAAACATCGCAGCTCCGCTTGGGATTTTTGCTCCAGTCCTGTTAAGGACTTATTTCCTGAGTAACGTCACGAATCCTGTTGTCTATTGTTTTGTTGACAACCGATTTAGACAAGAATGCAATCGCCTTTATGGGAACATAAAGACATTATTCACAAAAAGGAAAAATTCTATTACAATTACATGAAACGACAACAGGTGTATTTCAAGTTTCAGTATTATAAAGAAAAAAGCTCAATGGTTAGACTCTATACATTGTTTTTAATATTATCCTAAACCAATATATCGTAATTCTAGGTCGCTAAATGTTTTGTTCACGAATACCCCTGGCATAGATATTAAAGAAGTTTTTTCTCTTCCTCTTCTTAGCAAATTTAAATGAATTACTCTAGAAAACCTAGTAACCAAGCAGTTGTATCATTTACCTGAAACCTTGAGATTTCTTGTTCAAAATGGGTAAAATTATAAACTAAGCCATTCTTCCTTAGTGTTTCAAATCTCTGGGCAAGGCGCCGAATAATTCTTAATGTATGGTTTTATAAGCATATTATTATATAGCCGCAAGTAGTGGCTCTATATGAATGATAGAGCCACGATTTCTTACGTTGCGTAAACTTGCACTTTTGATAAACGAAATGGCCGGTGTTATATAGTAGTTTTTCCTCCATAGTAGTTTCCCCCGGAAAATGGCTATATAGTAGTTTTTTCTCCATGGCGGAAGAACTACTATATAGTAGTCTTTCCCCGTAGTAGTTTTCCCCCTTACGTAACGGTTTGGAAATTATACACGTTCGTTCTGTATCAGTCAGATAACATTTGAAATACAAATGTACTTTAGTAATAGCCTGCGGATCAAACCGATGGTGTTATGGTTAATGGGTTTATATATACTGTTAAGTGTTTTGTTTGTGCGTGTGTGTATTTATTTTTTTTGTTTTATTTATTTATTTATTTACAAGTCTTTCTTTTTATATATTTACGATTGTATGCTATTTCTTTCTTTTGGTTCATTGTAAAAATTGTCGTTTACTTGCGTATAGATGTCAATCATGACGTCAGGCTGTGACTCAAGATTCGATCCCAGGCAACTTTTCGTAATACATCATAAGTAAAATAGGAATTTATCAATCAAAATGTTTCAATGACAAATATAAGAATTGAACGTGCAAGAATTCCTTGAACATTCAATTCCTAAATGAATTAAGACTGATGCATTTTATATATCACAATATCGTACAGAGTACATGATGAACATGAAAATAACAGAAGGGAATTCCACCCAGGTGTCCACGATTTGCAATCTACGACAAGGCTTGTCTCGTCGCAGATGTTGTAAATCATGATCACAAGAATGTGATTTCCTTGTCCCTTACGTAAAGTATGAAAGGTTTCATCTTTAAATATCTATATGCAAAGTTTCAAAGCTCTATACCCTTTTGTGTAAAAGATATAGTCAAGGTTAAAGTTTTTGAAAAGTAGGTGACATTTCAAGGTCAAGGTCATTAGGTCAAAATTCATGGTCCCAAATAAAAGGTCTCATCACAAGAAAACTATATGTGGAGTTTCAAAGCCTTGTACCTCTTGATATAAACGATATAGTCAAGGTTTTTGCCGCAGGCTACGAGTCACAGACAGGTCAAAAACTAGATTCCCACGAATTTCATTCCGAGGGCATAAAAACGAACTTGCTTTTCTTTTTTCCATTTGTATATATAGAGATTTTTCGGATTAAGTAAAGATATCTCGAATGAAATTTAAGTAGACAAATCTCTGTTCTAAATATATGCATTTGTATTTGGAAAAGAGATTAAAATTGAAGACATTTCTACTTAAGAAAATGAAATACCTCCCCGGGAGAAAAACTACTATATAGCCATTTTTCGGGGGGGGGGGACTACTATATAGCCATATTTCCGGGGGGGGGATGGCTAGGGGGAAAACTACTACATGTATATAACACCGGCACGATTCTATGCATTTCGGCATCACATGGAGCAAATATCTAACATTAGATGGGAATCCTCTGTTGCCTGAGCAATTGAGAAAAAAATTGAAAAAAGAGAAAGATTGTAAGAATTATGAACACTCAAATAAATTGATTGAAGAATAGGAATAGATACAAGTATTTTATAGAAATTTTGTGTATTAATTTGTGTAATTCGTGAAGTGTGCTTGATTAACATTTTTTATATTTATTATTGATCATATAGATCTAGCATGCATATTTCGCATATACAGTCCTTGTTTCACCGATGTCACATAACACACCCATCAACTTTCGTCAAATGTTAAGCTCTTTTGCGCAAAATACCACTATGATGACGTCACGCAAGGTTGGACAAGTCGAACAGTTTATTATGATGTCATAAGCATAACAATCAAAAGTTAACTAAACATCGCTTTCTGTGCAGAAAAGTGGATTAGTGTATTGAGAGTTTGTCAAACAAAAGATCGACGTCGCCAAACAGGTTGTTTATTTGAAACGTCACAATGTAACTCAATGTTTGAAATCCGGGTGCTATGTGACATGGTTTCCTAATTTGGGATCAATTTCCTTTTCTGGAAAATCGTAGAAAACATTATAGTAAAACTATTTAAATATATTCACTATGGAGTTGGGTTAATGCTTCTTGAAACTGCCTTTCGATGAACATTTTTGCCAATTTTAACGCTAAAATGTCAAGGTATAGCCTTGTTTATGTGTTACACAAGCTTTATTTTCAGTATAGATAAGTATAGAATCTGAAATGAATTTTCATTTCATACAGTTTTTATGAAACGAGTTGTGCGTTTTATATCCCCTCGCCAAGGTTCGGGGATATAGAACAAACAACTCGTTTCATAAATGCCGTATGAAATGAAAATTCATATTCAGATTCTTTTTAACACATGATTACACTGAGTTTAAAGGTGTTCATTTCATCAAACACCGGCTTGACACAATTCTTTTCCACGATGTGACGTCACCTATGCCATAATATTTATGCCATAGCGATATTTCACTGCATAAACAGCAAAACTTGTGATAAAACGTATTCCCACAAAAATGACGTAAAGAACAATGAAATGGTCTTATGAAGTCATACGGTTTCTAATGTTCATTGTTGTTTCTAAATCAGTACACAAGTTGCTCCAAATGGACGGCGAAGCTTATGTCAAGTGGGACGTTGGATGTTACTGTGGCTGCCACAATAATCGTACATCAGTTAACTTTTGCATTATATACCAGCAGTTTCATAATAATGTATGGAATACCTAAATTGCACCAAAACTGCTGGAAATTTGCGAATGAGCGACTTGCAACCTCGGTCACAACTGCCAGTACATACGAGAGTAGTCTGCAAGCATTTTAAGGAAAATTTTGCACTGCATGCTAGGGCATCTCGCTATTTTTCAAGGCCACAGACCTCCTGTAAGCACACTGGGGACTGTTGAATATGCGCAACAAACTTGGCGATTTTCAAGTGAAATCTGAGAACATAGTTATGATTTGCGTATCCCGAAAGAAGTCCACAATCTGAGCAGCCATACTATTTAATATGATTGCCAAAAGAAATCCCAGATTTGTGACATATTAAATCAGAGACATACAATACATGTCATTTAGGTCCGACGTACGTCGCCCAAAAATTACTTGATTCAACTATGGAACGCCATAGCTGTCTTAAGATTACATTATTAATAATAAATAGTAATTTCACAATAGCATTACGTCAAAACAGTTTACCATTAAGTAGTTTTCATATTATATGAAGTCAAACTAATATGATGTGAAGTCGAAATAGTGCGTTATGAAGTCAAAACATTCAGTTATGAAGTCGCAAAAGCATGCTATGGAGTCAAAATAGAATGTTATGAAGTCAAAACAGTACGTTATGAAGTCACAAAAATACGTTAATGAGTCAAAATAATATGTTTTAAAGTCAAAGCATTATGTTATGAAGTCACACATTACATTATGGAGTCAAAATAGTTTGTTATGAAGTCACAAAAATACGTTATGGAGTCAAAATAGTATGTTATGAAGTCACAAAAATACGTTATGAAGTCACAAAAATACGCTGTGGAGTCCAAATGGTATGTTATGAAGTCATTAAAGTACGTTATGAAGTAAACATTACGTTATGAAGTCACAAAAGTACGCTATGAGAATATTATGTTATGAAGTCAAAACATTACCTTATAACGGAAACGAGATACTAAGTCGTACGTACGAGATAATAAGTCGTACGTACGAGATACTGAGTCGTACGTACGACATTCTAAGTTGTACGTACGAGATACTAAGTCGTACGTACGACATTATGAAATCACAAAAGTACATGTACACTATGAAGTAAAAAAGCATGTTATGAAGTCATAACAACACATTATGAAGTGCAATAGTAAGTCATTAAGACAAAACAGTAAGGCATGAAGCCAAATATTAAGTTAAGGTTTAGTACAGGGGCAGATCCAGGTTTTTAAAGTTGAAAAGGGGTGGGGGGAAAAGGATTATAAGTTTTAAAGCCCTCTTTCTCGCTCAATGTGTTCTTGCGCTTCGAAATATAATTTCTGATATAATTAATTCACCTAGTGTTTAAATTATACTCGATACAGATAGTAAGAGGGCAAATAATTTGACATTTTAATAAACTGCCTTCACCATAAAATTATTCCTATTTTCGTGTGGGCCGTTTTATTTTTGGGCCGTTTTGACTATACATCAATCAGGAAGAAATGTCATAATTCTGCTCCCTATATCGATAGGAGATGACAGATATGTCTTTTATGTTCAAGAGATTAAAGCATGACAAGGGTAGTATAACTTTTAAAACAGCAATGAATCTATGGTTTTCATCATGATCGGGTAGACGCCATGCCTAACAAGATATTTTATCAAAGTTAATCAATGATAAACTTCATTTCACTATTACTTAAGAATTCTTCTTCCATAATGAAATGTGTAAATTCTTCTTTCCTTGAATTTGTTATCAACTGTATTTTAACTCCAATTTAATCTTTTGCTACTTAACCAGTTACTAAAAGCCCGGCTACCAGTACTGTAAGTATTTTGATTCAAGATGGCGTCGTTCAATAGTTTAAATGCCGAAATTGTAAAGTTGTATTATTCAACAAAATCTCCCACTGTAGTCATTCGAGAAATGAGAAAACGGCACCAAAGGCAAAGGTTTTATCAAGGATGAAAATAAAAAGATATGTTGATAGATTTGAACAAACATGATCGGTAACAGATGGACGTCACTCGAATCTTGGTCAACCCAAGTCTGTAAGAACTTCTGAAAACATCACCAGTGTTCAAGAGGTCATTTCAGAAACACAACAAAGATTTGTCAGAAACATTTTAGGTGATGTTACAAACACAGTAAGTCGTTCAAGTGCTCATAGAATGCTTCGCTATGATCTGAAATTGACACCGTATACACTATTAATAATGCAACACCTAAGAAATACTGACATTTATAGCCGCGACTTGAATTTGCACACTGGATTAAAGACCATTCAAACATTGTCAATTTGTTATGGTGTAGTGATGAATCACATTTCTATTTGAATGCGGCTTTAAACAAGAAAAACTGTCGCCATTGGGCAAGCAAAAATGCAGACTATCATTTGGAAAAACCTCTGCACAGTGATAAGTCACAATTTGGGGAGCACTAAGCAAGGGCGGCATCAGAGGGCCATTCTTCTTTGAAGACACAGACAAAAAGACGGACAAACAATGACAATCAATAGTGAACGTTATCTGAAGATTTTGAAACAGAAATTTATTCCAGCCTTACGGAAGGATGGGTTCGATCCCTAAATACACAGCACGCATGGCCGCCACACTCACCAAACTTGAGCCCATTAGACTTATTTGTGGGGATTCTTGCGAGACAAAGTATACAGCTCATGTCCTGCATCTATATCTGTGAATTTAAAAATTAATATGAAAAAAGAGAAATCAGATGTATTACAACTGAAACTTGCAAAAATTTCCAATCACACTGTGACGCCGCTATTACCCAAAAGGGACGTCACGTGGAACATATGCTTTAAATAGACGTAATATTCCTCGATGTATGCTATTTGTTATTTTATGTATATTCCATAAAACTTTACTATATCACCTTTTGTATGATGTTATTTTCGTATAAATACTGATTTCATAAATATGCATAATATACATTGAAAGTAGTAACAGATATTATTGGACACCCTGTATTCTTTTCTGTCAGGAAAGGGAAGAGGTTGATGTTAAACACACAAACACACACAATTTTGACTAGTTCTCAATTTTCTCGAAATGTGCTCTAATACATTTCAGCAAGATACATGGGAATATCCGCGTACCACAAACCAAACGAGCGGTATATAGGATATCCAAACACTCGAAACGTGCTCAAATACTCTCTATTGCCGACAAACAATTGATAGTCATTTGTGTTAAGTGCACTTAAGTAGCTAGATAAAGGATGAATATGTAAACGAATATGAAACAAAGACGGAAAGTGATACTTAATCTTGACATCCTGTTTATGAAATGTTCACTAAACATTTATACATGTTATTTATAACATGTATATGCAGATGTTCATACTGACAATACAATCTTACTAATACTACTGCATATTGTATTATAACAATTTCAGGGATTCCAGTAAGAACCAGCACCTGGTGAAATACCTACGCTTCATATGACAAAAAATCGCCGGTTCTACTTTCCTCTGATCTCGAATTTACTAGTAGCCACTCCTACATTTTAAATTCTGTAGCCGCTTTATTATTCAAAAATTTTCCTCAAGTCCGCGGAGATTGACCATCAGCACTGCACAATAGCATGGCCATCACATACACACATGCCAATGATGTACAGAGATACGTACTGATCAAGCATACGTGACAGAGTACTTCGTCGAGTCGTGGAGGAGTTGTTGGGAGTACTCAAACTACTAAAATATTTCTCATTAGGACTGTATAATTACATTAAATGATCAAAATTACTTGAATCTGGAATACTGTGATTACAAAAGATTAAAACTATTAATAAAAAGTTCTAAATTCAGATTATTTTGTAATTATCCTTTTGGTCGTATTTCATGTTTTTCCTGAATTTTTTTTATATTCAATTCACTTACATCTGTAGATGTTATTTCAACTTCAAGATATCCTCAGATTGCGCCATTTTCCTTTAAATTTTTTTGAAAAATTTCTGGACATACCTCCAGACCCCTAGCATACTTGCGTCATGGACGCTGATGTGAGGCGTACATATTGTAACAATTTGATTTAACACGTGATAGAAAGTATACATCGTCACAAAACTACGGAAACGTTTTGGTGCCTGGTGTTGTTGTGTTGTAAGTAGGTATCATAAAAATCACAAAAATAAAACTGACTTGCCGAGTTTAATAAAACTTGATGACGTAATGAAGTCGAAAAGTTGCCATAAACTGTCCTTAATCGAGTTCTTTGAGGCAACTTGTTATCTATAAAAGTTAGTTGCTTTTCTTTAAGTAAAGATAACTTTATGCGATTTTCCTCATGTCAATTTTAAAATAAATCTTCGTAATAAAGTCGCCTTTCCATGAAAATCTGAAACAAATCTAGAATTACCTTTTTAGATATTGAAAATAAAGTTTTGTTATATTCTTATTTTTATAGATAATAAAAATTAAAGATTTATTCCTTAATAAGAAAACAAAAATCAGTCAGGATTATAACTGTTACTTATATGTGCAAGAGCTATTTCGTTCAGAGTTGTAATTCTAGCTAAATTTAATGTACCATGCTGATTTTTCAACATTTTCACAGCTTGTTGGTAATCGGTATAAGGCGTTGATGAGAAAGAAAATATTTGTTTATGGTGTTTTGCATTACATCTGCCTGTTGTTGCTGTTATTGTTAAATTTGTATGAAATGAGTGTCAAAAAATTAGCTCGAAGGGGTACCAATAGTTGGTATTCTTTGGAGCAATGGATGAAAAATAGGTGTGAAATACACTTATCCTTCTTTGGAACTGGCTTTTGTATTTGTGAGCCCCCACTTAAGCTCATATCATTTCCCACTGAAAAGAAAGAAACAGCTGTCATCCAGATGTTGAACTTACTTATCGATAACATTTTTGTGGTGTTTGGAGGTAAGGTTTTTCAACAAATTGTCGGCATTCCAAAGGGTACTAACTGTTCCCCGTTTCTGGCTGAAATATTCCTTTACTCATACGAAGCTGAATTCATTCAGTCTTTGCTTTCGCAAGGAAAAAAACAATTGGCTCTTGGCTTCAATTTTACTTACAGATATATAGATGACTTGCTTTCAATTAATAATCCTTCATTCGCGGATTACCTTAGCATCATCTATCCAAGTGAACTGGAGGTCAAAGAAACCACAGAAAGTAGTAATGCTACTTCGTATTTAGATATTATGTTGTCTTTAGACATTAATGGTCAGTTGAACACCTCACTCTATGACAAACGTGACGATTTCAATTTCGCTATCACAAACTTTCATTTCATAAGTAGCAACATTCCATCATCACCCGCATTCGTCGTATTCATATCTCAGTTAATACGTTATTCCGGAGCATGTTCAAATTGCAATGCCTTTGTTCTGAGGGCTAGGCGACTTTCAGTTAAGCTGCTCAACCAGGGTTATATATGTGCTAGACTAGCAACGTCACTGAGGAAGTTCTACGGTCGTTACGAGACTCATTACTCCATATGATATCTCATTATCCAGACTTTTGAATAATATTCTGGACTGAGACCGATTTCGATCATTTTATTCAGATTTGACACCTTCTATACTAGAAGGTTACCTACTTCGACTTCTCCATATATAAATACATATGGAATTTACACGATTTGACTCTTTCTACTGGATATATGTGACGGGTGTTGCTAGCAAGCAGGAGATGCTCACTCTCCCCGGGCACCTGATCTCACTCCATCACAGGGGTTCACATATGCTCTTAAAGTAGACATATTTTGTTATTTTCCAATTATTTTTCATTTTCACTGATTTTGTATGTCCTCTGGTTTCATGATTTTTTTGGACTTGTGGTTTGGATTTACCCATCATCTTTACATCCATATGCACGCAAGAAATGGATTTCTATTGTAAATAGAAAGACAGAGGAAGGTATCTGGATGCCCAATACCAACTCTCGCTTATGTTCGATACATTTTGTAGATGGCGCACCCACTGTTAATAACCCTTACCCATCTCTTCATCTGGGTTATACTCCTGTTCGAGAAATGAAATCCAGGCCAGCTCCAGAAGAGAGATACAGTGTTTCTGTCGTTCCATCAAAAAAGGCAAAAACATCATTGTTTGAACAGTTTCAACAGATAGACCAGAACAATGCTGAACAAGTCATGACCACTGACCATGCATATTCTTTTTCATTAGATGTTGACTCAGGATCTCTTAATGAAAAAGATCTCATTATACAAAATCTTTTACAAAAAGTAAAGCAATTACAAATTGAAAATGTTCATTTAAAAAGTCAATTGAAACAAAACAAGCAATGTAGTTTCGTAAATTTATCAAGCATTTTGAAAAATGACAAGAAAGTAAAATTCTATATAGGGATACCTACACTACAGTCTTTTTAATGATATCTTCAGGGTACTACAAGGTAGAGTTAAGTACATTAAACACCGGAAAGGACCTATTCGTCTGTGTAACCCATTGAATTATAAAAGAGTAGTCAGTAAATTTAGGAAATTGACTTTGAAACAAGAGTTTGTGTTAACCTTGATGAAATTAAGATTAGGTCTCCTTTTTGAAGATTTGGCAGACAGATTTGGAATTTCTACTACATTGGCCTCAAATACTTTTACTACATGGGTGAAAGTTCTTCCAGAAACTATAGGTGTGCTGGTCTTCAACTCCCTTTAGCATGCCGTAAGATCAAATCTGCCACCATCATTCAAAAACAAGAAATTTCAGGATGTTCGGCTTATCATTTACTGTTCAGAGGTATTTCTTGAAAAACCTGCTAATCTTAACATTGCTTCTAAAACCTGGAGTGATTACAAGCACCATCATACCGGAAACTTTTTGATAAGCATTAATCCCTCTGGTTTGATAAACTTTGTGTCTGAATGTTGGGGTGGTCGATCCAGTGACAAACTGATCACCAATCAGGTTGGGTTCTTAAACTTAGTTGAACCTTATGTTGCTGTTTTAGCTGATCGTGGATTCCCTATAAGGGAAGAGTTGACTTTAAAAACGAGCAACTTTATGAGTGCCTCCAGCTGGTAGACGAGGAGTAAGTCAAATGACCGCCTCAGATGTGCAACTGACCAAGAATATTTCTAATAGACGCATATATGTTGAGCAAGCAATTCGGCATATGAAATGCTTCCGTATACTGAACTATGAGTTGCCAATATCACTTATGCATCATTTAGATGACATAATCAAAATCATTGCTGGCATCTGTAATCTTTATCCTCCACTACCTTGTTACAACTCTGACAAATAATAACGTGACAGTAAATATACCACAATACTTTAACAAACATATTGTAGTCAATTTTAATCAACAATTAGGACATGTCCATTCCTTCATACATTTTAAGAAGTTCTTTGTAATTTTAACACATGAAAAATGCAACAATAGGTTACACTTAGCACACTGAACACTCTTTTCTTTGTGTGAAATAACATCAACTTGAATAACATATTTACACTCTGACCAAAAATAAACATTTCCTTGTGATACACTTATTTCCATGGATTCATCCTTTTCTTGCACATTTTGTAATTTTCTCATTTTAAATTCAGGTAAAATATAACATATAAAGAATTTGTCACGATCACACAACAGGACATTGTAATAATTGCAATCAAAATTAACTCTTTCATGAAAATGACCATTACAGGTGTAAATATAAAAGTGACACCATCATCGTCCTGTAATTGCCATTTGGTCTTGTATCTGAGCAAAATATCCATGAGTGGCTTTAAGTGCTAACTGACCAGCTTCAAAATGCAAACAAGAAGGTAATTTACAAATGCAGAAATCAATACAACATATCTACTCAGGGACTTTTAAAACGCCTATCTAATATCATTATAGTTTAATCAACAACTAGGGTAAATAATTGTGTCAAACTAGATTTATTTCGAAAATTTGAATTATATAATGACAATATGATTGATACTATCACACGTTTCTTTCAAAAAAGATTTGATTTCATCAGTTATGTATACCACGTCCAAAATTTTATGTGTTTTGTTTAGTAACGAGTATGCCCCCCATTTGCTTTAACGCATGCACGCAATCTGGACCGCATCGATTGACATAAAGTTCGATTTTTTCTTATAGGAATATCATTCCACTCTTCTTGAAGAGCACGTGCCAACTCATCCACAGCTCTTGTTGACGGTGACGTTTACGTAAGCGTCTCCCTAACTCATCCCACATGTGCTCTATAGGATTGAGGTCGGGTGAACGTGCTGGGAAATCCATTACATTAATTACCAAGATGTTTAGAAAGTTTAAGGCGATTCTAGCCGTGTGCGAACGTGTGTTGTCTTGTTGAAACGTCAACGGATTGTTGACAGTTTGATGACGTTAAATTAATAGAAGGGGCTGAGGCTGTAAAAGGCCATCGATGTAGCGCCTCGCGGTAAGAGTGTTCCTCAGAATGACTAGTGATGACTTGAAATGTTGATTGATGGCTCCCCAAACCATGACGCCACCACCGCCAAATTTGTCACTCTCAATTATGCAGTTTGCGCCAAAACGTTCACTGTGTCTCCTATAAATGCGCTGTCTTCCGTCCGTCATGGACAAATTGAATCTTGATTCGTCGCTGAACACTGCGTCATGCCAATTACGTCGATTAGCAGGCATGTTTCGGGACCAGGTCAGACGATTTCTTCGGTGGCGAGGACTAAGGATCAAGCCTTTCAATGGGCGACGGCATAGCAAACCTTGCTCTTTCAATCGTCGGCGTACTGTCCCGGGGTGGATTTGCCTACCGTGACGACCTATCACATCTCTTGACGTGCTTACGGCTGTCGCAAACCTGTCAAGTAGATGACGTTGCCTTATGAAAACGTCTTGACGTCTTGTCATTACGCGTGGCTGACCACTTCGAGGACGATCCTTTACACTTCCTGTGGTCCGATACTTACGTACAAGTCTCGTAATTGTAGACAAATGGACGTTGAAGCGTCCTGCGATGATACCTTGATTTACGCCGGCGTCTACAAGACCAAGAACAGCATACCCCTGTTGCTCAGACAGTCGCAGCATTTCACGCGTTAGTCTTAACGAAGCAAAGTTTGAAATCAGGATAGATAAAGGCACGAGGCACCAGTATAGGAGAAAATGCCTCAATGTAGAGCACGTGGTCGAGTAGTTTTTGAAAAGCGCACGGGTAAGCAGTATTACGTTATGGTTGAGTGATTTGTCTCGCCGATAGCATGAAAGTTACCGCAATCACACAATATCAAGCAGATATTCAAATCGATTTATTTTCAAAACATTTATATCTTACATAAAAAAACATATAGGCGTTTTTAAAGTTCCTGAGTATACATTTTGGAATCAATGGACATTTGAATTCTGTCACACCATCACCACAACAGGTACATGTAACAAGAAGATCAGATCTTGCAGCTAAACAGGGTCTGATAGGGTCTATACATATTTCACTCCTCATGGAAATAACATTATTATGACCATGGCTCTTTATATAATGTGAAATCATTTATTTTCGTGGGGCCCAATTTTCGTGGATTCGTGATATTCAGTGTTTTCGTGGGGACGTAATTTCGTGGATACCGCCCGCCGATGGAGTGTAAGGGTTCGCACCAAGTCACCGTCGCGGGTATTGATGACAAAAGGTAGATTACCGTTGCGGGTTTCACAAGGTTGGCTTGTGACAAACAGTTGTAAAAACAGTGTTGACAAACATTGCAATTAAAAGCAATTAACGTATGTGTCCGCGTTATTGGAAGGTGTTTATACGTCAATCGCCTGTAAAATATGCATGCTTTTTTGTCATTAAAAGTTGTTCCAATTTCTTGCTTTATGTACAATTATTCGTTAGGGATGTAAATTCGTGAATGAGGCTATCCACGAAAACCACGAAAATTGAGCCCCCACGAAATATAATGATTTCACAGTATTTAAGATATGCATCCCGTGCAGTTCCCTCCATTTCACGCCAATGCTTTAATGATTTTATATTAGGATTTAGGGATGTGTAACCCATAATATTACAAATAAGCGGTCTCACAACACTGTTCTCTCTATTGTAATGAATTTTGCACTATGCAGAGTGGAAATTGGATGATGTTATCCTGCCATGTCTGATGGTATGCCATTTTCCATTGGTATGTTGCCCCTCTGTCGCTTTATTTATGGATTGGACAACAATACCGCTCAACGGCTCCTGTAGAGGTCCTTCCACACCACTAGCCACCGTCTCCTCCATATGATACCTGAATATTTCAAATTTGTCCTTGATTTCCTTAGCTGCTGGTACGACTTCTTCTGCCTGAATATCTATAACTACAAATAATACCATAGGATAAGATTTCAATGGAACTTGGTAGAATTTTATTGAAACTTGCAAGGATTTTTATAAAATTTTATAGGATTTTAATGGATTTTGGTAGAATCTTAATGGTGCTTGGTAGGATATTAATGAAACTCGGTATGAATTTAATGGAATTTGGTCAAATTGAAATGAGAGTTGGTAGGGGTTTTCTGGAAATTAGTGTAATTTTAATGAAACTTGATTGGATTTTGATGGAATGTTTGAAAGTCAAATATTATATTGAAACAAGACCGAGTCCGAGAATCGTTCACTCAAGAAAAAATGGAAAATTTAAACTAGATCTACTGTTATTTCGCATATTTACTCTTGGCTTTCAGCAGAGCTGGTCCTCTTTGCTCTTACACCGGCCTTGGATAAAAAAACTCTGAACTGAACATAAACAAGATTCTCTAAAACTGAAAATACGTGTAATGAAACTGAAACAATTTCTGCACAATGTGGCATCAGTAAACAAAAGTCTCTCAAAGGAAGGCATAAATGAAGAACCAAATAAAATCTCAATCTTCTTCTCCAACTGAATTTTTTTACACTTCGGGCCGTCTAACTTACATTTTGTTGATATACCAGAACTAAAACAAAAACAACAATCAATAGAAACAAACTTAGAAGAAACTTCGGCCATCTTTGTTTACATCTGCTGCTTCTGGGTGCATTACCTTGACAACAAGTGAATAGTCGCGTATGAAAATATCGATGACGGCAAGGTTATATTGAGAGTGGAGCGTAGTGGAGGGAACCTATAACGTTGAAGTGCAAGTTGCCAAATCCAATGTTCTCGATGTGGGCACTTTTATGTGGACAACTCATGTCATAATTATATGACGTCATAACAATCATAAAGTACTGTGCGTGTATGTTGACGTTATCGTAGTTGCGAAATTCTGTATTGTACCTACGACAACTCACCCTTCCACAAAACGCAGTTTTTCATTGTTATGACGTCATCTGTGGTCCGACAAAACTCCGACAGATAACGCATTTGTTTATGACGTCATAAGTAGATCATTAAAATACGTCTGAAAGTCACGTTCTTATACGAACCGTGGAAAGGTGAATCCTTACATGTATCATTATTTTTACATAACTTAAATATTTGAATGACATGCCATTATTTTAGCTTAAAAGATGGTGCTATTAAAGGAAAATAAGGGCATGGCGCTCAGAAAAAGGGCATGACGTTGCATAAGAAGGGCATGGTGCGGCCTCATGCTAGTTTGCTTTAGATAAAACACTAATTTTGCATGAATTATATTGAACAAATTGTTGGGCATTTATTTGTCATTACAAAATAAATGCAATCAGACTAGACATATATTCATCTGCAAATTTATCAGGCAGTCAAAAGGATGTTGAAGGTGAATAATATTAAGTCTACTTGGAGATGGACATGTTGTATTAATTTTAGAATATTTGTTTTTCAGTCATTAAAATTCCTATTGATGATAAAATATACAGTAATTTCTTCGTTATGACAAGATCATGTGCTTAATTTATCTGTGCATTAATACCTTTAAAAACATAAGCATTTGGTTAAGAATGTCTAATGGCGTTTGTCAATTCTTTAAAAATTCCATCCACCACATTAGGAATTGGCTGAAAATTACTTTTCTCAGCTGACACCAACTGTCTTTTCATTCTTAAAAAGAATTTATTATACATGAATTGTTACGAAAAGGTCAATACAAATATATTAATTTCTTGCATCATAAACATATATTTACATATACCTATGCAACGGACCTGGCTAAAGAGAGTACTTTATTTGTCAAGCAAACTGCCACAAAAGGCATAGGTTTTACTTCTCGGTAGAGAGACATTACAGTTGTATGTCCAGAGTGGGTTTCGAATACCTGACCACCTGGTAAAAAGGCAACTAGGTTATCTCTAAATTATGCCGTCTAATTCAATTATTATTTTTACCACATGTTTTGCTGTTTATGCAGTGAAATATCGCTATGTCATAGCGTTTCAAGCCGGTGTTTGATGAAATAAACACCTTTATACTGAGTGTAAACATGTGATAAAAAGAATCTGAAATGAATTTCCATTTCATCCATTATTTATGAAACTTGTTGTGTGTTATACCATATGAAATTGAAATTCATTTCAGATCCTACATATCATGTTCATAATAAAATGATTATATTGCTAAAATTAATATATGTATTTCTTTATAGACATTTGCTTATTATCTATAACAAGTATACTAGGTTTAGCTGTATGATATAATTATTAAACTCTGTATTAAAATTGAATGCTTTGTTTGTCTATTATTAAGTCTGAATATCTCTGATATAAATTTTATAATTTTCACATATTTTATTGGTTGGTGTTTTACGTTGCTTTCGAAACTTTTTCAGTTATATCATATATAATATAGGAAATTATATTTTATTTAAATCCATGTTACAAACATGGATTCACCATGTCTTCTGTCTTTGTACATATCAAATATAACACATTACATATAACACATGTTTTATCAATTTGTTATATGTTTGCAAGTACATGCATAGACACTTCAAATTGTTTTAATAATTAAAAATTGGACTACTAAGTATGCATTACCACTACTCAATGTGTGGACAGGTTGCACTATTTTCAAATTCTTTAATCTTTCTGGTTTGACACCGGCAGACTTTGATGGAGCAGTTATATGGTCCAGGAGCATGACAGAGGGGCACATGAGGATGCTCCTAAACGATGCGCAGTCTTAATTCTGAATAGTACAGCTGTGACATGAACACAGGGAGATGCTAACCTTAACCTATAAGCAAATTAGTGCAGTGCTCATCAAGATTTTAGAATTCAAAATTTTATGATATATACAAGTGACGGTGTACCCTGACCCTTGAATGAGTTCAGTATGCAGATTCTCTAAATTAAATGATGTGTTAATTGTGTTTATGCATGACAAATTTCAGACCAAGTGCATCATGACGATCAGCAAATTTGACTTGCTACATGTACACATTCCAGGAAAATGTACATGTATACAGTATGTAGCATGACACACACACACATACAGTTTCAGCATTTCTGTGGCTGTGTGACCTGACATTATTTCAACTTTTATTGAAGGAGGGAATTTTCAAAACAATTTTGCAATTGCTACAGTGTTGGTCTTTTATTACAGAAAATTGTAGCATGCGTGAATAATGCTTTAATAATTATCTTCTTTTTTCTTTTAAAAATAAATTAATTAATGATACATTTGAAAGTATGGCGAGTGTCCTGTGTTTATTGTAAGGCCATTACAACTTAATTAGTAGATTATCATTCATGGTCACGTCACCAGAAATAAAAGGGCATACGAGAGGATTTTTCAAACTTCAGTTTGTTTGTTTATTGTTGTACGTCACACACTGATTATTTCATGTGCCATATTTGGTGACGGGATCTCACTTATGTATCATACAGAAATTTAGACATTAGCAATGGACCCACCCGAAGCAGTGAGGGATCTTTTACATACTACGGATATACAGACTATCATGACATTGATGACACGTCAGGGGCGAGGATGATAATCTGTCAATTAATTTTAATTGGCCTATCTTAGTAATTTATACTGAATAATGAAAATTTTACCCAGCTGTACATGTACAGTATGATGACTTAATTGATCCTGAATCTTTCTCCACACATATCCAAATTTTGTTGGGATCATTTTTGACATGCTGGGAAGGGGTACATGTACTACGCAGGAAAGAGTACATTGTACCTGGATGTTGACGATATGTTATGGTAGAATATCTCGTCCAGATGACCAGCATCAGTGAATGATTGTCCATTTCCTAACTTGTATTGCTGAAGGAACTTGGCGATGCTGACATTGCTGTTTGACACACCTGCGTACTCCACTATATCTGTTAAATAAATAGGTGGCCACTACCTCATACACCTCTCGCTCGTCCATTTTTGTGTGAATTGATCAGGGACGACTGTGCCCTCAGTGCCTATCTTCAGTAAACTATAGTAGTCTTGCATTTTTTCTTTAACTTGTTGATCTGTAGAAGACAGTGGATTTAATTTCATAAAATAAGACGAATACGCTAAAGCAGCTAGCTCTTCTTTTCGCCTATCCTATCCCGTCTCCCCAAGTACTCACGAAAAGCATCGATTTTCCGTGTTTTAAACTGTTCTAAAGTGATAGATGGGTCGCCAGGATCCATTTGTCAACTGGATATGAAAACACTTTCCTTTAATATGACTATATGTAAAAATAAAGTAATGATGCATAGAAAATAGAATATAACTTCAATGAACGATGTACTCCGAAACAACGCGAAAGTATTCCCCATTGACCCTTGATCCGTCACGCCATATTGCTGATATTGAAATTTTTCAATTGTAATACATAAACAAATACGTCATTCGTCGATAGGTTGTCAGACCTCGGATGACGTCATTACTATGAAAAATTATTCGAATTCACCTTTCACAAAAGGCAATATTTCATTGTGATGACGTCATCTGAGGTGCGACTAAACTCCGCCAAATAACGTATTGGTTTATGACGTCATAAGTAGAACAAATGAAAATAGTCTGAATGTCACGTTGTTTTACAAACCGTGGAAGGGTGAATTACGTCAGATCGAACTCATCGTCGGTCGAGCGTGACGTTGAGCAGACATACTGCGCATCCGTATTAGACACGGCCTCCTTAACTAGTCATAAAGACGCACACGTCGACATAACTCGACTTTACTCGTAATAGAGACGTGCACATTGCCGTAGTAACTCTTAGCTACATCTCGTGATCATTTGACAGGGATTCTTAAGGATCATACATACAATTCATTTAAATCCATGCAACGGTTTATGAGAAAGTTAAAAAAGTGTTACAGACGGATACTGGACAATTCACCATTAGAGTAGCACAGTTTATGCTCATGTTCGCTAATGTAAATGTAAAATCAAAATATAAAAACGATAATGTCGGTAGAACTGATGGGTGTTCTTCGAAGTGCATCTCTTCGTCTGAAGAATTATCATGAAATGTTGGTTAATTCATGAAAAAAGCCTCACCTAAGGTTGTAACCTTGAATGAGTACTATCCAAAAGTATCTGGCTTAAAATTCACTCTCCCAAGCAAAATTTTTGTAAAATATGATAGATTTCGGTCAATAGTCATTGATTTATGCTGGAATAAAGGCCTTTACCAATTTTAAGGATATGTGCTAAGTGGCATTGACCTTAATCCAAAAGTCCCTGTCCCAAGAAATGTGTAAAATCTGATATAAATCAGATGAACTGTGAGAGATATTAAGTTTTTACCAATATTTTAGGGATAGGTGTTGAGTGACCTTGACCTCGCAGAAATGACTTGTGTCTATAAGTTTCTGTCCCAAGGAACATTTGTGTAAAATATGATAAAATCATGATTAAGGGTTTCAGAGCTTGGACTTATGTAAAATATGATAAAATTATGATTAAGGGTTTCAGAGCTGGGACTTATGAACGAACGGACATCAAAATTTTGACTTCAGAATCAAACAAAATACATTATTTCTTAAATAAGATACCAGTCTAGATTGAACTAATGTATTTACTTTGTCGGTCTTTGGGGACAATCTCAAGAAGTTTGTGAAAGGAAGAAAGTTAAAGACCATCTGAGAAAATGAAAAAATCAAAATGAATGAACCATACAATGGTGGCAAAACTAAAAGTTTGCCATACAAAGGCAAAACGGAAAATGATATTGTCATACGCTCTACGTACGATTAACATCGCATGGATCACCACATTGTTCACTCTAGTATCTGGAGCACGTCACAGCATTAGAAAAGTATCCAAATTCAGAATATAAAAAAACAACAACAACAACATTTCTCTGCACATTCCTTTAGACTCTTGATGCAGTTACATGTTGGACGTTAGCACGTAGAAATGTCGTAATCGCTATGAGATGGTCCTCTGCTTCATTCAAATTTTCTGTACCATTATTAATTCATCATAGAAGTGAAACAAAATCTTGATATGACGTAAAACAGCAACCAAAATATTTCTTTTTTTTTCATCTATGAAAAAAATTTAATCCCCCCCCTATCCCACTCAAGATGTCCTGAGAACTGTGAATGAAAATAAACACTTTTATATGAATTGCATTTATTAAAAACTTCGTTCAGAATTTTCAAGTACAACAAAACAAATCTAATACCGAAATAAAGCAAACACTCCTTACGATATTGATACATATCAAATAAGTAGATTTCATGTGTATCAGTGAATTCATCTGACAGAAGTAATGTTGAAATTTGAAGAGGCAAGAGGGTGGGTGGAGAGACGGTTTTGTAAAACTTATATTATCTAATCTATTTATATATATATATATTGCGTAACTCCGTTCTTAGCAAAAAAAAAATCCCACTGTTGTAATTGCCCTTGCATTGGAAATTTGTATATTTTTTCAATCTTTCTGTTCCATGAAAAAAAACGTATTCGAGAAGTACTGACTGAAAGGATGAGTGAATATTATTGTTTTCGTAAAACAGCTTCCCCTAAATAGATCCATAAAATTAATTTGAAAATTGAAAACATCACTAAATCTGCATATATACGACCAACATATATCATAGCATGGTATCTATCACAATGTGTGTGTAAAGGTGATAAGAGATGTGCCGGCGGCAACAAATTACGGAAATATAATCTACTAGTCTTATCCTACATGTCCGGATCTTTCTCATTTGTTATAGAACGAGAAAATAAGGAGTTTTAACGAACTGTGACATGGGTTACAAATCAAAACAGATGAAATAATGTCTTTCAAAAGCTTTTAAACAGCATAGATGAAGTTATGGGACACTTTCCTATGATTACACTAAATAATAAGTTCAAATCCGCCAGAGTTTCTCATGTATTACTTCGATTCGGACCAGATTTTGACGAATTCTGCAATGAAAAAATAAACAGATAATAAACATATGAAATATGACTTGGGAATAAAGAATACGTGTATATCAAAACTCAATCTAATTTTAGGCATAAGATCGATTAATGGCCATGTGTTATGAACCTTTCACTGACCAATCAGATAACGACTAACATGATCGCTAGGTAAGTCATCTATGTACATTCTAAAGTTTGTCTTTTGCTTATGTAAAGATAATTGCAGCCATTCCATATCTTTATCAATGTTTATGCAGTCATTTCATATCTTTACACAGATCTAAGTATATATAGTTGATACATCTTCCGATGTATAACACTAGAAAATAATTTAATTTGTATTTTTTACGCAAGTCTTTGGCGAAACGTATTATGGTATGGTGTCGGCCGTCTGTCCGTCCTTGTGGGCAGAATACAAACCTAACCGTTGGAACTAAGACTGTCAAACTTGGTTCGCTTATTCCTCATGCCAAGACAAAGATACCTATTGTTTTACAAGGGCAAAGGTCAAGGTTTGGTCAAGTTCAAACAGTTTGGGCTAAGGCTGTCAAACGTGGTACACACTCTTATGCCAAAACAAATACGCCTATCGTTTTTCAAGGTCAAATGTCGAAGGTCAAGGTCATAGTACTTGGTAGTAAACCTTGTAGGCAGGATACAGATCAAACCGTTAGGTCTAGTGTATCTTTACTCTTTATGCCAAGACAAAGACACCTAGTGTTTTTCAGGGTTAGAGGTCAAAGTTCAAGGTCGTAGTACTACTTGGTAAGAAAACCATTTAGGCCGGATACAGACCAAACAGTTGGGGCTAAGACTGTCAAACGTGGTTCACTTATTTCTCATCCTAAGACAAAGACACCTATTGTTTTTCAAGGGTAGAGGTTAAAGACAGGATACAGATCAAACCGTTGCGGCTAGGACTGTCGAACTTGGTACACTTACTCCTCATGCCAAGACAAAACAGGCTTATTCTTTTTCAAGGTCAAAGGAGAAGATCATAGCACTACTTGATTAGAATTCCTTGTAGGTATGATACAGAATTAGCTATTGGGGATGGAACAATTTAAGAGGGGAATGTTTCCATACTTTCAAAATCCTCCCCTTCAAACTAAGCGACGGGCATATTTTGCCACGTTGGGCGTCGCTTTTGTTGTGCAAGTCACAGCCATTGAATAATCCATGATATTTTTCGTACTAAAACCTACAAACCTTCATAATTAATCCGTCCATCCCCATCGATGTCTCCTTGTTTCATCATTTCTTCTATTTCTTGATCGGACATTTTCTCGCCTAAATTTTGCATTGCGTATTTCAGTTCCTTCTTGTCAATGTATCCATTTTTGTCTCGATCAAATATTCTAAAAGCTGCCCGGATGTTGCATTCTTCATCTGTGCACTTTGGATTTGTTTCGAGTTCACGTTTCATGAACTTATAAAATTCTCTATATTCAACTTTCCCGTTTCCTGAGAAAATTCAAATCAAAGTTGAAGCACTACATGTATGTGACCAATAATAAAGATTAATTTAAAACTGAGGCATGTTATAATCATTAAAATGCATTGTGTCTTGTTAATGATTGAAATAAGTTTTTACTGTGCTTAAAGTGTCTGAAATATCAGTTTAAAGAAGAATCTATGAATAACTGCTTGCGAAAAAACAAGAAAGGTCAAAATCAAAGTAACATATACAGCTAATGGAGAAGCTTCGGTGATCGATTGGGTTCAAGCGTTATAGTGCTATAGGGTAGTAATTCCTGTATCCATCCATCTCCCAGATGTAGGTGGTTATTCTGTCAGAGCAGTCGAAAAAGCGATGAGTACAACCTTGTGACAAAATGCTTACCATTGGAGTCTAGAATCTTCATGGCCTCTGTTACATCCTTGGATGTGGCATTAAGACCGAGAAATCGCATTGCTGTACCAAGTTCCTTCGTTGATATCGTCTTATTGTTGTCTTTGTCAAATAAGCGAAATAGTTCTTTTATTTCTATAAAAAGTAACAGATCATTTAAATTGTGAAAAATTGCTGGTCAAAAAGTTTCGTTTAAATGTTTTCCCCCAACTATTTGTGTGTTTTTAACTTTAATCACTTAAACGCATCGGTAAGATCATAACATTATATATTATAAATTAATGATAATAAACTTTTGTCATATCTCTTATAAGGCACATTTACAATCCGCTTGCATACTATACATTAACAAACTGAGATAACAGTGTAATGGCCCTGTCACACTGCGATTTTTCAGCCAAAGCATAAGAAACGACCTTCATTTTGATTCAGCACGCTGTCAAACGTTGGGGTTTGGCCCGAAAACTCATTATGCAGTAACGTTCTCAACTCACACAGAACGTCCGTGTAACGCATAAACAACGTTCCCCGACGATGACAGCGTACGCCCAACGCGTAGATATTGTTCAAACTATTTATCATTTTACCTGTTAACGTTTTATAACGCGTAACTAGCGACTTCGCAATGTTTGTCAAACGACTTGACAACGACCTACATCGTGCGAATAACGTATCGATGTTGAAGTTCTTCAAACATTTACGGAGGCATGCAAAGAAAGTTAATGAATGAGACGGGATCCTCTGTTCTAAGTCCGACTATGAGTTGATCGTAGATTCCAAACTCTTGTCTCTTGGCAATCCACATTCTCGCCCACTGTCTCGAACGCTTAATTCTTTTGTTTCTCATAATGTACAAAAGTAAATCCATGATATTGTTTTGATGGTATAAAATAGCTAGTTTTTTAATACTTTAGAGAAAAATCAGGTTCCACCATTTAAAAAAAAAACATGCAATACTAAAGCAAACCTTATCTCGTTCATCTAATGGTAAAGTCGTTTAATATCAGCAATACGTTAAGGTTGTTCTCAAGACATTAGGTGCACGCCAAAGTCGTTACGCAGTCGTTATGCGCACGTTGAGGATACGCGTTAGACATGCAGTCCCTTATCGTTACACAGTCGTTTGAATTATCGGCGACCTCGCAACGTGCTTATAAACTTAAGAGGAACGAATGCACAGCGCACAGTAACGCATGTCTAGCGTGTGCCGAATGACCTCATAACGACCACATAACTTACATTTGGAGGCTGGGCAGTCGTCGGAAGTTTTGTGCGTGCACAGAATTTTCCGGCGATCACAACGCATGCCAACGTCCAAGAAACGACAAGAAAGCGACCACACAGCGATCACAAAACGTACTCGACGTTCATCAACGTTCGTCGACGTGTTGGAAAATTAGCTTGGTCGTTCCCCATGCGTTGGCCCAAAAATCACGGTGTGACAGGGCCTTTAAGAGTAATGTTTTATCATATATATATATATATATATATATATATATATATATATATATATATATATATATATATATATATATATATATATATATATATATTGACTTACCTTTTTCTAAGTTTCCATCGAATTTTTTCCGACTCTGAAAAAATAATTCGACTTCATGTAGCAAGATAAATATTCACAATACACATATAGAAAGAAATTTTCTATGTTGAACAAGTGATTTTTAACTTCATCCCTCTCCTTTTTTATGAAATGTTCGAGTAAGTACTACACTATAACTTTTTATTGTTAGTGTAAACAATCTGAAAATATACTATACCTTCAAATAGGTATGAATTTCCGTCATTTATTTAGTATGATAAATAAAAGAATACTCGTTTATTCATATGCTTTGTACACACACAAACACACAATCAAAATACTTGCACGTTTAAACAACACCGAACCCTTATAACTGTGACGATCTACATGTGTTTATATTCCAAAAATGTCACTTCTGAAAAACTGGGTGGATAACCCATGGGGATTTTCCTTTTTAAAATTCAGACTACATTTTTGTACACATTAAGTTTCATTTAATTATCTTCCTATATACAATGGGATTAATTGCTATTGTAGCACTTCATCGTGTAATAAAAGTCATATAATGCATATTATCTAGATTTCTATTACATCGGATTTAGAAAGCCATGAAATTAAAATATATCACCGATTGCATAAATACAATCATTATGGATTAATACTTGCAAAAACTTTTCAATAGTTAGTCAATTATTTCCGATGTTCGTAAGTTATAACAAGATTTAACTTGTACATGCTTGTACAAACGTTTAATCTACAGAAGTTCGTTATGTCGACACCATTCCTTGTTTATAAAGTTCTAATTATTATAAATTAATAAATTACTTTATCAGACTAATAACTCAGACGTTTCCAAAGCATGTGTATGCATGGATAAAGTAAGATGTCTGGTAGACGTGTGTATGTATGGATAAAGTCAGATTCCGGGTAGATGTGTACATGTATGGATAGAGTCAGATTCCGGATGAATGTGTACATGTATGGACAGAGTCAGATGCATGGTAGATGTGTACATGTATGGATAGAGTCAGATGCATGGTAGATGTGTACATGTATGGATAGAGTCAGATGCCCGGCAGATGTGTACATGTATGGATAGAGTCAGATGTCTGGTAGATGTGAGGATGTATGGATAGAGTCAGATGCCCGGCAGATGTGTACATGTATGGATAGAGTCAGGTGTCTGGTAGATGTGCGCATGTAGGGCCTATGGATAGAGTCGGATGTCTGGTAAATGTATACATGTATGGATAGAGTCAGATGTCTGGTAGATGTGAGGATGTATGGATAGAGTCAGATGCCCGGCAGATGTGTACATGTATGGATAGAGTCAGATGCATGGTAGATGTATACATGTATGGATAGAGTCAGGTGTCTGGTAGATGTGTGCATGTAGGCCTATGGATAGAATAAGATGTTCGGTAGATGTGTGCATATGTATGGATAGAGCCAGATTCCGGATAGATGTGTGCATGTATGGATAGAGTCAGATGTCTGGTAGATGTGAGGATGTATGGATAGAGTCAGATGCATGGTAGATGTGTACATGTATGGATAGAGCCAGGTGTCTGGTAGATGTGTGCATGTAAGGCCTATGGATAGAGTCAGATGTCTGGTAAATGTATACAAGTATGGATAGAGTCATGTGCACGGTAGATGTGAGGATGCATGGATAGAGTCAGATGCCCGGTAGATGTGTACATGTATGGATAGAGTCAGATGCGCGGTAGATGTGTGCATGTATGGTTAGAATCAGATGCCCGGTAGATGTGAGGATGTATGGATAGAGTCAGATGTCTGGTAGATGTGTGTATGTATGGGTAGAGTCAGATGCAATGAGATTATGTTTGACAGTTTGTGTATTTGGCCTTTTTGTTGTCCCATTAGGGACAGTATCTGACTAAAACAATTATGACGTCATCAATTTTTATAGAAACTGATCTAAAACTCAGGGAAATAATGGTACACAAATGACGATTTCATATCATTTGATAACGTCATAATACACCGTTCCACTTTTCAGCGTAGAAAGCGATATTTAGCGGATTTTTTATTGTTATAGTTATGACGTCATAATCAAATGTCGGACTTGTCCAACCTTGCATGACGTCATCATAGTCAGATTTTGCGCTAAAGTGCTTGACTTTTGACGAAAGTGGAACGGTGTATTTCATTTACGTCAGATACCGTTCCTAAGGGGAAGTAATCAAAAAGACTCGAGAGATAGATTCAGATGCCTGGTAGATGTATGTATGGTATTTATTCACTGCTGGTTTGCTCTCCGAGAGGGCGAGTGGAGACTATACATCTTCATTACTGGTCCCAATGCACTAGGTCAGGGACAAAGGAAGGAAGGGAATTCATATTCTTAATTTTTTAAAACACAAAATGGATTCGCATAACATGGTAGATTGTAAACGTTTTCCCTTTAAAATTTTCGTTTTCCCAACCAAAGCGTCCTTAGTTCTTTCTATCAAGATACATAGTTCTACAAGGTCCATTACAATGATGAAGCCGGCGTGGCCTAGTGGTATCGCGTCGGACTCCTAATCGGAAGGCCGGGATTCGAGTCCCGCTTTGGTTATGCCTGTGTCATGTCTTTCGGATGAGACAGTAAAAACCGAGGCCCCGTGTCGTGGTATGCATGGCACGTTAAAGATCCCTTACTGCTTCGGGTGGGTCCGTTGCAAAGGTCAAAATTTGTATGCTTCGCATCAGGCAGATGCCGTCAACATTTACGTGAAATATTCGTGGTGTGACGTAAAACAAAAATCAATCAATCAATCAATCAACCATTACAATGATGCAATATTTTTCTAAGTTACACTGTGTTTAGCAATCAATCTTAATTCGGGATACGAATTACTAGAAATGGATTAAAGGCGCAAAATGTGTAATAGTCTTTAAACTTAAAAGATACTCTGATATTGTTGGAAAAATAGAGTTACACTTACCCTTGGTGACAAATCATTATAAGATTCGAACAAAAAATCCACATCCATTCCTTTTTTCTACTATGTGTTGGTTTTCACAGTTAACGAAAAGGTGTAATATATTATCGTCTGGTACAATAACCCATACTTTACATGGATCCTCCCAATCCCGTCTTAGTATAACACACTTAGGTAATGTCACACCTGCTACAACTTAATATTATAATACAATGGAATTATTGATTTTCAATCAACTTATAGAAGTGGTTTAATTGGTAGTCTTTAACAAAAACAAAAAATTAACAAACTGATCCGACAAGTATTTAGTTTGCAAAGTAAATAAGGTCTTAGGAGCGATGCCAATTTTACTTTTGTTTAATATTTATGTCTGTCAATAACATAACATTAAATGAAATGAAAAATCTTTCCCTAAAATTTCCTGGTCCGCCACTTTGGAATAAAAATGTAGCGGAGAATTTTTATTCTACATAGCGTTAGGAGGAGGAAAACCAAGTGGCCTGTTCAGCTACGTAGCACTACACAACGCTACATAGCTGTGAACACATTAACTGTAGCATGATGTATAGGTTTCTAGCATACACAGTACACAATACATGACCTGCTTCATCGTCAGAGCTCATTCTTTTAATATGAACCACCTAATGCCCCACAAAAAAAATAACATATAAAATTTTGGAAGTCTGTTTTTATGTCTATGCTTAATGAAATCGCCTCACAAACCCTGTGTATGATTCGTGAGGCCGAAGATCTACTAAGGAGTAGAAATTTCCTGCAACAAAACCCCTGAGTGTGTTACAGGTTTATTAAGTTACTTAAGAAGGGGAAATTATGTTCTGTTCAATATTTCAAAATATATAATGGACTGAAAATTTTAATACTGAACTTGAAATAGGTGGGGAAAATGGATAGGGATGCTGTAATTTTCAAAAATTAAAAACGTTCGCGTATAACTTCAAACCAAACCAAAGTGGGAAGGGACCTACGGATCTCATATTCCTTTGAATTTTGTCACGTTATTATCATATTCCGTAAAATAAGTAAAAAGTATGAAATATTTATTTTTATATACCATGTTCGTTTTCCGTCTGTCCGTCCTTCCGTTACAGTTAAGTGATACAGGCCATAACAATGATAAATATATTGTATCTTAATAAAACTTGGTATGAATATTCCCTATAACAAACTATGGATAGATGTAAAGATCATTGTTACCACCAAGACCATGCTTTCTATACATGTAACAAGCATTCTTATTCCTAGGACACTCTTGTTCTATAGTTCCGTTCAAAATCATTTTGATTTATTTTCTGAATTCATTTATTATATCTGCTTTAAAGAATGCATGGAATTATACCTTTAACAATGGCTTAGGAAGCAGTTTGATTTTCAGATTGAAAGGGGGAGGGGTTACCAAACTATCTGAGCAAGATTTTTTTTTTCGACCAAAGAATTAAGGTGTCTTTCCAAAAGTCTCACGTGACATGAATAAATAGTGTGTGTGTATGTAATGAAAAAAAAGGGGGGGGGGGGTCTTCAATACCTTGTTGTGCAGGATTTAAATACATATTTTTTTCATGTGCACTTATATCTTGAAATGTGTAGACACAAAACCTTTTTCTTTATCAATTTCTAATTTTCGAAAACGTTAACAAAATATTGGAAAGGGCAGGTGCCCTCTGCACACTCCCCTCCCCTGATCGAATACTTTAGAAACAAATGAAATTGTTCTTTTTAACCCCATTTGTAGAAGAAATCCCCAATTTGAAACTGCATCATTCATGTACATGTATTTATGTAAACATATACCCATATCCCGTACATTTATTTATGTACTGAAATGTGTAGTGTTGTTCGCTTATGACGGGATGAAGAAGATGTGTTATTATTGACCGGGAAGTGTTCTGTCTTTGCCAGTTGTTGTGTAGAGTCCTGTCTTTTGTGAGACAGTAAAAACCGAGGATTGTGACGGTAAGAGTGTTTTATGAGAGTAAAATATTCGGAATTTTATTTACGAAGGTAAGAATTTTTATTCAATGCATCGAGCATATGCATTCTTCATATACGTGAAATAATTTTGGAGTGACGTAAAACAATAATCAGTCAATCATCTTTACTGGCTAAATATGCATTTCTGTGTAACAAAATGGCGTCACATAGCTTTTTGGATCTGGGTCATATACATGTACCTGTAGGTTAAAATGTTACATTCTTGGCATATATTTAATGCACTATTCATTTAATGAAAATCAGTGTATATCTAATATCTATAATTTATATGATATAAAATGAGACGCCCATCTAAAATGAAGCGAAAAACATTTTTATAATTTCCCTGATAATTTTCCTTTGAAAACTGTCTTTCCATTCTCCCTACCACCTACTTTCTTATCAAACAAACCATTTGCTGCCGTGATCTTTGTCTGAAAATTTTCTGTTTGTTTATCATTATTATTATGCCCCCTTCGAAGAAGGAGGGGCATATTGTTTAGCTGCTGTCGGTCGGTCGGTCTGTCTATCTGTCGGTCGGTGTATTTACAGTTTCCGCTCATTATCTCTGGAACCAGTAAAGATACTGAATTGATATTTGGTATACAGATACATCTCAAGGATATCTAGGTCAAGTTCAAACTTGGTTATTGTTCAATTTTTTTTCATAGTTATCCCCCTTGGACTTAGAAAAATTTCTTACAATGAGCAGTTTCCGTCTATTATCTCAAGAACTGATAAAGATTTTGAATTGAAATTGTGCATACAGATACATTTTAAGTATATCTAGGTCAAAATCAAATCTGGTTATGGTTCAATGAATTTGTGAGAGTTATTCCCCTTGGACTTAGAAAATTTCTGACAATGAACAGTTTTTTTCATTTTCTCAGGAACATCTAGATATATTGAATTGATATTTGGTATACAGATACATCTTAAGGATATCTAGGTCAAGTTAATTAGTTGTAATTTAGATATGGTTCAATTATATAATTTGTCAGAGTTATCGCATTTAGACTTTGAAAATTTCTTAAAATATGCAGTTTCAGCTCATTATCTCAGCAATGGATAAAGATATTGAATTGATGTTTGGTATAAAGATACATCATGACGATATCTAGGTCAAGTCTTATTATGCACAATGATGACAACTTTTTAAAGGAAAAATTTTGTTACTGGAAGATTATGAGTAAATGATCTCTAATGTGGTCATGTGAGTTATGCCCACGTTACAAAAATAACCAGGGGGGGGGGGTATATGCTCTTGTTTTTATCGTGTTTTAGAGATTGACGTCTTGTAAAGAGAATACCTAAATTTACGCCTACGTTTACAATTTTTTCTTTAGATTTAAGCTGTTTAGTGAAACGCATTTTGGTCTAGACTTACTCCTACGCATTTGGACTTACGATGTTTGGTAAAATGGTCTCTTGGTTAATGTAAGTATACCGCTAGTGTATCACCAATCTAACTACATAAATTACTAAACTATCTATGTATGTGTAGTTCACGGAATAAAAAGAGTTTGATTTAATGATGTAGTTACTGTTGATGGTGACACTCTGAAGGTACTCAGTTTCTAATATAATGTTCGCCTCAGAGGTAGCAACTGACGTCGGTGGTACATTGTTAATGCTCAGGTTTCTATAATGTTTGCCTCATGGGTAGCAACTGACGACGGTGGTACGTTGTTAATGCTCAGGTTTCTATAATGTTTGCCTCAGGGGTAGCAACTGACGTCGGTGGTACGTTGTTACTGCTCAGGTTTCTATAATGTTTGCCTCATGGGTAGCAACTGACGACGGTGGTACGTTGTTAATGCTCAGGTTTCTATAATGTTTGCCTCAGGGGTAGCAACTGACGTCGGTGGTACGTTGTTACTGCTCAGGTTTCTATAATGTTCGCCTCAGGGGTAGCAACTGACGACAGTGGTACATTGTTAATGCTCAGGTTTCTATAATGTTTGCCTCAGGGGTAGCAACTGACGAAGGTGGTACGTTGTTAATGCTCAGGTTTCTATAATGTTTGCCTCAGGGGTAGCAACTGACGACGGTGGTACGTTGTTAATGCTCAGGTTTCTATAATGTTTGCCTCAGGGGTAGCAACTGACGACGGTGGTACGTTGTTAATGCTCAGGTTACTATAATGTTTGCCTAAGGGTTATAGCAACTGACGACGGTGGTACATTGTTAATGCTCAGGTTTCTATAATGTTTGCCTCATGGGTAGCAACTGACGACGATGGTACCGTTGTTAATGCTCAGGTTTCTATAATGTTCGCCTCAGAGGTAGCAACTGACGACAGTGGTACGTTGTTAATGCTCAAGTTTCTATTATGTTCGCCTCAGGGGTAGCAACTGACGATGGTGGTATGTTGTTAATGCTCAGGTTTCTATAATGTTTGCCTCAGGGGTAGCAACTGACGTCGGTGGTACGCTGTTAATGCTCAGGTTTCTACAATGTTCGCCTCAGGGGTAGCAACTGACGACGGTGGTACGTTGCTAATGCTCAAGTTTCTATAATGTTTGCCTCAGGGGTAGCAACTGACGACGGTGGTATGTTGTTAATGCTCAGGTTTCTATTAGTACGATGGTTTCTTGTATTGCTGTTCACTAACCACCATCAAACAAAAAATCTCGATCCATGTCTGAGCTTCGAAGAAACTCCTGGGATATATTACCATCAGACGAAATAGTTTGAATCTTTGCATTCTATCAAAAAGTGCAACTTCAATCTAGCTAAGAAAATGATAACTCTTTACTCAATCATGGCTCATTTTTACCATAGAATTAAACTTCTAGCATTACAGTTGCCGAGTCGAAGTAAACACAGTAACAAGAGCAACGCTTAGCGTGGCATAATACACCCGTCGCCTAGTTTGTTTGAAGTTTGAACATCCTGTGAAATATTATGGAAATCCATGAAAGCAGTAAGGAGTTGTTGGCAAAAGACAGTAAGAAGTGGTGGCAAAAGGCAGTAAGAAGTGGTGGCAAAAGGCAGTAAGAAGTGGTGGCAAAGAGAAGAATATTAACCCTCTCCTCCCTTTTCCCTTCATGTCAAAAACAGAACAGTCAAGAAAACTTAAAACCCTGTAATCAGTAATGTATATTAAAGCACATACATAATTCTAGGATCAATTCAAATTTAAAAAAGTTGGAGTAATTAATGCTAGGGAATGTCTTTCAATTTCACAATGAAAAAATATCAAAGACCCATGAGTCTGTACAAACAAAGGGGATAATTTCAAAATTGAAAGGCATCCTCTTTTATCAAAATATTCTGTATAAGTTCTATGAAAATCCATTCACGATTACTAAAGTTATTGTGTCGTATAAAAATTGCCATTATTCTATCCATGAAAAAAGTCCCATAACTCCGTAACGACAAGACGAATATTTTCCAAAATTGGTAGGGCTCAATCTCTACATTATTTGAGCATTATGTACTCTAATATATTCTTAATTTATACAACAGAAACTGCCATTTTCCTATCAATGTCAAAAATCAAAGTAACTGGATTTCTATATTGCGATTTGACTGATTATATTGAAAGCGATCTTTTGATTCATGTACTCCCTAGCAAACCAAAACATCCGATCTCCTTACTTTGAAGATTTAAAACAATTCGTCACGAAATGTGTTCTAGATATTTACCTGCTTTATAAATAAAAGAAAAGTATACATGCTTGTAAGTATTGATCAGCTTAGCGATTGTGATTTAGAAAGTAGGAAAAGGGACAACAATGTTGACATACGCAAATTTGTTCCTGTGAAACACAAAAGAATTAAAAGAAAATTCTTCGAAAGATAAACAAGTATTCATCGAGTACACGTAACGGGGTCAAATATACAGTCTTTGCATTTCTATGTACATCGGAACATAGCTATAGGGACCGTTATATATGTCCTCAGTGATATATATTCACATTCCTACTTCATTTACATGTATATTCATTAGTTAAAATGATTTCCAAATACCTTATTAAACTAACTTCCAGCGTCCTCCTCTCCGACATTTTTTCATACCATCATGTGACTATACATACGAACACCTCTAGCCGCAAGTAGTGGCCCTAAATGAATGATAGGGCCACAATTCCTTACGTTGCGTAAAATTGCATTTAAACGGAATGGCCGGCACGATTCTACGCATTTCGGCATCAAATGGAGCAAATATCTAACATATATAAACATAAAGCAAACGATCGGTAATGATAACTTACCCCCGATCTGTCGTCTGAAGGCTCTACACACATTTTTCCCAACCTGTTTCAAATTTGCCGGTTTCTGTGTCAGCCATTCGGTCTCGCGAGATCTCGTTAAAAGAAACCTCACAAAAAGAGGCGGAGCTGACGAAAAACACGTGGTCATGGGTGCGTGGTCATCGTCATTTTTATGTCATTTCTCTGTTTACATTTTATTTATCGGTTAGTTACCGCATTTCTGGTCATTTAAATTTAGTTTTCTTTTTCATAAATAACTAGCCGATAAATAAGATGTAAACAGAGAAATGACATAATAATAACAATGACCACGACAGATCGGGGGTAAGTTATCATTGCCGATCGTTTGCTTTATGTTTATATATGTTAGATATTTGCTCCATTTGATGCCGAAATGCGTAGAATCGTGCCGGCCATTCCGTTTATCAAAAAATGCAAGTTTACGCAAAGTAAGGAACTGTGGCCCTATCATTCATTTAGGGCCACTACTTGCGGCTAGAACACCTCTAGTTCTATCGCTCGTCATATTCCGTCCTATATCACAAAGATGACAGATTACGTGTTCTTCACTTCTTTACAAAAGTTAACAAAATAAAGTAGATTTCGTTTATATATTGAAACTTTGTCTGTGTTTCAGGATGTGTGCAGATTTAATAGCGAAAGAATTCCAGATTGTATTAATTTTCATAAGGCGGAGGGTGTGTCTCAGTATCACTATGGCGATGTCTCAGTATGACTGGCGATATCTCAGTATGACTATGGCGATGTCTCAGTATGACTGGCGATATCTCAGTATGACTATGGCTATGTTTCAGTATGACTATAGCGATGTCTCAGTATGACAATGGCGATGTCCAAGTGTGGCTATGTCTCAATATGACTATAGCGGTGTCTCTGTATAACTATGGCGATGTCTCAGCATGACTATGGCGATGACCAAGCATGACTATGGCGATGTCCAAGTATGGCTATGTCTCAGTATGACTATAGTAATGTCTAAGTGCGACTATGGCGATGTCTCAGTATGACTATGGTGATGTCTCAGTATGACTATAGCATGTCTCAGTATGACTATAGGGGTGTCTCAGTATGACTATGGCTACATCTCAGTATGACTATTGCGCTGTCTCAGTATGACTATGGCGATGTCTCAGTATGACCATGGTTATGTCTCAGTATTCCTATGGCGATGTCTCAGTATGACTGGCGATGTATCAGTATGACTTTGGCGATGCCTCAGTATGACTTTGGCGATGCCTCAGTATGACTATGGCAATGTCGCAGTATGACTATGGCAATGTCTCAGTATGACTATGGCTATGACCCAGTATTACTATGACTATATCTCAGTATGATTATATTTTTTAGAAAATTAAAGACCATGGCGATGTCCCAGTATGACTATGGCGATGTCTTTGTATGACTACAGTATGACTATGGGGATATCTCAGTATGGCTATGACTATGTCTCAGTATGACAATGGCGGTGTCTCAGTATGACTATGGCTATGTCTCAGTACGACTATGGCAATGTCTCAGTATGACTATGGCTATGACTCAGTATGACTATGGCGATGTCTTAGTATGACTACAGTTTGACTATGGTGATATCTCAGTATGCCTATGGCGATGTCTCAGTATGACTATGGCGATGTCTAGGTATGCCTATGGCAATGTCTCAGTATGACTATGGTGATATCTCAGTATGACTATGGTGATATCTCAGTATGCCTATGGCGATATCTCAGTATGACTATGGCGATGTCTCAGTATGACTACGGCAATGTCTCAATATGACTATGGTTATGTCTCAGTATGACTATGGCGATGTATCGGTGTGACTATGGCGATGTCTCGGAGTGACTATATTTATGTCTCAGTATGACTATGGCGATGTCTCAGTATTATGGCGATGTCTCAGTATGACTATGGCTATGTTTCTGTATGACTTTCGCGATTTCTCAGTATGACTATGGCTATTACCCAGTATGACCATGACTTTATCTCAGTATGACAATGGCGATGTCTCAGTATGCCTATGGCAATATCTAAGTATGACTATGGCGATGTCTCAGTATGACTACGGCAATGTCTCAATATGACTATGGTTATGTCTCAGTATGACTATGTTTATGTCTCAGTATGACTATGGCGATGTTTCAGTATGCCTATGGCGATGTCTCAGCATGACTATGGCGATGTTTCAGTATGCCTATGGCGATGTCTCAGCATGACTATGGCGATGTCTCAGTATGCCTATGGCGATGTCTCAGTATGACTATGGCTATGTCTCTGTATGACTTTCGCGATTTCTCAGTATGACTATGGCTATTACCCAGCATGACCATGACTTTATCTCAGTATGACTATGGCGATGTCTCGGTATGATTATATTTTTAGAAAAATTAAAGACTATGGCGATGTCTCAGTATGACTATGGCGATGTATCAGTGTGACTATGGCGATGTCTCAGTATGACTATGGCGATGTCTCAGTATGACTATGGTTATATCTCAGTATGATTGGCGATGTCTCAGTATGCCTATGGCGACATCACCAGTACGACTATGGCTACATCTCAGTATGACTATTGCGCTGTCTCAGTATGACTATGGCGATGTCTCAGTATGACCATGGTTATGTCTCAGTATTCCTATGGCGATGTCTCAGTATGACTGGCGATGTATCAGTATGACTTTGGCGATGCCTCAGTATGACTTTGGCGATGCCTCAGTATGACTATGGGTATGTCTCAGTATGCCTATGGCGATGTCTCAGTACGACTATGGTTGTCTCAATATGACTATAGCTGTTTCAATATGACTATGGCTATGACCCAGTATGACTATGACTATGTCTCAGTATGACTATATATTTTAGAAAATTAAAGACGTAAGACGTAACAAATAAAATGAAAATACTTTCAAAGTATAAATATTAAACTTAACTACTTTGTCTACTTTTCTTGTAATAATGTCACTGCAAATCAAACTGAACCAGTATCCTTGGTCCTTACTTTGAAATTTAACGAGACCCATTCATATTGCCACATTGATTTATTGCAGAAAACAAAATGCGTTATAGATATCATATAACTGGCAATGTGTGCTTTAACAAAATAATTCAAAAGATGAATTGTATCCATTTAAAAGTAACCCATTAGCAGAACTTAAATACCCAAGTACTGTTTACTTATACGCTGATAATAGCAGTGTAAATTTCAACACTCTATAATCGGATGTAATGGAACGTGTTAAATTTTCGAAAAGGATATATTTGATTATCCTATGAAATCTTTTGATTTACATTTTGCAATTATTTTGTGAAGATGACATACTTGTCTCTCAAGCGTACAATGACAGCATTTGCAACCATTATATAACAATTATTCTTAACAACTTCTCAGCTTTATTTATTTGGCGTCGGACTAGTTTGACCCAATGGAAATGTTCGATTTTGGTCATGTGACTGACCTACAAATTCTTGTGTAGTGTCAGTTGTAAAAATTTGTACCGCAATGGCGGACAATAAGCAAAACTAGACTGAGAATCATAATATAAACTACGTTGGTTTTCTGGAACTGATCACTTGTGTATACGGAAAATTGTCCCCGACAAAATAAAACAGTTATTAGGTTTGTTACTGACTTTACACGGAAATATGTCGGGTTGATAAAGCCCATAGAGGGCGAGGTGCGGGTTGATAAAGCCCATAGAGGGCGAGGCGCAAGCCCGTACCTCGCCCTCTATGGGCTTTATCAACCCGACATATTTCCGTGTAAGGTCAGTAACAAACCTAATAACGAATAATGTCACACTACAACACAATGTGGCATGGTTTGCTTTAGGAAAGTGCTTGGCTAATGCGGTATTTATGATATCACACATTACTGGGTGCACCAACGTATATCTACCGGTGGTAAATATAGTGTAATCAAAGATTACTAAGCTCACTTCATGAGTTTTGACCATGATAAGACTATTAGTCCCCTATCGGCATCGCCGAAGGGGACTATAGGTTTTGCACTCCGTCCGTCTGTCTGTCGTGCCGTCCGTCAGTCCATCGGTCCGTCAGTCCGCCAGTCACACACACGTTTTCCGGACTTTTTTTCTAAACGCTTGTAGATATTCATCCAATTTTTGGTGTGCGAGTCTACCACCATGAGTTACAGATAAAGTTCGAGTTCCGTTTCGGTCCACTGATTTTTGACGGAATTACGGCCCTTGGAATTAGAAAATTTCTTTAAAATGGCAGTTTTCCGGATTTTTTTTCTAAACGCTTGTAGATATTCATCCAATTCTTGGTGTGTGAGTCTACCACCATGACTTACAGATCAAGTTCGAGTTTCGTTTTGGTCCACTGACTTTTGACGGAATTACGGCCCATGGAATTAGAAAATTTCTTTAAAATGACAGTTTTCCGGACTTTTTTCTAAACGCTTGTAGATATTCATCCAATTTTTGGTGTGTGAGTATACCACCCTGAGTTACAGATCAAGTTCGAGTTTCGTTACGGTCCACTGATTTTTGACGGAATTACGGCCCTTGGAATTAGGAATTTGTGATCATATACTTCACTTGCTGGAAGCCTGAAAGACAGTATGTTGTGTGTGTGTGTGTGTGTTTTTTTTTTTTTTTTTTTTTGGGGGGGGGGGGGGGGGGGGGGTCTTAGTTTTCCATTTGCCGGTAGGGGACTTAGTATTGCCTAAGCAATACTTTCAGAATGCTTGTTTCTTTCATGTTTCATTCAAGTAGGTATAGTGAACTGATTACCCGGACATGGTTTAATGGACTGACGGACAGACATGTTCACTCCAGCGGAAAATTAATGGCGAGATACAGCATATGAAACTAGATTCCTCCTTAACATACGTAAATGTATCATTGGTGTAAGTTTGAACATCTTATGCCTCATATTAAAGACATGAAACTCCTTAACATTAGTACAAGAATCTACTAAACATGTTCAATCAACCGGAAAATATAGGCCAGACACAGCATCTGAACCTAGATTACTTCTTAACACATATAGATGCATCTTTAGTATAAGATTGAAATTTTTTACCTCATATTAAAGAAAAGAAACTTCTTCATAATGTGGACGTGGACGCCGACGCGGATGCGGAAGCCAAGTAGAGAACTAAAAACAAAACGCAACATCCACAACACCAACACTTCTGTCAGTTGTCACCCACTTTCCCTCTGTTAACAAGGTAGTAGGATAGCTGATAACTCCCGTGTCACAGCTTCGGGTGGGACCGTTGCAAAGCTATGAATTTCTGTGCAATGCATCAGACAAATGTTGTTACCATTTGCTGATTTAGAGAATTGGCAACTCCTCCCCCCCCCTCTTTGACCGGAAGATTTTACCAGAAAAAGAGGCCATTTTCGACCAATTTTATAGCTGCAATTCCCCTTCCGAACAAAATAGTGCAAAATATTAGTCATGGGAAGCTGCAACCCCGGTTCAAAAATTTCTAGAAATCACCATGGAGTGACGTAAAAAATAATCATTATGCTTTTGAGATGAAACATAACAGTTACGCTATTGTAAAATCAGTGTTTGAACATAATTTATCAAGTACATGTGTACATATAACAGTGTTATGTCAAGGTGGCACTCATTTGCAGTATTTAAGTACTTCATATAAAATCGAAGGTAGAGAGCAAAGGTAGAGAATCCCCTCAAGCATAGACCCGCCATACCAGCAAGTTTAATGTTTATGTAATCTACCTGGTATTCATAATCATTCTATGAATGCTAATCTGACACGCATGTCTTTCTCGTTAATATGATTCTCGTACTAATAACATATTCAAAATTATAAATCTACCATTTATTTACAAAACATTTTTTTCAGGACGTTTTTACTAATTACACATACCTTGCCATCCACTTGTTCGTTTTCAAGTTGCTGTCTCGCGTCAGAGGTAGCCGTGTCGTGCTCCATTGTATTAAAGTATCTAGAAGTTACTTTACACTGGATTCTAATATAGTATATAGTATCTAGTATATTTTAACAGGACACGCTTTGCACTTAGATACATATCCTTACATGTTCACTAGGTCGACTTTATTTGTTTTTCCGATCTCGAGCGAGTACCCATGTGAAATAACTATTAAAATTTCTTTTCTCTCACTCCCTGAGTTTAAATGAATTCCATTGGTCCTGTTGTAACAACGACAGTTATCTTTACAATAGTAAGAACCAGTTACATGACATTTAAAAGTCCACACAAAGCCGGGTGATTCATCGGCGGATCTAGATGATTGTCCTCTCTTCTTTTCGACTTCTTCCCGTTCTAGGTCGGAAACACTGAACATTTTCCCAATTTTCCCCTTATGATTTCCTTCGAACTCCCACGTAATCTGGCTCACTGAGATGTTACATAGCTTACCTTTGGTCAAAATATTAATTTCATGTACGGATAGGTAAATGATCACCTTATTGAAATACAGGCCGCAGGCCAACATTGGAAACCCGACCCCCATATTCCATGCTTTCATACATGTACATGTACATATTTGCATTCTGACCTTCATTAGTCAAGGGTGATATTATGGTCATGTTCTTCACGATAATTTATTAAATGCATACACGTACAGGGTATTGTCTTACGATCTAATCATAATATCCACCTTTTGAATATAATTTATATTACATGTACGTCAGATCATATTTTGTCAAATATTTCGGACGTTATTTTCTAGTAAATTTAAGATGTTGTTATGCAAAAAACTCAAGCACCAAAACTTTTCAAAATCGCACAATATTTATAAAATGTCTTCTATAAAGGTATTGATGAGACTAACGTTTGTTAAAAAAACAAACAGGGTGTCTCTATAATGAGTTTGCTCTTACAAATTTGATATGCTTATCACAGCTTGTTTTACTTCAAAATGGTTACCGTCGAAATTGAAGACTGGCCGCGCGATGCGATGCAAAAATCTTACAAAGAAAAGTTGAAGCTCCATGACTTTTTTACAAACACAATTTTGAGCACACAAATATACCCGATAAGCGGTGCTGTAAGCATTTTCAAAGAAAAAGGCCCTTAATTCGCACGAGCATCACATTAACGGCGAACGCCCTGCATTCGCACGAGCATCACACTAACGGCCAACGCCCTGGATTCGCACATGCCTCAGGAGTTTCTGTTTGAACATGATACAATGTCAACGGGTAATAAAACGTACATAAAGCAATGCATGGCTTTGTATATTAAATCGAATAGCTTTTAAAACATTTAAGATTGTTTTAACTTGATGGGTACGTACAATTCAGATCTTTTATCAAGTATCAAATAATACTTAACCTAAATGTCACTTTCAATGTACATAACGATTTATATTATTGGGATGACGCATTTCTCCCATGCGTTTGGTATTAAGGGGACGGCCATTTGATTCGGGAGGGGGCTGTCAAATTTGGGCGAGTCAGATTATTTATTTTCATCTCCTTGAAGGATAGAATATTTATTTCCTTAATATCCTAGGACTACGGAAGCCCATTTAGAACCTATCAAAAATATTTTTGAATTTGATATAACGAATTCTTAAATTTGTTAAAACGGATTAAATTCGTTTTAACAAATTTTAGGAATTCGTTGTAACGAATTAAATCCATTTTAACAAATTCAAGAATTCGTTATAACGAATTAAATCTGTTATAACAAATTTGTTTAATTTGTTTTAACAGATTTTGAAATTCGTTATAAAAATTCAATTCGAAATAACGTATTCTTAAATTCATATATTCCTCAAATTTGTTATAACAGATTTAATACGTTATAACGAAATCCTCAAAATTGTTAAAACGAATTTAATCCGTTTTAACCAATTCAAGAATTCGTTAAAACGAATTTAATGCGTTTTAACAAATTCAAGAATTCGTTATATCAAATTCAAAAGTATTTTTGATAGGTCCTAAATGGGACAGATTATTTATTTTCTTGACTTTTTTGTCGCCAAGAAATACTTGTTAGAGCTCCATTGTAATATATGCCATTAACACAGTCATCCTTCTGTATTATATTTTGTTAACAAAACACATTCTAATATAAGGTAATATAAGGTTTTTATACTACTAGTTTCTATAGGGAAGTGTATAGTGTCTCTGAGTCTCTGGTGTCCAGGGAGAGAATTTCCATTTATCACTATGGAAGGATGTGTAAGGAAGTGTTGCTGTTTTGGAATCCTGTCCTAATGATAATATTTTATTTGTTTTTTACTTACTTATGACACTATTCCAAACAAGAATCTGAAGAGAAAATCTCTCAGAAAGCTGATGGTAGAGCCCTTGCCCCCTGTCTCCCCCTCAAAATGAACAAGCAAATATATTTTTAAACAAGAGTTCCAAGTGGGCCTATATCGCTCACCTGAGTACCAAGATGATCAGTCATGCAGGAAGGAAGGAGACTCATTTATTTTTGCATTACTGTGACTAAGTCAACACAAATGTTGAAAATATGTCAAATTTTATTTTAACCATTTGCTTTGTCTCTGCAAGATGTGATTCAGGGCAACAAGTTAGTCATTTTCTTTACATGGGGCCTTTTGTTGACTGATTTCAAGTCTGGGTCATGAACAACAATTGTTTCAAATATTGTCCAGATTCAACTTAAAATGGCCAAATTTCATATGTTGAGTGTTGTGAAACATCTATAACTTATTTAGATGTGTAAAGAAATTAATAAAAATTTTGCCTACAGCTGGATTTGAACCGCTACTCTTCATATTTTAATTACCATGTGGTATATGTACCATTGTGAGACCTAGTTTTTAGCCATGGTGGCACCACCTGTTGACCAATTTGGATGAAATGTACAAAATTGATAGACAATGTATAGTACCATATTTCATCAAAATCTTTCATGTGGTATAACAGCAGAGGTTAAAAATGTGAAGAATTGACCCTATACACCCTCATTTGGAAGTCTTAAAAAATTCATAGAAAATCCAAAAATTGAGATATTGACAAAATCTTTCAAAATAACATTCCATATCATAATTATGATCAAAATAGTCCATAAGAAACCATCATTATCAATTATCTAGGAAATATGACACTTTTCTGTATTGATGTCAAAGAAAAATGTCAAAAAAACTTCTAAAATTTGATTTTAGAAGGGAACCAAAATGACAATACTTTTTCACTCATCCCTCTAGATCATTTCTATGCATACTGTTTGTATCTGTATACAGCCAGTATGAAGATGAAGATTGTCAAAGGAGGGTACTTTTTTGTGACCTACTTTTGACTGTGGTGGCGCCACCTGTAAAGAGGTCTGGACGAAAACGATTAAATTTGAAGGGGGTCATAAGTGATTTATTTCTACCAAGTTTTATTAAAATCCTTCCAACAGTTTTGCAGAAAAAGTTGAAAATATGAAAAATGGCTTACCCAAACCCTTTTTTTTTTTGGAAGTCTTAAAAAATTCATAAAAAATCCCCAAATTGAGGTATTGACAAAATTCTTTCACAGTAATATTCCTTACCATAATTATGATCAAAATAGTCCATAAGAAATCACCATTATCAATTAACTGAAAAACATGTGACACTTTTCTGCATTGAAATTTGTCCCAAAAATTGTTAAAAAAAATTTGATAGTATTTTATAGTATAGGGAACAATCTGGCGAGCGAAACGAGCCGGAAAAAATCAACATGTTTTCTATAAAACATTCTTTTTTATATTTGCTTGATCTGGTATATGTACATGTTAGTAGCTAAAATATGTATTTTCATTTCAGCCAAAGCCAGATTTTTTATTTCCAGCATTTTCAGGGTCAGAATATTTATTTCCAAAAAGTGCCAGCCCCCCACCCCTCCGAATCAAATGGTCGTCCCCTAATAGTCACGGCTAGCCATTTCGAAATGATGATTTCATAATGAATTTTTTTAAATAATTCGAATATCAATATGAAAAGAATAAAAGAATCCTTTTCCATCTTCTTAAAATAAAAGGAAGGTACAAGTGGGCCTAAATTGCTCACATGAACACAATTTGCTCTTACACAAACAACTGGATATTTGAAGAAAATTGCAGATACCTTATTCTCTTACCTATTACCTTTAAAATAACTGACTAAAGACTGTAAACTAGCTTCTCTATATTTAATAAAACTAAAAATACTTGTTTTGGTGCAAAACGAAATGAAATTTTTCGCTCCAACGTGGTCTGAAATACTAACCTTCACATGCCAGATCTGGTCTATATCAAAAATAGAAAAAATGCAGCAATTTTAAAAATGCTTATTGCTTCTCTGTATTGCATTTATCAATTAAAGGACAGACAATGTGCAAAAAGTCAAAAATTTCATTTCAGAAGGGAACAAAACCAACAACAAGTCTTAAGACACTTTTCTAGATCGCTCACATGGAATCGGTTTGTTGATTTATGCAGCCGGTCTGAAGAAGAAATATGTCAATGGAGGGTACCCTCTATGGCCTATGTTGCCCCAACCTCTATCCATCCCTAGACATCTTCATAGTTCACTGATGAAAACCATGTCATTTTGCATGAAAATGTTAAGTCCGAAAAGATGAAAAAAAAAATAAAACTAAACAAAACAACCCCCAAACTCCAAATAAAAAAATCTACAATAAAAAACAAAAAATAAACCAAAAAAAAAACCAAAAGAAAACACACGCAAACATCAAAAATTATTTCTCCGATTTCAAAGATCATCTTCCCTCTGCGACAAATTTTTAGTCATGGTGGCGCTACCTGTCAGCGGTTTTGAAAAAACAAACTTAGTAAAGAATCTATAGTACTTCATGTACACTGAGTTTCATCGAAATCTTTTGAACGGTTCTGAAGAAGAAGTCGAAAATATTAAAAGTTTACAGACAGACGGACGGACAACGAACTCGGCAGATCAGAAAAGCTTACTTGAGCTTTCAGCTTAGGTTATCGAAAAATACTGTAGCGACGGAAAGGACTTGTCACAAGAAATGCGCATGTGAAATATGAAAGCCACTCCTCTTACGATTCAAGAAATGTTTAAGATTTTGATAGGTCAAAGGCTACGGTCAAAGCCACGTTGTCAAAAATTACAGTAACGATAGAAAGGTCTTGTCACAAGGAATACACATATGTAATATGACAGCCCTACCTCTTACTATTCAAAAGTTATAACCAATGTTAACCTTTTTTACATGCAGGCCAAAGGTCATGATCAAAGTCATAAGGTCAATGGCATTCCTATAATTTTAAAGAGTTTTATTGGTGGAGTATACTTGCCAAATATGAAGCCTGTATTTCTAACAGTTCAAAAGTTATGGCGAAGGTAAAAGGTTAAAAAACACAGATGAACATTCAAACAAAGAGATAGACAGACACGGCAAATCCAATCTATCTATCCGAAGGCATAAAATCATCAACCCAGTTTAAAACGTCCTTCTAGATCACTTTGCTCTGGTGCATACGGTTTTACGATCTATCCTGTTGGTCTTATGTTTCCCCACTCTGGATCCATCCTTTGACAAAAAACCAGCAACGACAGTAGGGAATTTTATAAGTGCTTTGTACCTACAAAGTTTCATCAAAATTTTTCAATTAATTCTGAATAAAAAGTCCATCAAAGCTTATCATTACAAAGTATTTTAATACACGGGGCGTACTATTTTATAGCGTTGTCCGTCCGGCGTCCGTCCGTAATTGTTGTCCAGTGTGTGTCATGTTCTTAAACCAAGGTCATATCTGAAAAATAACGGTCACGGTACTTATGTAAGTTATATTCTTTTCCCAGCCATAAATTTTACTACTTGTACATGTACATATGGATTTGAAAATTTTACAGGATCGTTGCCATGGACTGAAGGGTGTTTCATGGCCTTGAACCAAGGTCATATCTTCAATTTGAAGGTCACAGTACTTATGTATGTTAAATCCTGTCCGGACCTTAAATTTCTACCGTCTGCATTGATTTCAATAATAATTCACAGATTTGTTGCCCAGGTCCAAAAGTGTTTCATGATTACCATTGTCACGACTTTGAACCAAAGTTAAATTTCATGATTACCATTGTCATACAAGAGTTTTGCCTCTTCAATGTAATGGAATAGGAAATTAGGGAGTATGGCAACTCTGAAGATATGAATAAGGGGGAAGGAAATTTCTCCATACATTCATTTGACATTCTCCAAATTAAGTGGCGGGCGTATTATACAACGATAGGCGTTGCTCTTGTTTTAATATTAAAGACTGCTAAAAATCCTAGAAATTATTTCTGTATTCTGTTTCTTTCATCTTAAATTACAGTAATTTCAGTTACAATACACGAAATCAATACATTCAGAGCAACGTAGGGAAAAATGTAAGAAATAATCCAGAAATAGTCCAAAGAAATGTAAAAACAATCACAAAGAACTAACTGGAATCTCATATCCTTTTGAACTATTCAGATATCATTAGTTTTTAAACCAATGCATCCTTTCTGAAAAACAAGATTTTCAAAGAAGGGTACCCTCCTGGACATAATTTTGTCTGTAGTGACGCTACTTGTTGACAGATACGAATAAACACACATTCACACACACACACTCTGTAGAGGCCCACTGGTACTACACGTATATTGAATTTGATCAAAATCTGTTAGGCTATTTAGGAGGGAAAATGTGAAAAGTTTACAGACGAAGGACAATACGCCATTACGATAGCTCACTTGAACATTCGGTTCAGGTGAGCTAAAATTACTATAAAGTTGAAGTAAATGTCATAATCCTTTAGTTTGATTTTAGATTGTTTTGTTGTAAAGGATACCACATAATATTTCAAAATAGAACCTCCCTGTATACACCTACGGTAGGCATTTTTTTTTCTGAAACAAAAAATCATTTATTACCGTAACGGAAACATTTCTATCAAATAGTTATACCTTAAGAGAAAGTTACGAGAAGAATGAGGGGCAAGCTTGGTGTAATGGTTAAGCGCTTTGCTTGCAGCGCCGACGATCCGGGTTCGATTCCCGGGTTGCCCCACTATGTTTAAGAGGTTGGTTACCTCCTGCTTCCATGTCGCGATGTGACTGAGAAATAGTTGAAAGCGACGTAAAACACCAATCAACCAACCAACGAGAAAATTATTCTACCTTAGTTAGTAATTTATGGTCATAAAGGGAACTCTGTCTGTAAATCAGCATTATTGCGTAGAAGACTCGTCTACATACTGCTACGGAATGTAAGTTAAAAGTTATTCCACCCTAGGGTTGCAGAAAGGAGATGCCTTTATATAAGATTATATTTTGTTGTTAAATCTTTATTTGAATGTACTGTACATTACTCATTTGCTGTAAATATTTACAAATACTGTTTAAACCAAAAACCTGTGAAATCAGAGGCATTGTCAAGAGAAATACTTTTGTGTTCCTTCGTAATATACAAAAGTATTATTCTCATATGTCTTTTTGTTTAAATCCTAATAGATCTGCCTCCCTTTAAAACTGTGGTACCGTCTCTGAAAATTCTATTTTCTATTCTTTGTTCTATATAATTATTTTTTGTTTTTAAAAAAACGAATTTACAATTCAGTCCTCAAGTGACATTGACGATTTCAAATTGAAAGGACCTAGAAAATAATCGGATTGTACAAGAGTTATTTCTCTTTGAAAATAATGATAAAGCAAGTTTTTGTGGGGTTTTTTTTTTTTTTTTTTTTTTTTTTTCTTTTCTTTTTTTTTTTTTTTTTTTTTTGTATTCATAACTTTCCATAATAAGTGATATTTTTATGACATACGAATGCAATGAAATCACATGCTCTCCTCGAAACAGTTATGATTGTGATTTAGATTGAATTTTACAGCTAAGAAAGAGATACTCTTGATGGTGACAACATTTTATATTACATAAATATACGGCCTATCAGAGTTATAAAATAGCTTTCTATTCATAATGTGTACTATGTATTTATAACGTACAAAAGCAATGAAATTGCAAGATCTTTCCGAAATAGTTTTCGATTACAAATGTAGTTTTGACCTATACTAGTACTATTGTCATCATGAAAAATTCACACGGCAAAATAAGTTTAAACTTGTGTATTTTTTTTTTCTTTTGGATAAGCAATCTTCAGTGCAAATAAGTCGGAGGAAGATCGATAACAATTCCGTAGTATTAAGCTAGACAAAATAAAACACAGCTTTATTTTCTTCCATAATTTATTATACACTGTATTTGATTTTCTATTTCTAGTCTGCTATGTCTGGTTTATTCATAAACGTTAAAGGAAATTCTCATTGTTAAATAAGATTGCGTAAAAAGTGGGGGAGGATAGAAAACCCATAAAATTATTCCTCGTGCAAAAAGTTGTATATATTCTTTTAAAAATCACAACTTTCACTAGACTCGCTACCACATCGTCATGGTGTCACAGGGACATCGTGACATTGTGTAAGTTTAGTCCCTGATAGTTCTTAGCATTTTGGTAATGTAGTACAACTATGGCGGAAAATTAGTTTACGATAGGAGTTTAAATAAACAATCCTCGGACACATTCCTGACCTGTATATGATGGCTATAAACATGTACACTGATGCCAAATAAAATTCATTTTCACTTTAGATGTACATACGGTTTCAACCCTCAGGACGGTTGAACAATTCATAAAATGTTAGTAAAAACAATTGTAATTTATCATCTATTAGAGTACAGTGGAGTTTTTTATTTGTTTTTGCTTATATGGGGGGGGGGGGCACTTCTGTCAGCTTTATGGAAAAGCCAATAGACTTTGGCACTCTTTATGGAGATAGTCCGGTCCTCTAAATGGGGACAATTGCCCGTATGATTGAATCTTCCTATATAGGTTCCCGTGGTAGAGACTCCGTCTAATGAAGCTTCTGTCTTTATGAAGAAAGCCTACATGATACACATGTCCTCTAATGACTCAGGTGCGTCGTCAAGTTATATGTAATATATGTTTATGCTTTTTGACGGCTTGAACCTTTTATACAAAATTATTATTCCTATATTGCGAAATCCTGAGTTGGCACCATCAAATAGTCAAAGGAGATATCCATCGACGATCACAATGTACATGTAGCTATAAGCTGTCAATAACAAATCAAAATATATAAAACTAAAATACAGCAAAGGTGTAGGAACCGGAGGACAGCGCCTTTCTACTTCACGTTTCTTTGATGATGAAATTATGATTATTATTTTGTCGAATTATCCCTCTAGAATATGATAATTTGCCCCCCCCCCCCTTTTTTTTTTTCCTTATTTTTAATTGCTTCGCCATTGTACTTGTCTCTTAACCTTGCGGTGCCTTTTTCACTGAATCTTAAATATCGTTTCTTGTACGATGTACATTTTAATTCAACTCTTATATTAACTTTGTAATTGTTCTCGTAAGTAATAATACGCTCTAAAATTAATAATTGGCCCATTCAGTCGTTAACGACTGAAAGACGGATATGATATATACATGTATCTGAAATCTATAACTGCTCGTCCGATATCCTTCGTATCTCATTTAAATGACAATGTTAAAGTTTGATCGAGGCCTCTGTCAATATTGACGCAATACATTGGGAGATCCGAATAATGATTAGTTAAATTTAGAATTCCGAGTGTAATGATCGGGTCTCTCTCTCTCTCTCTCTCTCTCTCTCTCTCTCTCTCTCGTTCATTCTTTCCCGTCTCAACTTTTCTCACCTCCACTTATTATTTTCTTCCCCTCTTATTCTTTTCCACCCGAGTTAACCTTTTCAGAATAAAAACAATATGATAATTAAAACATACACATATTTTTCTTTCATCACGCCTCTCTTTTCGAGAGAAGATTTATCAAAACTACGATTGCGATATCTGCCTTAACAACGTCTTTAATAGTATGAGATATATAACCTTTAAACGCACGTCTTATATGTCATTCATAAACTATGGCAGCATTGTTTGACACATATTAAACAAAATAATATCGTGCATGCCTATTGATGGAAGCCTTTATTTTCAGTCATCGGCAATGGATTTGTTATAAAAGACCATTTATTTGTATCTGGAAATATTCCCTATGACGCTTCACTGAAGTCAGTATGCCCCAGAAACTAGGATTGTGACAAAAACTTCAGCGCTCTTCTAACTTCTATTCGGTGGCATCAGTATTTTACAAACACATATCTTACAAATTTGAATTTATCTTTCGTCTGTGAAATAATTCATGTTTATATTTATATAGTTTCTTTATGAAAGACATAAATTAAAAAGGGGGTGTTAATTTTTACCCATCCCATGATTGTTAGGTGAAAAATAATTCGGGACAATCCTGTTGCTCCGACACTTTTAACTTCGACATAGAATAACTCCGACGCTTTTTACTCCGACAGTTTTAATTCCGACACTTTTAATTCCGACGCTTTTTACTCCGACACTTTTAACTCCGACGCTTTTTACTCCGACAAATTTAAAATGTCTATTTATATGTTGATATCTATGAAATGATACCATAATATGATACTACCATAAAGGTTATAATAGGTTAACGTAAATGTACTAATATTTTGTAACGTTACAGGAAAATGCGCCGGTGGAGCAAGCGCCCCCTTTTCCGAGAGGAGGGGGTTCTAGGGTGCATTCTGCCGATATCCCCCCAAAACAAAAAGAAACCAAAAAAACCAAAAAAAACATGGTATTTTTTTGAAAGGAGGAGGATGTATTTACATGAAACTATATATCATTTCAGAAATTCTGTTTTGAAAAAAAATCACGTAAATATAAAAACACATCTATGATGATGTTTTTTCCAAATACAATTTCTTTATTTAATGTTATTATGAAATTCGTTTAGCATATATCACCCAGTATCTGAAATAATTGTGTATTAATCTATAGAATGATTATAATTTCACTATTTACCCTCCTTTTTCGCAATGCTGTATTTTTATCAAACAAAAGATGCAAGTTTTTTTCCAAATTCATACTACATTTTCGTCCACTTCGATCAAGTAACATGAAAGGAATTAATTGCATTGATTTGTTGATCTAGATATTTGTATCTGTTTGTGAATCATAAAATAACATGAAATTGGCAAAAACAACAACAAAGCAGTCTTTCGCATTTAGTTGCAAGAACTTCCCTTTTTGTCTACTTCGACTAGACCAAACGTTCTGTCATCTTATTGCGCTTTTATACAATGTTACAGCATTCAAGCATCGAGACAGGCTTTTTTCGGACACTTTGCTATTATTATGTGAAAGCGCATTTGTACAACAGCACATATTCGTGATAACACGTTTGAAAGAATACATGTTAGATCAATTTTATTCCAATAGCATCTTCACGGACGTTGATGAAATATTTTTAATTGGGCATCTTATGTCAGGCACATAAAAAACCCCGCATGTTTATTGTGTGGTCATGGACCACGTGTTTAAGACAATATTACAATATTTTCAAGCTCGGTATTGTAATGTACGGTCACAGGGTGACCTTACATTAAGAAATTCCCAAGACCTAATCCATAATAGACTAGAGAAATTCCCAAGACCTAATCCATAATAGACTAGTAATACGTCAATAGGTAAAAGGGAAGACTCGTATCACAAGGGTGACCAACATCAAACCTCGATATCTCCGCTAATTTTGCACGCTTTAACAAAAACCTGGTACAGATCGATCGGGGAGATTCTCTTCTTTTTATATATATACATTTTGTTACTGCTTATCCATATAATCCATCTTTTTCTGCACGATTATTTCACTAGGCCTCCAAACGGACGGTTAATTGATACATCGTGCTATAAATAAAGCCGCAATGATCTTTAACCGGAGTCCGCAGCAAATCTCCTAGCAATGCATCGTTCGTGTTCTCTTGGGACATACCATTAGTAAAATCTGCAGGGAAAATGACAGCGATCAATAAATTATGGCCCTCGTCTGCTCTTCTCAAGATCGCTGTCATTTTTCCTGGAAATGAAAATACATATTCTGACTATTAGCATATACATATACCAGATCATGCAAATATAAAGCTGAATGTTCTGTAGAAAACATTTAGATTTTTTTCTGGCTCGCTTCGCTCGCCAGATTGCTCCCTACACTATGATATGTAGTACTTTAAATGTATAACTCATATTTCAGCGAATTTATAGCACTGGACAAATCATCTTATTCAATATCTTCAACAAATTTGATAGAATTGTTGCTTTTTAGAAAATACATTTGCATGTCCATGAATTGTGAGGGACAGACATGAAATAAGGGCTCTACAATCTGCTTTCTGAGATATTTTCTTCTCAAATTCTTGTTCGGAATAGTATCATATGCGTCCCCTTGCCGCCAGTTTCCACTCCCTTTCCCCAACTTCCCCTCGTGTTGTCCGCCCCTCACTTATATATGCCAGTCACACCGATGTTTTAACGTTAAAACAAGTGGCCATAAGGGGTCTTAATTACATTTGTCTTATCTCTCACCTGAGCACATATGAAAAGTTAATGTTTAAATTAAATCCTGTGCATTTCAAAATTTATGGTTGCCATATTTGTGGACACAGTGTTTCATTCCTTTCAAGTTTCATTCAAATTAGTGCAACAAGACATTCATTAAATGATTTAAGCATATTTATTCAAATGTAAAATAAACACAAATATAACTTCGGAATGAGAACAAAAGTAAATCCAACAAAAATGTATATCTTCGCTTAACATAGATGATAACAAAAGTAAACAGAGTCTTAAATGGGCCTATATTGTTCACCTTAGACATAGAAAACATTGCACAATGATATTGAACAATGATTGTAGATGGCCATAAGTCTTTAAGTTTCTGTAAAACTTTTAAAACATGTAAAATTGCACATGAGGAACATCTTTGCTTAATATCTACCAAGCTTTCTCAAATTTAATCTAGAAGTAGTGAAGACAAAGTTAAAAATGTGAAAAATCAATATATCAAATACTGTATATCAAAAATATTTATGAAATTTTTTTGGCATTAAAGTTATATAGTTCAAAGTAAGTCAAAAATTTAAACGAATAAAATATTATCATTCGCACAGAAAGCCAACACAGCAACACCTCCTCACACATCCTTCTATAGTGATAAATGGAAATTAGAGACCGAGAGAGACTATACAAATCACTATAGAAAGTAGCAGTGTAAAGACTTGTGCAATTAAAGTAGTGTTTGCATATTATTTGTTGTGTTTACCTTATATTAAAATGTGTTTTGTAAACAAAATATAATTATAGATGGATGTGTGTTAATGGCATATGTACATGTATTACAATGCAACTCTAACAAGTATTTATTGGTGACAAAATAGTCAAGAAAATAAATAATCTGTCCCAGAATATTAAGGAAATAAATATTCTATCCTTCAAAGATCTGAAAATAAATAACCTGACTCGACCAAATTTGCGAGTCCCCCCACCCCTCAGAATCAACTGGTCGTCCCTTAAATCAATCAGTTTGAGAACATTGCAATAATATTTATTGTGTCGCTTGTGAAGCACATAGGGATCATAGGGTTTAATTTCTGCCTGTCTGTCCGTTTGTCACAGTATGGTAGAACATAGGGATCACTTTGTCCAGCGTCTGTCTGTCCTGTAGTCACACTTCAGATGGTAGTTACACTTCTACTAACACTGATACATTGTTTTACAGATCAAGTATAAATCACTCGCCTTTCGAGGAGTTATACTACTAATCTTTGTCTCCAGTGATGTGATATAGTGAGGGGATAGCAATGTAAATCTTCAAAATTTTAGTACAGACAAATGCTTCATATATAAGAAGTGCTCCCTTTTTTCGACTGACCGACCCATTTTTTGGGGAAAAAATCCGTAATCCAATTAAAAAAAATATGGCTTAAATTTATAAAATATCATTTCTACACATATGTGAACAGTGTTTTAAGCTACAAATGTGAAATTTGCGGTTTTCATAAAGCCAATGATGTCGAAAAAATTCACACAATATTCTGCAAAAAATGTTCTAGGAGTTAAGAAAAGCACATGTAATAGTTTAGTTTATTATGAATTAGGAAGATTCCCTTTGCATATTAGTAGGAAAATTAAGAATTTTAAGATATTGGATACAATTGAAGAATTCAGATAATTGTATTTTGCGCTCTTGTTTTAGAGGAAAGAGGGAATTTAAAGGTAGTTGGGTTAATGATATAAGGATGGAATTAAACCGTTTAGGTCTTGGGTACATTTTCTATGAAACTGATACTGACAAATTTACACAAAATATTTTTGGATTCATATAAGCAAGAAATGTTTTCAACAATTAGAGGGTCATCGCGAGGGGTCATCGAGAAGGTCATCGCGATTATCAATATTTTGTAGATGATTTTGGACTCCAGTATTACATATCTAAATCAATGAATGAAATACTTAGGAAATCTATTACTAAATTCAGACTATCCTCGCACAATCTTAACGTAGAATCCGGTACGGTAAATACAAAAATGAATTAAGGAGCAATCGAATCTGTACGTTATGTGAGTTAAACGATATATAGAATGAATTTCATTTCATTTAGAAATGTCCAAGATATTACTTAATACAAAATGTATATATCAAAAAGTATTATTTAATTTGAAAGAATTGCGCAACTTCAGAAAATTTTCATTTTGGCAGAAAAAATAAGAAAAGATAATCTATAAATTGATTCCCATGCCTTTAAAATTTTGATTCTATTTATGAGAACTCTCACGCAATCGCCCTATGTTGCGGTATGTAGGTTCTGTTATGTTGTATTTATGTGTATGTGTGTTTATATATAAGTATGTATGTGTGTGTGTTTATATGTGTATATTAATATGTATGTGTATTATGTTCACCTTGTATTTCATTATTTGTATAATTGTATTATGTCTGATGTGCCATATGGCATAAAGAAATAAATGAACTGAACTGAACTGAAGAGAGTAATTAATTAATTAATTGACCACCGAGAGTGCAAGGTCATGAGTCAACAGTTTGTCATATCGACCACATAGGTTGTATTCAGTGTTTTATTACACCTAAAAATATAATAGTTCTTATTATCTCATTCTGAGGAGATTTTGACATCTATATGGGTACCATTGCCTCGTTTTGACATGTATATGGGTACCATTGCCTCGTCTGAAACAGATGTTTCCAAACTGTATTGTACCTTTTTTTTCATTTCACATGCTTGAGTTGGTGTCTTGTCAGAGGTGTTTGTTTAAGTTCTTAAAATAAAAACTCCCAAGTACATCGGATACGACATTCTACATGCATGTCCTTGTGGCCAAAATTATATTTAGAAATTGAGCGAAGAAACAATTGCCATCTCCTATTACTTCAACTGGAATGAGAAAGCTTGGTAGCTATTAAGCAGTATCTAAGGTAAAAAATATAGGCCTATTTGGGACTCTTTTCACTTTTGTTATCATGTATATTAAATGAAGATACATTTTTGTTGGTTTTACTTGTGTTCTCATTTTAAAGTTATGTTTGTGTTTATTTTACACTTTAATAAATGTGTTAAAATCATTTGACGAATGTCCTGTTGCCCTGATTTGAATAAAACTTGAAAGAAATGAAAACACTGTCAACAAATATGGCCACCATAAATTTTGAAATGCACATGATTTGAATTAATGCTGTATACCCTATGTTCGCTATTACAGTGCATATTACAGGTTAATTTACTCTGTATTCTGTATTATTATACAGAATGTTTACAACCAACTTATCACGTGATCTAATTCGGAAGCCGCAGCAACAAGAACACTGATGGAGGACGAGGTAAATAAACTTGATGAGTAACTTTTAAAATTCTTCATTCAAGTCTGCTAAAGGTAGTATTTACTGAATTCGTTTTCTTTTGGAGTCTCCCTTTATCGCCTTTGTTTTGATTAAACTGCGCATGCGCGAAGTCAGGTTATGACTGTATTTATGGAATAAACACTTTTTTCACGAAGTATTTTCTTTTTAGTTTGATATCTCAGAGGGATTGAAGCAACAAAAATGTTATTAACACAAAGTTAGTAACTTCAGTCATACGAGAAAAATACAGTTTTTGTTTTACATGCCCTAATTTTTGAAATCATACCGAATTGTAGGGTGTACAAATTTAAACATCAACTTTGCATATGTGCTCAGGTGAGAGATGAAACAAATTCAATTAATACCCCTTTTGGTCACTCATTTTAACATTAAAATATTGTTGTGTCTGGCATATAAATGAGGGTAGACAACACGAGGTGAAGTTGGGGAAAGGGATTAGAAATTGGCGGTAAGGGGATGCGAATGACACTATTCCGAACAAGAATCTGAAGAGAAATCCTCTCGGAAAGCAGATGGTAGAGCCCTTGTCTCCTCCCTTGTCATTCCCTCAAAATTGACATACAAATATATTTTTTAAAAAGCAACAATTCTATCAAGTTTTGTTGAACATATTGAATAGCACGATTTGTCCAATGCTATAAATTCTGCTGAAATATGAGTTACACAGTTAAACTATCAAACATTAAATAAATGTAGTATAAGGGAGCAATCTGGCGAGAGAAGCGAGCTGGAAAAAATCATCATGTTTTCTGTAGAAATTTCAGCTTTAAATTGTTTTATATTGGTATATGTACAAGCCAGTAACCAGAATATCTATTTTCATTTCAGTCAAAGCCAGATTTTTTATTTCCAGCATTTTCAGGGTCAGAATATTTATTTCCAAAAAATGACAGCCCCCCCCCCCTTTCAGAATCAATGGTCGTCCCCTTAGTTTGTTTATGTTAGATTGCACACACGCTAGTGAACAGGAAATCCTATATAGACCATTAAAATTCTTTTTTCTATCTTCGTATTACGTTGCTCTGGGAGGGATTGAGTTTTAAATTCAGGTATTTACGAGTTCTTCAGAAATTCTGCTTCCCGAGAAAAATAAAGGTCTCCACCTTACTGTTTTCTTTTAAATATTATCGAACGGAGAAAGGCGCTGCTTCTCTAACTATTAATAACTTCACTGTTTTCCACCTCTCCTTTAAAGTCTTGATATTTGATCAAAAATTTTCAGGAAATATAATGAAGTGAACGTCATTGTTTTTTATACTTTACTTCAATTTTATATATATAGGGTATTGTGTAATGGCAGAAGTGAAAATCCGTTGTTTTTTATTGGATCTGTAGTTATATTGATTATATATGGTAGCCTGATATTTTTTCAGTAATCCCATTATTGAATATGAAAGAGAAGGTTTCACGTAATCTACGGTTGTCTTAGTAGGAGACCGTGACCCCAAACGATTTTATTCCAGTTATCTTGTTCGTTTAGTTATTGTTTACTCGACATTGGGATTGTTTCCACTATTCCATTTGCCCGTAACAGGATTTTAACCTAGAAACATGTGACAGGCTACGATAAATTTCAAAGCAGTGCTTTATCCCACTTGGTCACCGAGTCCCTAACATTTCTGTTTAAGGACAAGTTTGTAAAGTTCTACATTATATACTGTCCTCATTTTTGTTCTAAATTAAATAACACAGAAAATATGCTTTAAAATCAAAATAATTATAAACATTATTTCAATGTTTTCTCTAAAACAAAACGTATATAAAACAATTGAAATAAAACAATTTGGTGTCAAAGATAATTGAAGATGAACATTTTGAAATAATGAGATAGATTCACACTCGGGTGTGAAAACATTTGCAACAAGTTCATTGCAATTTTAATCATTTAACTTTTTTATAGTATAGTAAGGATCTAGAGGAGATACATATCGTTCGCGTAGGATTATTTTCGTCTCACATTAGAATGTAATCTTGGTTTCTAATGACATTGAGTAAATAATAGACATGTTCAAACTTACCTTTACACCGCTCATTTTCTGTTTTGTCAATTATTTTTCTATCGCAATCGTGAATCACTTAACTGTTTATCTTCATAAATCCCTGTGTAAACATTTTGATTAAATTCGTGTAAAATCTGTTGATTCGTAAAGTATTTCGCTTAGATGTATTGTTATACTAAACCTTGCTTTATATAGGACATCCAAGACTATCACAGTAATCACCCTGGGAAACCAACACGTGAGGAAACAAGCGAGTATTAAGATCTCTCTAGGCGAAGCTCGTAAGAAGACCCTTGCTTAATTATGTATTTGTTCTTTCTTTGACGTCACATAAGCATAATATGGTGGTGGTCATTGTGGTAACAGGATATGGTGGATGTCATTGTGGTGTAGGGATAGGGTGGAAGTCATTGTGGTGTGAGTAATGGTGGAGGTCATTGTGATAAAGGAATAGGGTGGAGGTCATTATAGTGAAGAGATAGGGTATAGGTCATTGTGGTAAAGGGATAGGGTGGAGGTCCTTATGGTACAGTGATAGGGTGAAGGTCATTGTGGTAAAAGGATAGAGTGGAGGTCACTGTGATGTAGGGATATGGTGGCTGTCACTGTGGTAAAAGGATAAGATGGCGGTCATTTTGATAAAGGAATATGGTGTCGGTCATTGTGGTAAAGGGATATGGTGAAGGTCACTGAGGTGTAGGGGTAGGGTGGATGTCTTTGTAGTAAAGGATAGGGCGGAGACCATTGTGGATTTGGGTTATGGTGTAGGTCATTGAAGTAAAGGGATAGGTTGGAGGTCATAGTGGTGTAGGGTTATGGTGTTGGACGTTCTGGTAAAGGGATAGCGTGGAGGGCATTGTGGTGTAGGGTTATGGGGTTGGACGTTCTGGTAAAGGGATAGCGTGGAAGGCATTGTGGTGTAGGGTTATGGAGTTGGACGTTCTGGTAAAGGGATAGCGTGGAGGGCATTGTGGTGTAGGGTTATGGGGTTGGACGTTCTAATAAAGGGATAGGTTGGAGGGCATTGTGGTGTAGGGTTATGGTGTTGGACGTTCTGGTAAAGGGATAGCGGATAGCGTGGAGGTCATTGTGGTAAAGGGATAGCGTGGAGGGCATTGTGGTGTACGGTTATGGAGTTGAACGTTCTGGAAAAGGGATAGCGTGGAGGGCATTGTGGTGTAGGGTTATGGAGTTGGACGTTCTGGTATAGGGATAGCGTGGAGGGCATTGTGGTGTAGGGTTATGGGGTTGGACGTTCTAGTAAAGGGATAGCGTGGAGGTCATTGTGGTATAGGGATAGCGTGGAGGGCATTGTGATGTAGGGTTATGGAGTTGCAAGTTCTGGTAAAGGAATAGCGTGGAGGGCATTCTGGTGTAGGGTTATGGAGTTGGACGTTCTGGTAAAGGGATAGCGTGGAGGGCATTGTGGTGTAGGGTTATGGGGTTGGACGTTCTGGTAAAGGGATAGCGTGGAGGGCATTGTGGTGTAGGGTTATGGTGTAGGTCATCGTGGTAAAGGGATAGCGTGGAGGGCATTGTGGTGTAGGGTTATGGGGTTGGACGTCCTGGTAAAGGGATAGCGTGGAGGGCATTGTGATGCAAGGTTATGGCGTTGGACGTTCTGGTAAATGGATAGTGTGGAGGGCATTGTGGTGTAGGGTTATGGGGTTGGACGTTCTGGTAAAGGCATAGCGTGGAGGGCATTGTGGTGTAGGGTTATGGGGTAGTACGTTCTGGAAAAGAGATAGCGTGGAGGGCATTGTGGTGTAGGGTTATGGGGTAGTACGTTCTGGAAAAGGGATAGCGTGGAGGGCATTTTTGTGTAGGGTTATGGGGTAGTACGTTCTGGAAAAGGGATAGCGTGGAGGGCATTTTGGTGTAGGGTTATGGGGTTGGACGTTCTAGTAAAGGGATAGCGTGGAGGGCATTTTGGTGTAGGGTTATGGGGTTGGACGTTCTAGTAAAGGGATAGCGTGGAGGGCATTGTGGTGTAGGGTTATGGGGTAGTACGTTCTGGAAAAGGGATAGTGTGGGGGGCATTGTGGTATAGGATTATGGGGTTGGACGTTCTGGTAAAAGGATAGCGTGAAGGGCATTGTGGTGTAGGGTTATGGAGTTGGACGTTCTGGTAAAGGGATAGCGTGGAGGGCATTGTGATGTAGGGTTATGGGGTTAGACGTTCTGGTAAAGGGATAGCGTGGAGGGCATTGTGGTGTAGGGTTATGGGGTTAGACGTTCTGGTAAGGGCATAGCGTGGAGGGCATTGTGGTGTAGGGTTATGGAGTTGGACGTTCTGGTAAAGGCATAGCGTGGAGGGCATTGTGGTGTAGGGTTATGGAGTTGGACGTTCTAGTAAAGGGATAGCGTGGAGGGCATTGTGGTAAAAGGTTAGGGTGGACGCCATTGTGGTATAGGGTAATGGTGTTGGTTATTGTCGTAAAGAGATAGAGTAGAGGTAAAGTTACATGTTGGAGGTTATTGTGGAAAAGCGATATGATAGAGGTCATTGTGGTTTGGTGTTTTGGTAAAGGTTGATACGGTGAAGGTCATTGCGGTGAAGAAATAGGGTGTGAGTCATTGTGGTGAAGGGATAGGTTGGAAGTCATTGTGGTAAATCGATATAATGGAGGTAATTGTGGTTTGGTGTTTTGAAGGAGGTCGATACGGTGAAGGCCACTGTGGTGAAAGGAAATGATGGAGGGCATTGTGGTGAAGGGATAGATTGTAGGTCATTGTGATATAGCGATATAATGGAGGTCATTGTGGGGAAGAGTTTTAGTGGAGGTCGATATGGTGAAGGTCGTCGTGGTGTAAGGGCAGGGTGGAAGTCATTGTGGTAAAGGGATATGGTGAAGATCATTGTAGTGAAGGTACATATTGTATGTCATAGTTGTAAAAGGATTGTGGAGGTTATTGTGGTGAAAAGATATGGTGGTGGTCACTGTGCTAAAGGGATATGGTGGTGGTCATTGTGGTGAAGGGATAGGTCGAGGTCAATATGGTGAAAGGATAGGGTGGAGAGATGCAAAATAAGAATTTGATCAATGTCATAAAAATGAGACACCCAGTTAATTAGAAGACTTAACTTTCTCTTGAAGTGTACTCATCAATTTATCTCCCTCCCCCTTTCTAAGACGAAAGAATAGAAAATACATGTAGATTTCTCTGGATCTAGAATCTCTGAAAGTATTCGATATCTGTTTTGTGTTAGACACAAGGGAATATTTTTCTGTTGAAATAGAAATGAAATATAATTAGCTGTACTTTACACATTTTACATTAAATTATTGTTAAGAGCGCCATTTTAAGCATTTTTATACTTGTGCAATTGTTTAAGTTAACAATATGAAAATTCACATTTTTAAAACTAAAATGTCATATATTCTGACAATGCTTCGAACCCTGAACCCATAGTTATGAAGGTAGGAAACTCCTTAGGCTTCGGTAGGCGAGCCAGAGTACTTGCTTTTATCCCCCGAACTAGAATAGTACTCGTACTTGAAAGGAATAAGAGATTAAAACAAAAAGTAGCATACATGTACTTCGGTAGGCACACCTGAGTACTTGCTTTTATCTCCCGACCTAGAATAGAACTCGTACTTGACAGGAATATGAGGTTAAAACAAAAAGTAGCATACTTCGGTAGGCACACCGGAGTACTTGCTTATATCCCCCGACTCAGAATAGTACTCGTACTTAACAGGAATAAGAGGTTAAAACAAAAAGTAGCATACTTCGGTAGGCACACCAAAGTACTTGCTTTTATTCCCTGACCTTGAATAGAACACGAACTTGACAGGAATATGAGGTTAAATTAAGAAGTAGCATATTTCGGTAGGCACATCAGAGTACATTGGCGGATTTAGAGGGGGAAGAGGGATCCCCATTTTGGTCGGAAAATTTCACCAAACAAAGGTTATTTTCAACCATTTTTAGGGCTGCAACACCAACCCCATCCCCATATCCACATCAATAGGACGGCAACCCCATTTCAAAAATTTATAGATCCGCTTATGGAGTACCTGCGTTTATCTCCTGAACACGAACTTGACAGGAATAAGAGGTTACACTGAAAAGTAGCCTACTTCGCCACAGAATTCAAGACCCAAGAAATCCTTGTGAAGAGCAAAAGTAAGATCTATAAATGTATTTTACTATAAGACCAATGAAATTTTTCTTGGAATAGATTTGGAAGTCCATCTTTAAAGAAAATGATGTATAGTTTAATACAGGTAATAGATTCATTGTGTAGAAGCTTGCCAGGGTGTAAAATTAAAATCTAATAAGGAATACATATCATGAAAATCAATCGGATTTAAAGCCTGATTACACAGAATATTGTTTTAACAATGGCCCGAAACGCTAACGCATCGCTTGAGGAGATGATCAATGTCCATATAACGTGATGTTGAAAAGCAATTCAATCTCAGGCGGATCCAAGATTTGAGGTGGATCCAAGATCGGAGGTGGTAAAAGAGATCACTAACAATATTACATCGGTATGAATAGAATGCACTGGAGGCGTTTCGGGGAGTCTTGCGATCTAAAAGTGTACAGAATAAAGAAAGCTAGATTTTAATAAGATTGGATTTTCTGTTGATTGGGAAGGTGGATAAAGATGAAATACATGTGTATATACAGAAGTTTTCTCAACCTCGAGCAAATCCATTGTTATAGATTTGTGGCGTGGGTTCAAATCCTCACTGGCGAAAAATCGGCAATGTGTCTACACGGAAGAAACAGTTGGCAATATGTGTACTCGAAAGAGACAGTTAGCAATATGTGTACTCGGAAGAGACAGATGGCAATATGTGTACTCGGAAGAGAAAGTTAGCAATATGTCTACTCGGAAAAGACAGTTGGCAATATGTCTACTCGAAAGAGACAGTTGGCAATATATCTACACGAAAGAGACAGTTGGCAATATGTCTTCTCGGAAGATATAGTTAGCAATATGTGTACTCTGAAGAGACAGTTGGCAATAAGTCTACTCGGAAGAGACAGTTTGCAATATGTCTACTCGGAAGAGACAGATGGCAATATGTCTACTCGGAAAAGACATTTAGCAATATGTCTACTCCGAAAAGACAGTTGGCAATATGTCTACACGAAAGAGACTGTTGGCAGTGTGTCTACCCGGATGAGACAATTAGGAATGTGTCTAGACGAAAGAGACAGTTGGCAATATGTCCACCCGGAAGAGACAATTGGCAATATGTTTACTCGGAATAGACAATTAGCAATATGTCTCCCCGAAAAAACAGTTGGCAATATGTCTACTCAAAAGAGACAGTTAGGAACATGTCTACTCGGAAGAGACAGTTGGCAACATGTCTACTCGGAAGAGATAATTAGCAATATGTCTACCCGGAAGAGACAGTTGGATCACCGAACATATCACTAAATTTTAGAATATATGTATATGTATTTGCGCACAAGGCCCCGCCTTTCTTCAGATTTTCCAAATCAATATTAGGTCAACTTAAAAATTTGATTTAAATCAAATAATCTAATATATCCTTACTAGAATCTTTTCCGTGTCGTTCTTAATTATCTAGACGTTTGTCTTTTTCATCATGTGGACCGATCTGTAAAAATCGCACGCGGCATTTTCCTGTAGTCGCGGTCAAAACACGAGCGACCTATCCCGGTTTTTCTGTGTATGCTTTACTTGCGCTTTATAGACGCCCTACATACGCTTTACCTGCATCCTATACGCTCTGTAGACGTTCTACATTCACTCTACCTGCGTCCTATACGCTCTATAGACGCTATACATTCACTCTACCTGCATCCTATACGCTCTATAGATGCTTTACCTGCGTCCTATACGCTCTGTAGACGTTCTACATTTACTCTACCTGCGTCCTATACGCTCTATAGACGCTATACATTCACTCTACCTGCATCCTATACGCTCTATAGATGCTTTACCTGCGTCCTATACGCTTTATACACGTACTACATACGCTCTACATGCGTCCTATACGCTCTATAGACGCTCTACCTGCGTCATATACGCTTTACAGACGTACTACATACCCTCTACCTGCGTCCTATGCGCTTTACATACGCTCTACCTGCGTCGTATATGCTCTACAGACGCTCTACCTGCGTCCTGTACGCTCTATAGACGCTCTACATACGCTTTACCTGCATCCGATACGCTTCATGCCCTGCAACTGCAGCATAGAAATATACCAAGAAGGAATATGACTTTTTGGCTGTGTAAACGCCAGATGAACATTATGGTCAGTACACTTCCCTCATGAAGGAACTGAGGCTGGGAGATGAAGAAACCTATCGCTTAAGTGTACATAAGACGCACCTTAATCCTCTCATCTTAATCCAATCGTACCCATGGGAAGAATAGGTAGCGTACCGATCTAGGAAAGGCCTGGGACAGATGGCGCGGAGCGAGGCTTGATCGCAAAAGAGCGAAGATAGATCGCATGGATCGAACGAGTGTCGAGGACAGACCGAGCTGAACAACCATGTGCGCAATCAGTTCTTGTTAGAGAATACCGAGATTCGCTCACCCCACTCTTTTCCTGATTGTCCCTTCACCAATGCATCTTTTCGACGACCTTCCTCACTCTTCCGACGCAATCTGTGCGACTTTTAGGTCGCATCTTAATTTTTTGACATTTCAAACCAAAAAAAAGGAACGAACTACGATCTCTTCTTCGGGGAGAACATTCCTGAACCATGTGTAACCACGGAAGATCAAGGCATGACTAACTTTCGGTGAACCGTCGACTACGTGCGACTTGCGGCGACCTATCAAAGTTCTGAGATCGCAGCTCAGTGCAGCATAGAACCGAATCCTACCTCTGATTCTTCCAGGGTCCGTGATAGTCAATATCGTCTTGTATGATCGACGTTCCTTACTGGCTACTGCTCGGTAGTTCAGCATTTTGCACTTTGCATTCGTAACGAGTTGTATTCATCTAATTAAAATTCATTAACTATTCATATCTATTCCATCTCTGGCCACCACCGTTAAAAGAAAATAATCTTAGTGTTAAGAAGTCTCTATTTACGAATTGCTGCATCCGCACATACCCGGCAGTTTACTTTTATACAATTAAGATAACGCTAAAGTTCAATTGCAGTGGAATATTAACCCATCTATATCTCAAATTTTGTTAAACAAAGTATATATAAACAAAGTTCTGTATCAAAAACTGGCCTCAAAATTTAATACAACTTAGTGGGTGTATTCATAGATATCTCTTTGTAGCACGTTTCATCAAAACCCCAATGGTTTAGGAGGAATTGCGAAGACGGGGTATTTAAGGGTACAGGTAGCTTTGTTTTCCAAATGTAATTATTAAAACATAGGCCTCGGATCAAGATTGATTGAGTAGCCTCCGTGGATAAAATAGGAAAAGGGAAAAGGATGGATTAATACAGAGGCGCATTACATATCAATGTCCAAAAACTGTTAGCAGTTATCTTTGGCTTGAAATCTGTGCGTAAACATTGTAGAGTTTATTCAGATAATGCAGAGTTCTAAGGTTTGGGATTGCAATCAAGTTGCAAGAAAAATATGGCTGTGGTGCATTGAGAAAGATTTTTCGATTTCAGTCCCTCACATTGCAAGAAAACTCAACTGCTTACAGATGCTTTAGAAAAGCCCCTTTTCCAAATTTTCTAGATCCGCATATATTAATGATACAACAAATTGGAAATTAATCTCTCATGATGATTTTCATGTAGATAAAGGAAATTTAGAACATATTGAAATTGACTTGTTTGCATCAAGACTGAATTCTCGACTGCCAAAGTATGCATCCTGACATAAATATCTTATCATGTGTACAACAAAATTCATATGTAAAATTGGCTAAATTCATGTTCCCGTGAAATAAGCAAAGAACCAGTGTTTTAAAACGCTTGCCTGCAGAACCAGTATTGGCATTTTAAAACGATTGCCTCCATATATTTACTATCAGTACTTTGATCATTTGTAGGCATTGTATGGGTTTTGATCATAAACATTCACAAGAACGTGGAAATTTTCCGACGCTACCGAGAGGTCGCGTCTTAGCCGCATTTGTCAACGATGAAACACTTCCACAATGAATTTGTGACTTGCACTTCAATGAAGTTACCATATACTTACGGTATCAATAATTCCCGAAGATCAGCTCTATTATATCCATATGCGGCCAATTTATTTGATTACTTGTTAAATCCATGTTATGTTAAAGGTTATTACTATTTAATGATAAGATATCTCGCTTTTTGTATCTTTAAACTAGATGTGTCGACACACTAAGAATACCCCCCGCCGGCAGCAAAAGTGAAATATGACATTTTTCAACAGAACATGTAGTGCAAAGGCCATCATTCTTGTAAAGATTTGAACAGCACTCCCCTTACAATATGAGTATTTAAACATTTTTATCTTTGGCTGTACCAACCTCTAAACGATAAAGAATGAGTTGCAAAGACGAAGCGAATTTAGCATATATGCGTTATCAAAGTCCAAGAAGCTTAACTCCGTCAAAAATTATTCCATTGTCACCAAATTAAGACATGGCCTAGATATTATGATATATCTATATACTGACTGTCATGGGAATATTTGCATTCATTGTAGAAATAGAGCACGGGAACTTAATTATTGGAAATTTTCCAAGTCCAAGGGGTGTAACTCTGTAAAAATTATTCGACTGTCACTAAATCAACATTTGACTAAAATATTTTCATGATGTATATACATGTATATACCAAATTTCAAGTTAATATGTGTATTACTGCAGAGAAAGAACACGGACACTGTTAGTTTTTAAAATTTTCTAGATCTACGTGGCTTAACTCCGTCAAAAAGTATTCGACCGAAACCAAATTAGAACTTGAGCTAAATTATCTCGTGATACAGCACGGAAACGAAATAATGATGAAGTGACAGAAAGGGCTAACACTTTTATGCCTGACCATTTTCTGGCAGATCTTATGCTAGTAGATCTTACACTGGCAGATCATATTCTAGTAGATCTTACACTGGCAGATCCTACTGTAGAAGATCTTACACTGGCAAATCTTGATCTAGTAGATCTTACACTGGCAGATCTTATTTAAGTAGATCTTACACTGGCAGATCTTATGCTAGTAGATCTTACACTGGCAGATCATATTCTAGTAGATCTTACACTGGCAGATCTTATTCTAGTAGATTTTACACTGGCAGATCTTATGCTAGTAAATCTTACACTGGCAGACCTTATGCTTGTAGATCTTACATTGGCAGATCATATTCTAGTAGATCTTACACTAGCAGATCATATTCTAGTAGATATTACAGTGGCAGATCTTATTCTAGTAGATCTTACACTGGCAGATCTTGATCTAGTAGATCTTACACTGGCAGATCATATTCTAGTACATCTTACAGTGGCAGATCTTGATCTAGTAGATCTTACACTGGCAGATCTTATTCTAGTAGATCTTATACTGGCAGATCTTATTCTAGTAGATCTTACACTGGCAGATCTTATATTAGTAGATCTAACGCTGGTAAATCTTGATCTAGTAGATCTTACACTGGCAAATCATATTGTAGTAGATCTTACACTGGCAGATCATATTCAAGTAGATCTTACACTGGCAGATCTTATTCTAGTAGATCTTACACTGGCAGGTCTTATGCTAGTATATAATACACTGATAGATCATATTCTAGTAGATCTGACACTGGCATATCTTATTCTAGTAGATTTTATACTGGCAGATCTTATTCTAGTAGATCTTACACTGGCAGATCCTATTGCAGTAGATCTTACGCTGACAGATCTTGATCTAGTAGATTTTACACTGGCAGATCTTATTTTAGTAGATCTTACACTAGCAGATCTTATGTTAATAGATCTTAAAGTGGCAGATCTTTTACTAGTAGACCTTACACTGGCAGATCATATTCTAGTAGTTCTTACACTGGCAAATCTTATTCAAGTAGATCTTACACTGGCAGATCTTATGCTAGTAGATCTTAAACTGGCAGATCTTATGCTAGTAGATCTTAAACTGGCAGATCTTATACTAGTAGATTTTACACTGTCAAAGCATATTCTAGTAAATCTTACACTGGCAAAGCATATTCTACTAGATCTTACACTGGCAGATCTTATTCTAGTAGATCTTACACTGGCAGATCTTGATCTAGTAGATCTTACACTGGCAGATGACAATCTAGTAGATCTTGCACTGGCATATCTTTATCTAGTAGATCTTACACTGGCAGGTCTTATGCTAGTAGATCTTACACTGACAGATCTTATGGTAATAGATCTTAAAATTGCAGATGTTATGCTAGTAGATCTTACACTGGCAGATCATATTCTGCTAGATCTTATACTGGCAAATCTTATTCTAGTAGATCTTACACTGGCAGATCTTATGCTAGTAGATCTTACACTGGCAGATCTTAGTCTAGTAAATCTTACACTGGCAAATCTTATGCTAGTAGATCTTACACTGGCAGATCTTATTCTAGTAGATCTTACACTGGCAGAAATTATTCTAGTAGATCTTACAATTGCAGATCTTATTCTAGTAGATCTTACACTTGATCTATTAGATCTGACACTGGCAGATCTTATTCTAGTAGATCTTGCACAGGCAGATCTTATTCTAATAGATCTTACAATTGCAGATGCTACTCTAGTAGATCTTAGACTGGCAGGTCTTGTTCTAGTAGATCTTGCACTGGCAGATCTTGATCTAGTAGATCTTACACTGGCAGATCATATTCTAGATCTTATACTGGCAGATCTTGTTCTGGTCTTACACTAGCAAACCCTTTGCTAACCTGGCAGGTCCTGTGCTAGATCTTACTCTGGCAGACCTTATACTAGTATTGTTAAATTCCAACTTTAATCTTGGAAATTCCAACATTAATCTTGGAAATTCCAACTTTAATCTTGGAAATTCCAACTTTAATCTTGGAAGTTCCAACAATAAGAAATTAGAAATGCAACAATCAACAAAATTAATGTTGCAAACGACACCGGCATCTTGCTTGGGGGATGTCATTTGTACAGCAATAAAGTTAACGAAGACATATTCCAAAAAGTACATGAGTATATAGAATGAAAGGACTTGAAAGTCCCCAAGGTCGGAATTGCATGGTCAAGTACATCAAAGGTAATAAAGTCGTGATCCACCAAGAGATCACACACCAAGCGTGTAGTGTGTAGGATCAGTATTGACAAAAACACGGTCTGCGCACAGGTGCTCGTTTTCATATAAACAACGGCTCCGCCCTGTACGTCTCCATCTCGTACTATATAGTTATCTCATTCTCTCATCACTTTTGATCTTGACAGTAGTGTGAAATTAGCAATCTGGACAGTCTCCCGCTGTACATGTACATTTGGGGAAAACCACGTTTACACATGGAGATCTATAAATAACTGGCTACTTTTAGTAGCATTATACATCAACAACTACCAAGACGTGACGAGAAGATTGTAGAGTACTTTGAATTCCACTGCTATAAAAAGAAGCGATATTCTCAAGTTTTATTAATTATAATACAACGGATACTAGTACGGACCAGTAGTGTACTTCGGCACAGCTACACAATAATGTCAATCGTACTTTTTCGGGACTTTCCGTCGAGTATTCGGAAAGACTGCATGTCCTCCAGCGCATGAATATATCTCGTCTAAATCGATGGAATAACGGCACATCTATTTTCTCGTCTGATCAAATTTATCTTGTATTGACTCGTACAATATGAATTATAAGTACTAAAAGTAAATCTAATCACGCTTTTTCTAAATATCGACGCACTATTTATACACGAGGAGGTATTTTCTGCGTTCCACGCGTTCTCCACAGCATATTGTAACGACTAGGGTCTGGAATTGCTACGCAATTCTGACCAAACAAGTGAACGATTTCTATAAATTAGATCACCATCATGATTTTCTTCTTCAAACGTTTTTTTTTTTTCCACAATACATTATTGCACATACTTTGTGTTACAAATGGCTTGTCTTTCATATACTTTTCCACTTGCTTTTAATGTTTGTATTATTACTGTTCTCATATTTTGAACCTGGTTTGAATATACATGCACTTTTCGGCCAAAATGTAATGTAATATTAATTTAGTTATAAAAGGAAATGACTTTATATAAGATAATATCTTGTTGCTAAATCCTTATCTGAATGTACTGTACATTATTTATTTGCTGTAAATATTAACAAATGAATACTGTTTAAACCAATACTAGTACATATAGATTTTACTCTGGCAGATCCTACGCAAGCAGATCTAACTCTGGCAGATCTTTTACTAATAGATCTTCCTATGGCAGATCCTATCTCAGTAGATCTTACACCGGCAGATCTTATGCCAGTAAATCTTACTTTGGCATGCTAATAGATCTTCCCCTGGTAGATCCTATGCTAGTAGATCTTACACTGGCAGATCTTATGCCAGTAAATCCTACACTGGCAGATCTTATGCTACACGAACATACACTAGCACATTCTACACTGGTAGATCTTGGTGATGGTCAATCTTACAGCTGGCAGATCTCACTTATGCTGGCAGATCTTACACTGGCAGATATTATTCTAGTAGATCTTACACTGGCAGATCATATTCTAGTAGATATTACACTGGCAGATCTTGATTTAGTAGATCTTATACTAGCAGATCTTGATCTAGTAGATCTTACACTGGCAGATCTTATTCTAGCAGATCTTACACCGGCAGATATTATGCTCCGCAGATCCTGTGCTAGTAGATCTTAGGCGGGTATTACGCTAGTAGATCGTACACTGGCAGATCCTATGCTAGTAGATCTAAATCTGGCAGATCTTATGAAAAGTTTGTCTATGATTGAACTGATTAAGAACTAAAGTTCATACATGTAATAATATATTAATAACATAAATTGTTGTGTTATATATATAATTCTGGTGAGCAAAGCTGGCCAGGAAAAACTTATTATTAATACCTAATGTATTCCAAAGTATGAGTTTAGATTACACTATTGGAAACAGAGGACGTTTTCGTTGTCTCTGGGAAAGATTATTTTTAGTCAAAATCAGGGCAAGAAAAATAAAAAAAAACAAACAAAAGTAGCGCCTCTCCCCCGAATATCAAATGGACGGTGTATAAAAATCATAAAAAGATCAAGAAAACTAAAGTTTGATCAATAATATTCTGATAACCACTGAAATAGTTTTTTTTTTTTAATAAAAAGTAAGCAATTAAATCTTTTATTGCGTCTCTATATCGAACAAATCAAGAAAATGATACAAACATGTGTGCCAGAAAACGTTGAAATCAGAAAAATACGAAGAAATTTGCCTTCACTGACCTTCGACTTGTACTTGTATAAGTTACATATTGATAAACATATTATTAAGAATCTTGTATATAAACAATATAAAACAATCATTATTGGCCCGCTATGGAGACAACAGCACGACCAATGTCTCATTAAACATGTACCCCAACGAAGAATGTACATTCTGTCTTTTGACGGTCACTTTACATGGAAAATTAATCACTGAATAACAATTGATTGATTGATTGATTTTTGTTTTACGTCACACCACGAATATTTCACGTATATGGTGACGGCATCTGCCTGATGCGGGGCATACAAATTTTGACCTTTGCAACGGACCCACCCGAAGCAGTGAGGGATCTTTAACGTGCCATGCGTACCACGACACGGGACCTCGGTTTTTACTGTCTCATCCGAAAGACATGACACCGGCATTACCAGAGCGGGACTCGAACTCCGGCTTCCCGATGAGGAGTCCGACGCGATACCACTAGGTCACGCCGGCTTCACTGAATAACAAAGAAGTGCACATGCTAATGAATTTAGGTTCTATGAACACTTAACAGTTTGTCGGTATATGTGTATATAAACGAATGTCAAATTTCAGCTCTACATAAGACAGCAACCAATTGATTTTTAGGGGGGGGGTGCAAAAAAAGAGTCCGGCTCAAAGTTTGGGGAAAAAAATAATCCGGTCCGAGTGGCTGGCAAAAAAAAAACAATAAATTAATAAAAAAAATCCGGCTCTGAAATTGAGCAAAAAAATATTATTCAGGCCGGTGAAAGTCTTCCTGCCCCCCCCCCCCCCCCCCCATCAAAATCAAATGGTTGCTCCCTAATGGTTCCCAATGCATTAAAACTGAAATTAAGCAAACAAGTTGGTGTACGTTGAATACGTTAGGGATACGTTTTTAACATGTTACCATGAAATACGATGGTATGCCAGAGGACAGGGGTTAAACTACATATACTTGGTACAGATGAGCATGCACAGACGTGTACAGTCATGGCGGACCCTGAGAGGCTGCAACGAGAGTACCAATCTTTGGAAGCGTGTTGATCGGCGTCCACTTCTACTATAACTTATGGTTCTAGAGAGCCTCCCCTTATATACCTCACGTCACATTGTCGTCGAAGTAAGATCCAACACGCTATGCATAAGTTAAACACAAGTCAGACTAACGTTGTGTAGCGTGCGATCAGAGCACTAAAAATGTGGCACACGCTGTCACACACACACACACACACACACATATATATATATATATATATATATATATATATATATATATATATGTTTGTGTAAGTTATGTTTAAGTTAGGAATAAGTTACGTATACGTTAAGCATATGGTATATATTCGTTGAAATACATGTACGTTGTATATGCATCCAAATACAGCGTCCTCTTGATGTTTTAATTCAGTCATGAATAATTCAGTCGTGTGACAGGCCCAACAGTAGGATATTCAGCTCAGCTGCTCCAAATGAAAATGTTCCATTTCCATAGAAGATATTGCATTTGAAAGCCATCAGACTGCCTTCGATTCATCTTTCAAAAGACTCTACGTCATCTCTGGAACAGCTACTTCTTCATCCTTCAACTGATTGTTGCTGATGGTATTGATAACTTTCAGAACTCTGTGGAAAATTATAAAAAAACGCTCAGAGTTCTGAAGCTCTACTGGACATTATAATATTATGATTATCTTATAATGCCATGATCAATTTAAAATATCATGACTATAACCTTGACCTTTCTTTTAACGTTGACGTTCAGATTTTGTATATGGAATGGCATTTAAACGGAATGACACACTTTCAAAAAACAAGCATCCTAAAGTAATGCTGAACCAATGCATGTGCCCTACCAGTCCAAGCAGATGTCAGACCAAAAGTAGGTAAACTGTGACACCATTCAAACTTGATCTTGAGCTTACCAAGAAAAGCTTCACACCGACTTCCATTAAAGGACATGTGACAAATGAGAGATGGAAGCATGGACAAGCTTTATTTACTCCTCCAAGGTCTTTGGTTGATGGTCTGAGCAGCTGATAGTATGGTCATGTTTGCTGCATGAAGTATGTGATGTTTTGTTTTTCTTTCTTGGTGTTACATTTCTCCAATAATATTCACTTTTATTTGATGTATATACATGTATACACATTTGATCTTTTACTAAAAATAACGAACAGCATCTTCCTCTCTATATAAAACACACAAGTGTTCAAGTTTGCATTGAATCTGGTGTATGATACTCGAAATCCAATGTTGAACCATATTTTCTCTTTAACGTTAGAATATTTGACTACAATTTTTTTACCTATGTCCTAAACCTCAAGAGACAGTTTCTTTTATTCATATCAATTATGTCCTGATTTCCTTGAAACAGATCATTGGTCTTACTCCATGTTGCATGTGGCATGACAAACCTCCAGAATTAAACGTGCGTATATGATACTTACATGAGTAGTACTACAGCCAATCCAGAAAGGCAAGCCATGATTATAAACACTAACGTCCCCACAGTGGCACTGTATATAGAATTAAATACCAGTGTCCCTAATAAGTTACACAAAGCTTCCACAAAACCAATTCCAGCAAAAAGAGTGCCTGCAATGCATTTTAAAAGTATGTGCATACAGTTATTTCAAAATTTGTTATCACATTTTTTTAAACAGTAAACCATAATTACTGAGATTTTAACACAATATACTTAAAACATATTGAAATACTTCCTTTTGATCAAAAATATAACAAGAGACTCTGACAAGATTGAAGGTTTACTGTATCCTGTCTACAAGGGTTTCCTATTAAGTAGGACTATGACCCTGACCTCTGACCTCTGATCTTGAAAGTCTATAGACGTGTTTGTCTTCCCATAAGGAGTAAAGTACAAAGTTTGACAGTCTTAGCCTCAACGGTTTGATCTGTATCCTGCTTACAGATGTACAATGTCATACCACAAATGTCCCGTCAAAGACGAGTGTATAAAACCAGTACAATATGAAGGAAATCTTGAGTACATCATACCTACGAAATTTTGCCAAATTTTATTGCTTTGTTCTGAAGGAAAAGTCCATCAAAGCTTATTTTTACACACTTAATGTATATACACATTTTTTATCTTAAAATATTGGAAAAAAACCCGTTAATTATTTTTGCATTCCATTTCTTTCCCATTACATTTATAATAAAATCACAGTCACACAAAATCAATGTATTATAAGCATCCTAAAAGGAAAAATCTGAGAAAATACATTAAAATAGTCAAAAATGACATCAAACTCCATAAAGATATCTTTAAAGTCAAAAGTTTGCTTTCAGAACGGAAACAAATCAACACTTCTTAAGACACTCTTCTAGATCAGGTTCCCTCTGGGGCTTGTGTCACCTCGTCCAGGATCCACCCCTTAGGATATTGCCCAAAAAAATCAACAACAACACTTGGAGGAACCTCTCAGTACTTTATCTCTACCAAGTCTGATCAAATTCTCTCCAGCAGTTCTGAAGAAGAGGTCAAAAATGTGAAAAGTTTACATACGATGTATGGACGGACGACAGAATGTCCGTTATGACTATAACTCGCTTGATCCTTTTGCTCAGGTTGAGCTAAGAACAAAAACAAAAAAAATGCCTGCCCCAAGTTGTGCTACCACCTGGACATACCTTGCCTATCAGCTGCTGTGATTTTGGACATGTAAGCTTTCACTACTGGTGAAGTCATCATGGACCCTACTCCAACTACAGGAACTGTAAAATATACATAATGTTCATAATTATTTTAGTAATAAACGACAGCATCATACTTATTACAACAATGGATATAAACTTAGTATACGTGTTTGAATTTCATTTATAATTAATCGAAGATTACTGCTATTTGATACTAAACTGAGCTAAAATGGAATTACATCGAATGTCGGTCGAAAATATTCATTCACTCATTCGATTGTCCGTTCATTCATTCACAAAAATATCATAGCTGGATTCATGATTAATTGATTGATTGATTGATTACTGTTTTATGTCACTCCACGGTTATTTCACGTATATGGTGACGGCATTTGCTTCATGTATTGCATAGAAATTTCTAGCTTTGCAACGGACCCAATCGAAGCAGTGAGGGATCTTTTACGTGCCACGCCTACCGTGACACGGGATCTCGGTTTTCACTGTCTCATCCGAAAGACAGAACATCAGTGTGCTCAGAGTGGGAATTGAATCCGGGACCTCTAGGTAACGAGCAGAGCACCTTATCCACTAGGCCACACCGGCCTTTGGATTCACAAAAAGATTTTACAATATTAAGTGAACATGTATTAAATAAAACTTTACTGACAAAGATAGTTACCGAATATTAATTCCAAGCTAGTAGTGGCAAATGTTTCCAAAACAAAGGACGCCGACGATGACATAGCACCAAACATCCCTATCATTTCGTCACCCAAGCAGCACATGAATAGTCTAATGAGAACCACACCTACAATCGTTTGAGCACACAAGCGTATAGCGAGATACCAACCAATCAGAACAGAATTCCAGCAGAAAGGAGTGTTCAGCTGATAGAGAGTTTCGACGTTCGAGCGTCCATGGTTACATAATGCCATGCATGTTATAATAGAGATGCACAATATATACACAGTTCTTTTTATACTGTTTTCTTCATTAGAATAAAATTTTAAAACATTAGAAAATTTCTTCAGAATGGACTCTTTAGGGCGAGTGTTGAATTTCTGCAATGACTCTGGAAGAAAGACTATGAGAAATGCAGACAGTAACAAAACGCAACATACAAATATAGCTGGTATCAAATACCCTGTTGCTTTGATGAAATAACCCGAAGCCAGCGCTCCTACTAATGCACCTACTCCAAGCGTCATTTCCAGTACCACTATAAATATCACCCTATGTCTACCTGGTGTTGTGTAATCAGCAATATAGGCCAATATAATGGTAATTGTTCCAAAAATACTACCAGTGCAGCCGTCAAGGAATGAAAAAAGTACAAAACAATAAATATTGATTTCAAAATTAATACTGAACGCTATCAAAATACTTCGAATAAAAAATCCACCTAAGGAAATACACAAGAACATTTTCCTGCCATAAGCATCACTGAATGAACCAATTACGAGATTTGAAAATATGTTCGGAATAGCAAACGCCAAGGTGATGTAAATGTTAAAGTTGGAGGAAAGCGTTTGGATTTTCGATGATGCCAAAATGTCTTCTTCCGATTGGTTAGTTTTGATGCAAGTGTCCTTTTGTGATATTATCGATAGGTTTGCTGTCTTTTCGGGAAAGTACATTTTTGTAAACGCAAAGTATGAATACTGAACCACTGTGAGTTGCTGCAGCGTGAAACAAAATGCTTGCAGAAGAAATATTGGACCGATCAAGAAGCGCCTTTTAGATAACTTCGTATATGTAGTAGGGTTAACCAGTTGACCATTCAGCAATGCTTTCTTTTCATCGTCTTGTTTCTCTGTATCCATTTTCGTCGACCTAAATTGAATTATATAAATAACTACATAAGAACTAAGCTAGGAACTTCTTACTTGTCAGTGGCCGATTCAGAGGGACGGAGGGGACTTTCGCCTATCTCCCTCCTCTTGAAAAGGAGAGAGAGAGGGCACGCTATCATTATCCCATAATTGTATGTCTAGTCGACCTCTCCGTAGGGAAAATTGCAGGTGTGAAGCGTTCAGTGTAAAGATCTGGCACCCAGGATATAAAACTTTTACCCGTGCTCGACCCCAAACCCGTACTCAAACTTCATAGCCGGACTCACCCGAGCGCTCCTTTCGAGTACGAGTGCGGGTGACGTTATACATGCTTTCGAGCATGACTAAAATCTTCATCTTTCTCAAGACCCTCAAGTGGATTTGACCGGTCACGAAAGACACGGGTGCGGCGAGTTGGGTGTTGGGTAATTCTGTTATATAAGCCGCCATAACATACATATATCTTATATATACACTTGCACATACACATTCGACTATTTACATACATACACACATTCATTTACATACATGTTTATATATACACATACACATTAAATCATTTATATGCATATGCATGTGTAATACAAATGAAACAGTACTAATAAATACCGAATCATAATTTTTGAAAATGTAACATAGCTTAGGTAAAATGATAGCTGAGCGATTCAACGTTGTTTATTAGATTTTAAATCTTAAAAACGTTTACTTTGTTTTATAAAGTCGTGCACGTGTTTGAATATCTCCTTGTTTACATCGTTACTACATGTATACACGTGACATTCAGAAAGCAATTTACTAGTATATATATTAAGAGACTGGTCAAACTTTATCAAAACATGGGACAGGTGCAAAATGGCAAATTGATTTTAAATAAGTTGGTGTACCATGCTGTCACTAGCCCTATGACCATAAACTGAGAGTACACTTAAGTATCACAACTTTTCAATACGTAATATTTAAGGATTGAAAAAGTGGTATAACACCTTTTTTAACATTGCTGTAGTATCGAATAAACTTTTATGTTAGTGAATCTATTACTTTTATAAGTTTCCTGAGCCAAAGGCTCAAGTGAGCTATAGTCATAGCGCGCGGTCAGTCTGTCCGTCGTAAACTTTTTGCATTTTTCTATGAAACTGTATAGGAATAAAGTACTCATGGTCCTCTATAAGTCTTGTTGTTTTTGTGCCAATCCGTCAAACGGTGGCGCCACCACAGGCAAATGTAAGTCACAGATGGTATGCTCATTTGACAAACTTTTTCTTTAGACCGGGTGCATACAGAAACAAACTGAATGCATAGGAATGATCTACAGGGCTGTGTGAAGAAGTTTTGTTATTTTTGGTTCTGTTACCCGGAATCAAATTTCTGACGTTTTTGCAACATTTTTTTGGACTTAGTAATTTCAATGCAGAAAAGTGTCCTGTTTCTCAGTTAATTGATGATTTCTTTGGGAATAGTTTGATCATAATTATGGTAAGGAATATTATTGTGAAAGAATTTTGTCAATATCTCAATTTTTGGATTTTTTATGAATTTTTTAAAACCTCCAAAAAAGGAGGGGGATGGCCATTTTTCACATTTTCAACTTTTTGTGCAAAATTGTTGGAAGGATTTAAAAAAGGATCTTGGTAGGAATAAATAACTTATGACCCCATTCAAATTTGTCGCTTTCGTCCAGACCTCTATACAGGTGGTGCCACCACAGTCAAAAGTAGTTTACAAAAAAGTACTCTCCTTTGACAATCTTCTTCTTCATACTGACTCTATACAAAGACAATGATCTAGAGGGATGAGTGAAGTGTTGTCATTATGGTTCCCTTCAAAAATCAACTTTTAGAAGTTTTTTTGACATTTTTGGGGGGGACTTGGTGATTTCAATGCAGAAAAGTGTCATAATTCCTAGTTAATTGATAATGATTATTTCTTATGGACTATTTTAATCCAAATTATGGTAAGGAATATTATTTTGAAAAAAAAAATTCAATATGTCAGTTTTTGGAATTTCTATGATTTTTTTAAGACTTCCAAATAAGGGTGTATAGGGACAATTCACATTTTTAACTTCTGCTGTTATACCACATGAAAGATTTTGATGAAACATGGTATACATGAAGTACTATAGGTCCTCTATCAGTTTTGTACATTTCATCCGAATTGGTCAACAGGTGGTGCTACTATGGCTACAAAGTAGGTCTCACAATGGTGCATAAAAATATACCAATTGGTAAATAAAATATGCAGAGTAACGGTTCAAATCCAGTTGTAGTCAAATAACTTCTTTCCTGTGCATGGATTTCAATAATATTTTGCAGAATTGTTACACATGACCCTGGTCATAGGTCAAAGGTCATGGTCACAACATGCAAAGTGAGTAAAACCTTGTTCGGGTTATAACTTCTTCCAATGTGCATAGATTTCAATAATATTTCCCAAAATTGTTACTTAACACTCAAGTGTGTGTTATGACCTTGACCGTCAAAGGTCAAGGTCACAACATGCAAAGTAAATAAAACCTTGTTCCGGCCATAACTTCTTCCCCTGTGCATGGATTTCAATAATATTTCACAGAATTGTAACTTGATGATCTTGATCCAAGGTCATAGGTCAAAGGTCAAGGTCACATCATGCAAAGTGAATAAAACCTTGTTAATATGATAAGTTGCTATGGAGATGATATGTAACGTGATAACTAAAGTAAACCTTAGTTGTTTTTCATGAAATTTATACAGAATGCTTAAATAGTGTAGGGGAAGCCACTTTTCAGTTTTGAGCAAATTACATTTTGTTGTTACAGAGTTATGGGACTTGGATCCCTCTTTTTGGATATCAATATTTCATAAAAGTATTACCAAAGACACCCATGTTTAGGGGTAATAAAACCATACGTTCACATTGATCCCGTCCAAAGTAAGCAACGGGCATATTATGCCACACTAGGCGTTGCTTTTGCTTCTGATCTGAAATTTAAATTGATATATTTTCAACATTTGTGTTGACTTTGTCACAGTATTACTAAAATAAATGACTTCTTCCTTCCTGCATTAATGATCATCTAGGTACTCAGGTGAGCAATATAGGCCCTTGTTTAAACAAGAGGCCCAAATAGGCCTATATCACTCAACTGAGCACAAATTGCTTATTTACAATAAAATGACAGCTAATTTCAATAGAAAATTTTGCTTTTTTTCTACAAGACTTTCTATAAGGTTTGGTGATATTTTGTGCAGTCGTTTTGAAGAAGTCCAAAATGTGTCAACCAATCAGAGCCAATGGCAGCCATCTTGGATTACTGATCGGCACAAAAAACACAAACTTGGTAGAGGACCTTGAGTACTTACTTCCTATGAGGTTTGGTGAAATTCTGTGAAGCAGTTCTGGAGAAGAAGTCGACAATGTGTAAACCAATCAGAGCCAATGGCAGCCATCTTGGATTACGGATCAGCACGAAAAACACAAACTTTGTAGAGGACCTTGAGTACTTACTTCCTATGAGGTTTGGTGGAATTCTGTGCTGCGCTTCTGGAGAAGAAGTCGAAAATGTGTCAACCAATCAAAGCCAATGGCGGCCATCTAGGATTACGGATCGGCACGAAAAACACAAACTTTTAGTGGACCTCGAGTAGTTACTTCCTATGAGGTTTGGTGAAATTCTGTGCTGCGCTTCTGGAGAAGAAGTCGAAAATGTGTCAACCATTAAGAGCCAATGGCGGCCATCTTGGATTAAGGATCGGCACAAAAACACAAAATTTGTAGAGGACCTCAAGTAGTTACTTCCTATGAGGTTTGGCGAAATTCTGTGCTGCGCTTCTGGAGAAGAAGTTGAAAATGTGTCAACCAATCAGAGCCAATGGCGGCCATCTTGGATTACGGATCGGCACGAAAAACACAAACTTTGTAGAGGACCTTGAGTACTTACTTCCTATGAGGTTTGGTGGAATTCTGTGCTGCGCTTCTGGAGAAGAAGTCGAAAATGTGTCAACTAATCAGAGCCAATGGCGGCCATCTAGGATTACGGATCGGCACGAAAAACACAAACTTTTAGTGGACCTCGAGTAGTTACTTCCTATGAGGTTTGGTGAAATTCTGTGCTGCGCTTCTGGAGAAGAAGTCGAAAATGTGTCAACCAATCAGAGCCAATGGCGGCCATCTTGGATTAAGAATCGGCACAAAAACACAAAATTTGTAGAGGACCTCAAGTAGTTACTTCCTATGAGGTTTGGCGAAATTCTGTGCTGCGCTTCAGGAGAAGAAGTTGAAAATGTGTCAACCAATCAGAGCCAATGGCAGCCATCTTGGATTACGGATCGACACGAAAAACACAAACTTTGTAGAGGACCTTGAGTACTTACTTCCTATGAGGTTTGGTGAAATTCTGTGCAGCCGTTCTGGGGAAGAAGTTGAAAATGTGTCAACAAATCAGAGCCAATGGCAGCCATCTTGGATTACGGATCGGCACAAAAAACACAAAATTTGTAGAGGACCTTGAGTACTTACTTCCTATGAGGTTTGGCGAAATTCTGTGCAGCCGTTCTGGAGAAGTCAAAAATGTAGAAAAGCTAACGACGGACGACGGACGGCGATTGATCACAATAGCTCACTTGAGCCTTTGGCTCAGGTGAGCTAAAAAGTTCACGTCCCATGCTCATTATTACAACAAAAAAGTCATGGTGCCATTACCCGAAAAGTTAAAAAAAAAAAAGTCCTTGTCTCCATGCCTTTTGCACCGGTCCCATGTTTTGATAAATTTTGACCGGTCCCTTAATGGATCAGGACAAAAACAACAGCACTGGTAGGGGACAGAACTACAGATAAGGCGCGTAAAGGCGTAATTACGCGATGAAAATTGTTAAAAACGCATTGTAAAAAAGCATTTACATATGGCCTTACGCATTAGATGTCAAATGCAGTGCGTACGTGATTGTCAACATTAAAACGAAAGTAAAACTGTCTTGCATTCGGATTTATTTTGCTTTTTACCTCGTGCAAAATCAAGGCGTTCGGAAACAAGAGGCCCAAGTGGGCCTATATCGCTCACCTGAGTACCTAGATGATCAGTCATGCATGAAGGAAGAATTCATTTATTTTTGCATTAATGTGACTAAGTCAACACAGATGTTGAAAATATGTCAAATTTTATTTCAGGCTAGAATAAAAAACAACACTTTTTTGCACATCCATTCACGTGATTTTGATATTAAGCATTTCCTTTGTCTCTGCAAGAAGTCATTTAGGGCAACAAGTTAGTCATTTTCTTTAGATGGGGCCTTTTGTTGACTGATTTCAAGTCTGGGTCATGAACAACAATTGTTTCAAATATTGTCCAGATCTAACTTAAAATTGCCTAATTTCATATGTTGAGTGTTGAGAAACATCTAAAAACTTATTTAGATGTGTAAAGAAATGAAAAAAAAAATTTCTCCATATTTCAAATACCAAGTGGTATATGTACCATTGTGAGACTGCTTTTTTAGACATGGTGGCATTATCTGTTAACCAATTTGGATACAAATTTACCAAATTGATAGAGGACCTTTAGTACTTCATGTATTCCTTGTTTCATTAAAATCTTTCATGTGGTATAACAGCAGAAGTGAAAATTGAATTGATTGGATTGAATTGTTCCTATACACCCTCATTTGGAAGTCTTAAAAAATTCATAGAAAATCCAAAAATTGAGATATTGACAAAATTCTTTCAAAGTAACAATCCTTACCATAATTATGATCACAATAGTCCATAAGAAATCATCATTATCAATTAACTAGGAAATATGACACTTTTTTTTCTGCATTGAATCATCAAGTCCAAAGAAATGTCGAAAAAAAATTCTAAAATTTGATTTAGGAAGGGAACCAAAATGACAATACGTCTTCACTCATCCCTCTAGATCATTTCAATGCATTCTGTTTGTCTCTGTATACAGCCCGTATGAAAAAGAATATTGTTAAAGGAGGGAACTCTTTTGTGACCTACTTTTGACTATGGTGGTGCCACCTGTAAAGAGGTCTGGACGATAAAACAACAGAATTTGAAGAGGATCATAAGTGACTTATTTCTTTCAAGATTTATTAAAATCCTTCAAACAGTTTTGTAGAAAAAGTTGGAAAATGTGAAAAATGGCCACCCCCCCCCTTTTTTTTTTTGGAAGTCTTAAACGTAAAATTCCTAATTTCATATGTTGAGTGTTGAGAAACATCTAAAAACTTATTTAGATGTGTAAAAAAAAAAAAAAAATTTTTTTGACCACAGCTGGATTTGATCCGCTACTCTCTATATTTCAATTACCAAGTGGTATATGTACCATTGTGAGACCTACTTTTTAGACATGGTGGCATTATCTTTTAACCAATTTGGATGAAATTTACCACATTGATAGAGGATTTTTAGTACTTCATATATTCCATGTTTCATTAAAATCTTTCATGTTTTTTCGTAGAAAAAGTTTAAAATGTGAAAAATGGCCAACCCCCCCTTTTTCTTGGAAGTCTTAAAAAATTCATAAAAAATCCAAAAATTGAGATAATGACAAAATTCTTTCACAATAATATTCCTTACCACAATTATGATCAAAATAGTCATTAAGAAATCATCAATATCAATTAACTGAAAAACATGACACTTTTCTTCATTGAAATGACTAAGTCCAGAAACACGTCAAAAAAGCGTAAATTTCTATTTGACGGATCTTAACCCCGAACACAATTTTTAATAACCCATCTTTATAGATTGTTGAAATGCAATTATTTTCCCCATTTATGTACTGGTTCTGGAGATGAAGATGTTTGAAGAGGGGTACCCTTTTTTGCACTTTAGGTCCAACCCTGGATCCACCCCTGATGGAATCTTGATCCCGAACACAATTTTTAGTAGGGGACCTTGAGTACATCATTTTACACAAAGTCTGATCCAAAATCTGCATTGTAGTTCCAAACAGTTTTGTATAAAATTTTGAAAATGTGAAAAATGGCAACCCCCCCCCCACCCCCCCTTTTTTTTTTGGAAGTCTTAAACGTAAAATTCCTAATTTCATATGTTGAGTGTTTAGAAACATCTAAAAACTTATTTAGATGTGTAAAAAAAAAAAATTTTTTGACCACAGCTGGATTTGATCCGCTACTCTCCATATTTCAATTACTAAGTATTATATGTACCATTGTGAGACCTACTTTTTAGACATGGTGGCATTATCTGTTAACCAATTTGGATGAAATTTACCACATTGATAGAGGATTTTTAGTACTTCATGTATTCCATGTTTCATTAAAATCTTTCATGTGGTTTCGTAGAAAAAGTTGAAAATGTGAAAAATGGCCAACCCCCCCCTTTTTCTTGGAAGTCTTAAAAATTCATAAAAAATCCAAAAATTGAGATAATGACAAAATTCTTTCACAATAATATTCCTTACCACAATTATGATCAAAATAGTCATTAAGAAATCATCAATATCAATTAACTGAAAAACATGACACTTTTCTTCATTGAAATGACTAAGTCCAGAAATACGTCAAAAAAGCGTAAATTTCTATTTGACGGATCTTAACCCCGAACACAATTTTTAATAACCCCTCTTTATAGATTGTTGAAATGCAATTAGTTTCCCCATTTATGTACTGGTTCTGGAGAAGAAGATGTTTGAAGAGGGGTACCCTTTTGGGCACTTTTGGTCCCGCCCTGGATCCACCCCTGAGGGAATCTGGATCCCGAACACAATTTTAGTAGAGGACCTTGAGTACATCATTTACACAAAGTTTGATCCAAATCTGCAATGTAGTTCCAGAGAAGAAGTCGAAAATGTGAAAAAGTTAACGACGGACGACGACGACGACGACGACGCCGACGACGACGACGACGACGACGGACGACGGACGGCGCACTATGACTATAGCTCACTTGAGCCTTTGGCTCAGGTGAGCTAAAAAGCGGGACTTTCACATATACTATTTATAGTAATTATAACGTGGGTGTACGGAGTAGCGAGTGTAATACATTGACACAGCCAATCGAACGCAAAGTCTAGTATTAAGCTTGGTAGATTAAAAAAGAAATACGTAAATGTATTGGTCTATCAAGAAGTTGTTCAATGAAAAATTAAACTTGGGTTTAGTTTTCAAAGAAAGAGCCACTTTGATTATTTCAATTCCTGTGTGATAACGCAAAATGTTTCGACTATATCTTGACGTGTAGCACAAGTTAACTCAGCTATATGACAGACTTCACCAAAGGCATTTGTGCTAATGAACACAGGTAATTGTCACGCCCCAAGTGCGTTCCGAGATTGTCATTAGCCCCCTTCAGGGGCAAACACTAAGAAAAAAAAGGTGTTTGCCCCTGAAGGGGGGCTAATGACAATCTCGGGGCGCACTTCGGGCGTCCATTACCTTTGCTAGTGAATAAGGGATGTCAAGTTAATGAAGTGCTGTACAACATTTAGCAGTTCAAAATTTCCAGATCAGACTCATTTGTGCAAATCATATACATGCATCGCTCTACGGTATATGTTAAGAAAACAAAACAAGATAATCATAAAGGGAGGTCCGACTCAGCTGTATGACAAAACAAGGTAATCAAAGGGAGGTCCGACTCAGCTGTATGACAAAACAAGGTAATCATAAAGGGAGGTCCGACTCAGCTGTATGACAAAATTCACCCATTTCGTTGCAAGAACAATCTAAGAAGTATGTGCATCTATCAGGAAGTCCTCCTTCAAGAGCATGTTGTGTGTCTAGTGTAATATTGTGCACTGAAACATCACTGTGTAAACAACTGTTTGCAATATAACATTACTTGTACTAGTAACAATAGTAAATTACAACCAAAACTGTGTTTGAAAAATACCAATAATTGCTAAATCGCCACAAAGACAGTAGCCACATTTCTCAGCACTGCCAAAAAAATCGAGGGTGAAAATACCTCTTGAAATTTTGTTAATTAGCATTAAGCTTGAAATCAGTGGGTAAATAAATGGCCTTTGGACTCAAAAATTATCTGGAGCTCTGAGGGGACCATGAATACATTTTATTTACAAAGTTTCATAAAAATCCTTCCAGTGGTTCTGAAGAAGTCAAAAATGTTAGAAGTTCACGAAGAACTACGGACGCCAGACGGACGGACACCAGACAACATGCTCATGTAAGCTGAAAATACGTGATAAACCGGTAGTTGGCTGGGAATTCGAGGTTGCAAGCCCCTTTGGTCAAAAGAACTTTCCAAACATAGATCATTTTGGCTATAGGTTCTGGGCTTCAACCACAATATTTCCTGACTGAAAAGCATTCGTGGCAGGTCACAACTCCTTTTTCAATTAGTTTTATATTCGCCTAGTATACATGTAGATGCTTCGGTTCTGTCTACTAAATACAATAATGGTGAATTTTGCGACATAGGTGAATCAAATTTATTAGAAGATCAGATCTAACTCAGCTGCATGACAAATTTCACATGTACAACAAGAAAAACATGGTATGGACAAGACATGAATAACATTACAGCTTCGTTTACAAGGCAGCTGCGATACCGACTGAGAATGGTCAATTGAAGTGAAAATGCAAAATTGTAGGCCCAAAATTGCCAAATTGCGGGAGCTTCCGGGGTGGGAAGAGGCTTTTTCCCTTTGGTTTTTCCACCAGGGCTCCGCCCTGGACCTGCTGGGGATCTATGTCGTCTCGTCCTACCTTCGCTCCCCCTTACTCCAAAACCTGGGTCTGCCCTTGGATTTGTATCCGGCGGCGGACCCAGAGGGGGCAGAAGGGGGGGCGTCTCCTTTCTCCCCTAAAACTCGTCTATAGATGTTTCGGTATTTTTTCTACTAGAAGTAATGTGAATGACAAAATGCCAAAGATGATGGAAGAGTTTTCACTACAGCTGAGTCATACTGATTAGAAGTTCAGATTTATGATCTGGTGAATGAGTTTGACTGGTCATTATTCAATAGGTTGGAAAACATATGTGCCATACATGTATATTACAAATTATATGTTCAAACACCTTAATGCTTAGGATGGATACACTGCGCAGGCAAATCTTGTATCACGCTTTCACGAGTTGGGGCGAGTAACAAGCAGCGACCAAAAATCCATAATATTACAACTCACCACAACTCATATCAAGTTACAGCTCACCGCAACTCATAGCGAGTTACAACACGCCACAACTCATAGCGAGTTACAACACGCCACAACTCATAGCCAGTTACAACATTCCACAACTCATAGCGAGTTACAACACAACGCAACTCATAGCGAGTTACAACACACCACAACTCATAGCGAGTTACAACACGCCACAACCCGTAGCGATTTACAACACGCCACAACTCATAGCGAGTTACAACACACCACAACTCATAGCGAGCTACAACCCATCGCAACTCATAGCGAGTTACAACACGCCACAACTCATAGCGAGTTACAACACACCACAACTCATAGCGAGTTACAACCCATCGCAACTCATAGCGAGTTACAACACGCCACAACTCATAGCGAGTTACAACACGCCAAAACACTTAAGATGTTCTGCAATGCTCGAACAGTAGCCCTTTTCACAAAAAAACTTACGACTAACATTTCTCTAAGGAACTTACGAATTCATTCTGTTTCACAAAAATTAAGAACTTCGTAGTCAAATATTATTTGTAACTTTAGGAATGATTAACACCAAGAAAGTTTTAAAGTTTTGTCGTAAGTTGAAAGTTACAGTAAACAAAGATGGCTACTATTTTTTTTTTTAATTTTGTTCCATAAAGATCGAAGAGTAACACTAGAACGTGTTCGTAAAATGGCCTTAAGAATTCACTTACGAAGTTCGTAAGTTGTTGTTTTGTTGATTTTTTTTTTTTTTTTTTTTTTTTGTGAAAAGGGCTACAGATGTCTCTATACTTTTTTATAGAGATCTCTCTTCTTGTTGCCTGACGCTATGTGCATTGCATGGAACAAAATAATATGCCATATTATATGGTGACATTTGGTATATCGGTAAGAGAAGCCTGTCTAGAATCATTCCGATACCTAAATCTGCTGTACAAAATACTTAATTTGCTATACATGTATATTCTATTTGAATTTAAACTTTACTCTTAAACACCTAAATTTGTTGTACAAAATACTTAATATATATAATTTGCTATACATCCTGTTAAGATTTCCATTACACTCCTTGTACATAAATGAAACAGTTTGATTTGCTGAATTGTAATAATATTGATTAGCCACTGTATTTAATTAATATAAATATATATAAGTGTAAGTGATACTGACTCATATATTGGAACCCCCCCCCCCCTATATTAGCTATTAGGTATACTATTATTATAGTAATGGAACAAACTTCACATGCCAAATCAACAACATCCCCTATCTTCAAACGCCAAAAATGATCCTGAAAGGAGTGGAGAGTTGGCAAATTTTATGCGGTCAGGATGTTTATAATTTATTTTCAAATTAAAGCTTTCCAGAGGTTTATGTAAAGCAATAATAAAGAAGACTTTTAAGGAATTTTCATGTTCTGAACCATTGGAAAGGGGGTGTGGGGCCACTGGTGCATAAAAAAGCATACCTATGCCAAAGGCCCAAATTGAGAATTTATTTCACATGTATTATGAATATCTTATTAGGATGTATAAGGTATATATTAGAATTAAATACTTTATAAGAGAGAAGTAGCATACACTGGTATAAGCATAATAGGTATCGACAGAGCATAGACCCAATCGTAAACCGGCGGTCAAAGCCAACCAATTCCTTTTAATTTATCGATATTTAGCTTTCACTTTCATGTATCAGATCTCAACTTCAAATCCCCTACAACCCTGAGCTAATGACTCCACTTTAGTCTGTACTCAAACTCATAGCAAGTTAACCCCCCCCCTCCCCCTTCCCCAAACCTCATGAGTAAAATAGTAGCAGGAATCACTGAGCGTCCTTGAAGCCTCATGTGCACCAATGGGCCATGAACATACAACTTATAATAATTATGACTTCATCACACAGGATCTAGATATATTGCTGCTAAGCCCCCAACACCCTCAATCTAGCCATATTCTAGGGCCAAGAGTGAGGGGGTTAAGGACTTACCAGCAACGCCTAGACCCTGTGCTTCATCATACATTAGTTTCCAACAATGCACAGATCTACCTATGTACTTTTGTGACAAATCATTTTCTATCCAGGACTTTTGACCCTGAATACTTTTAACTAGTTCTATGACACAAGATAATGATCGATTTCTTGATACCACCCCTTCCCTAACTTCGAGATCTACCAGGGCCGTAGTGCCATGGGGTGGTAAATACAAAAATTAGAACATGACAGTAGGAAACATTTGACATTTGTAAAGTGGGGTTCCGCCCCAGCTCCTATGGGAGGGGAGTGTCCACAATTTATGTGATAACTTACAACTACATAATATATAGCTTTAAACGACATGTATTTATACTTACAATTATCCTACGATGTCGTGCTCTAGTTCTCGATCTCGTAGTGCTTTCCTCAGTAACTGAGTAAGGTGAAGAAATAGACCTTTATGTCACGTGATTTCTATGTAAGATAAGGTTAAGATTTGGAACAATACCACGTTATGTCCTGGTTTTAAATTTTGAATACGACGCTGTCCGGTGATTTTGCGCACCTAAGCGTTTTCCGATAGAATTTGACAAGTTATCAACATGCCACCTTAAATAAATTTGGCATATCATTAGAACCATCATTCAAAATTGTACACCCCAAATTGCATTATACATTGTACAATAATCATTTAGGCCGGCACGGCCCATTTATTGATTTAACTTTCGAGAAAACACTGTGATTTACTGCTGCCCTGTAAAGTATGGAAAGCCAAAGGGTTCAATATTCTATCTATGTAGTTATGTATTTGTTGTTGTGAAATGCGTTATTGGGTCATTGTAAACATTAAAATGTTAATCCGTAACTTGACATTTGTAGCACATAACTGTTCGTTTACAAAATGAAGATGTAACATGTTGTCTGTGTAAATGTACAACAAGTGGATGCTTTATTCGTCCATTGTAATTCAAAAATTCTTATCTGATCTTCCGTAAATTGCAGTTGCGAGTTTTCAGAAACTTGTTATTTGTAACAGGTCATGTTTGAAATTATTATCACTAATTATGTAGATATGAAGTTTGAATTAAAGTTTTCATAGAAATTAGTAAGAAATTGCAAGAAAATTAAAAGTAATTCAAAATAATACAAACTGTTTTGATACTACTACTTTAAACCTTTTTGTTCAAAATCCCAAAAGTATAATAGGTAAGTTTTTAAACTTAAACTGTAACATACATTTAAATTCAATTTTTTATTCTTTGGTTTGATTTTATTGTAATATTTTTAATTTGGATGCAGTCAATAATATTCAAAGATATTTTTTAATTTAAAGGTTAAATTGAAAGCATTTTTAAAAGTAACAGATTTTATATTTGATACAAAGTAAAGATTGGTGAGCAATTATTCCAATATATATATATAGATAGATAGATAGATAGATAGATAGATAAAGCACAAATAGAATCAGTGAAACACCTGGGAGTACTATGGACCTTGGATCTCCGAAGAAATACCTGTAGAAAATAAAGACAAATTAGACAAACATATAAAGCACAAAGACACTACAGTTAACAAGGCACCCTATATTTCACTTATATTCGTTCCCCGTCTGGGACTCGAACCCACGACCTATGATATCGAATCACCTAGCTGTCATGCATCCGACCCTCTAACCGACTGAGCTACCCGAGCTCCACAAAAATGGAGCTTTAATAGCCAATCATTAGCTAATCGCATGCATGACAACACGGCCGCGGAAAGTGAAGGAATTTACCCGACGTAAACGCAGGCGGATCCCCTGAGAGGATACATCACTGAAAGAGAAATAAACATACATGTATAAAGCACAAATAGAATCAGTGAAACACCTGGGAGTACTATGGACCTTGGATCTCCAAAGAAATACCTGTAGAAAATAAAGACAAATTAGACAAACATATAAAGCACAAAGACACTACAGTTAACAAGGCACCCTATATTTCACTTATATTCGTTCCCCGTCTGGGACTCGAACCCACGACCTATGGTACCGAATCACCCAGCTGTCATGCATCCGACCCTCTAACCGACTGAGCTACCCGAGCTATATTCTTTTTTTATTATTATCATTTTTTTTTTCACTTCCAAAGTCTTATTTCAAAATTAAAAGTTAAACCGTAGCATAGGTTTATTAATTTGATATAACAATTATGTTAGTCCTATTGTATTGATTAATCTTAGTGTGATTTGATTTGTACTATAAATACAAATTTGCTTTCAATATTAGTTTAAATTATATTTGAGCCCAGCATAATTTGTTTACATTGACTTGCAGTCACTATTTATTTCAATGAATGAGCAAAATCTTGCATGCTAGTCAAATGTTTAGTTTTTTCTATTGTTTATATAAGTGTTTTCCTAGAGAAAAGTTTTTCATCTGATCTGTATATCATTTCTAATCATACTCAAGTATCAGTAAGAAATTTAGAATACAGAAATGAACTTTCAGCATACTTGGTGTGTTACACTTGCCCTAGCTAACACATATCGATTTTCATCAATACATTATGTTTATTTCAATCAAAGTGTTAAATACTTGGCATGAAATGGCTGAACACATAGCATTAACCTTTACTGTCATGTTGTCTGTCTGTGATAACTAGACATGTATAATGTGCCATGACTTTCCTGCCTGCACAACTAGACAGAAGATGCTTACTCCTCCCTTAAAACTGCTTTTATGTCTAGATTTCATCGAAATTGCATCTACATTGCACTTTTCAGACTCTTTTTTATGTCACCTGCGAAACAAAACATTTGAATCAATTTGTCCGATGTCCATCGGTCTGTCCACAGGGGTGACCTTACATTGAGAAATCCCAAGACCTAGTCCATAATAGACTAGTAATACGTCAATAGATTAGTTACCTATTGACATATTACTAGTCTATTATGGATTAGGTCTTGGGAATTTCTCAATGTAAGGTCACCCCTGTGGTCTGTCTGTCAGTCACGCTTTCACATTATTGGTCATGATTTAGTATTAAACATCTATACTTCAAATCAAACTTGCAGGATTGATTTATTACGATGAGACTGTCAAGGTCATATTCAAGGTCAAGTTTATGGGTAAACATATGGCAAGCGACATCGTGTTTGGGAGCATTGACTTTTTCTTTAATTTTTCAAAACATTTATACGTGTCGCCAAATTACACACTAAGTACTAAGGGCCACGTGCCAAGTATTGACTTGCTAATGGTTTTAAAGTAGTTTCTTGACGATATTTTAGGATGCCATTTTTCAGTATGAACGGGCATTATCCTTTCAAATATTATTCAATCATAACCAACAAATATCATAATTTAACTTTTTTTCAAATTACAGTATTACTTCTAGGAACATATCATAATCAAACTTGTACTGAGATTATTACATAAAGTAAAAAAAAAAAGAGAATGGTGTTTAAACAACTGTACACTATAGGAAGGTCGAAACCTATAGTAATGGAAATATAAGTCAGTGAACAATTTGGTTACGGCCCGAAACTTTGACGCTTGCGTCAATAGATTTTCTTGTTCGTTAATGAAATAATTATATGTAAACATGTAAAGGGGCCTACTGCCTTGTTTTGACGCTGACGGAAATGTCCGCTGATTTTGCGCAGTACGTTTTGTTTACTCTTTTGCTAAGTATGGAACGCATAGAGGAAAATAAAATTGTGCTATTTAATGAAACTGCAATGAAAATATGTACTATTTCTCTAATTGACATATGAAATAACAAAATCATTTTGCATGCAAGTAATAAACATCACAGTACATTATCTTGTCGTAATATTTATGAAAAATTAATTAATAGTTAGCACATACATGTACGTGGGACATTTGAAGAAGCCATTCTCATCAAGTTTTTCAATGGTGGTACAGTATTTAAGATGCACCCATTTATCACACATCTTGCACTGACCCCAGTCTACACACTGATCTGTGATGTCAACACTCAATTCAGCTGGGAGTAAGCTTTTGCACACAATTCATGTTTCCTCATTTTTGTCCTCAGTTTCAATATTTATGCAATGGCAGATTTCTCTGGAGGTGCGAGATAAGGTACTAAATCCAGATGATGATCTGCGTTTACGAGATTCGTTTACTCCCTCTTTCCTTTTCTAGGTTTCTTTTGTTGTTGATGTGTCTCTACGTAGTACGTATCCTCCGTAACCGTGGCTCCATATGGTGGTACAAACTTCTTTCTTTCTTTCTTTTGCTCAGACTCACTTTTCTTCCTTGCAAATTCTATGACCTTTCCTTGAAAAAGAACAGTCACTGCCCTATTGTTCTATCGCTCTTTTCTTGAAGCTTTTACATCCTCGTGAGATTTTTTAATTGACGGTGGTGTGATGGTTGGTGCAGTCGGATCATAAGGATATATTCCGGACTTCCGGAAACCAGACATGATAGTGCTCACTGTCATTGAACTGGTGAAAGCATTGCAAATTATTCTTGGCAAGACATCCCTTGTAACAACAGTGTTTGGATTTTCATTTTGTGGCATTCCATGTTTAAATTCTTCTTGAAAGGGCCAAATACGGATATGTATAAGGGCTGTAGGCAATGACTGATATGTGGTGGCAGAACAAATAAATTCATTTGGCCTCGGACTAGTTTGACCCAATGGAAATGTTTGATTTTGGTCATGTGACTGACCTACAAATTCTTGTGTAGAGTCAGTTGTAAAAATTTGTACGGCAATGGCGGACAATAAGCAAAACTAGACTGAGAATCATAATATAAACTACGTTGGTGTTCTGGAAGTGATCACTTGTGTGTACGGTAAATTGTCCTCGACAAAATAAAACAGTTATTAGGTTTGTTACTGACCTTACACGGAAATATGTCGGGTTGATAAAGCCCATAGAGGGCTCTATGGGTTTTATCAACCCGACATATTTCCGTGTAAGGCCAGTAACAAACCTAATAACTAATAGTATCCCTCCTTCTCTAGCTGTCCGAATAGCATCTACTGTGACATGGGTAGAGTGCCCATCATATAAGCGAAGGCATGGTCGCACAGTGACATGTTTCAGAAAGTAATTCTTAAAGAAATCAAGGAACAGGCTCAAGTTTGACCAACCAGATGGAGACGTTTTGTATACAGTCCCTTTGACACCACTGCTCATCATCTCCTGAGAGATGCGCTCCCCTTTAAAGATAACATAAGGTGGGATAGTCTGTCCTAAAGCTCCTACAGCAGCAATGGCAGTTGTAGTTACAGATCTGCCTGAGGTCATGCAATAGGGCGATGTCCCTGCTCGGGCCAATATCATAGGAGGGCTGTGGTCTAGTGATAACCCGGTCTCATCTACATTCCAGACATTGGCTCCCTTGCCTTTGATGTCATACCTACTCATCGTCATTTCCAGTTCTGCAAAGTAACTACAAATTGTTTCATCTGTCAAGGTGGTACGTGCCTTTTCCCGTTTCTTAGGATTCACCATCTTAAGTTCTGGGAAACGTTGCAGGAACCCATAAAACCAGTGTTTGGCTGGACTGTGTTTTTTCCCATTAACCTCGCACATGTTTTCTGCCATATCAGTGATTTGCCATCTGGTCATTCCGTAACCTATATCGGTCATGTGAATGCAGTGCTCTGCTAGAGCTGCTTCCTGTTTTCGCGTGAAAATAGTTGGCCCTCGTCCTTTGACATCCAATCCACGGAAATGTTTGAGTCTAATACGAAGTGTAGAGTCTGGTACATTATGAACCCTAGCTGATTTTCTAATTGCCATTTTCTTTATTTTAACATCATTATATGCTGCCTCTAGCATTTCCCGAGAATAAGATTTTTGTCTTTTTTGCTTCGATTTCTTTTTCATTTTTGCACCTATTTAAAACCAAAAGTACGTACATGTACTAGTTGTTACTGACTTAATGAAGTTACGGATACAAACAAAAGCAATAACTGAATTCCATGCAAGTTAATTTTATTTCATTATTGTTATTAATAATTCATTATAATAATAATTATTATTATTATTATAATTACGTGTATTATTATTACTATTGTTATTATTATTATTATTATTATTATTATTATTATTATTATTATTATTATTATTATTAGACGTCAGTTGAAAGGTCGATGTGTACGCAGCAGAGCATTTGGATATATACTGGTATACACGTGTGATTAATTAGGAAAACATGTGTAGGGCTTTTTTGTTGTTTTGATACTCACCAGATTTGAATTGATTGCAGGTTAATTAATATTTTAGTCTTCAGAAAGCAAGATACAGACGATGGAATGATATGAGTAAATCGAAAGTATGAACTGCGCTAAATCACCGGACGCACAAAATCACCGGACTTGATAGTATATTTGGCAGTGGCGGATTTAGAGGGGGCCGGGGGCTGCCCCTTTTGTTCACAAATTTACTAGTAAAAATCCATATTTTGCACCAAAAATGGCTGAGAAGTTTGGCTAATACCCATGCGGGTCCCCCTTTTTCGGAAATCCTGGATCCGCCACTGCCTGGGATGGTAAATACAAATTAAAAAAATCTATTATATTAACCATTCCCAAGTAAATTCAAAATTTAAAATATGACAGTTATCGGAAGTTTATTATAATTCGACTAAGTAGTTTCTGTCATGTTACATTACACATCTGTATTCCGACGGTTAGATGGTCCGACGGTTCGATAATCCGACAGTTCGATATTCTAATTTTTGTATTTTAAACACCCCTTTACGGTGACTGTAAACGGACATGTGTGAAAAAAGATTAAATCGTGGCCAAAGTTTAGTAAATCGTTCCCACATTTTAGCTAAATCGTGGCGACAGTTAACTAAGCTTTGGACACAGTTTATTAAATCGTTCCCACAATTTATTAAATCGTGGCCACATTTTACTAAATCGCTCCCACAGTTTATTAAATCGTGGCCACAGTTTAGCTAAGTCGTGGCCACAGTTTACTAAATTGTGGCCACAATTTACTAAATCGTGTGCACAGTTTCGCTATATCATCATCATACAACAAACCAACAAACATGTGCGACCTTAATGGAAGAGATATTTTCATTAAAAATTTCAATTTGGGTTGACACAAAGAGAGATCTGTCAGTTTTTAGAAAGCATAGGTATTTTAAACATATCTGAACGTCACTTAAGGCGTATATTACAGAGATTAAATCTGCGAAGGAGAGGAAACTTTACAGACGGTGTAACCGTTATAACTTTATTCATAACCAACTACAATCCTCTGGAAAACTGCATGGGTACAGATGGATGCATGAGAAATGTCTGATGAACGGTTTGCGTGTTACACGGGAAGACGTGCGTGTTGCTATGTATTTGATGAATCCGGACGGCTGTCTCTTCAGATATATACAAGTTACTTTCAATATCAAAAGTTATTATACCCCTTGCAAACGAAGTTTGTGGGGTATAAATGAATCACCATGTCCGTCTGTCCGTCCGTCCGCCCCGAGTCGTGCCCGGCCATATCTCTTTATTGGGTGGATGGATTTAGATAGTATTTCACAGGATTGTTGCCCATGACCCAAGGGTGCGTCTCGATCTTGACCCAAGGTCATAGGTCAAAGGTCAAAGTCACTGTGTTTATATATTCATATAAACACGTATACTGCATACGTTTAATGACATTATACGCATTATGGTATGACCCACAGGATACAGACCAAACCTTTCAGCCAAGCATAATAAAATTTTCCATGGGGATTACCCATGGGTAGACAAGAAACACTATTGATTTACATTGACCTTTGTCTGCAAGGACATATCATTTTGAACATTTGTGTGAAATATTATCAAATTCTGATGTAGGGTTAAGGATATATGAGATCGGATAAACGAAATGACAGACGGACACGACATCGACTATATGCAACCCCGAAATTTTTTTTCGGGGAACATAATAGAATATTCCATAGGCAAAGGAAGCCGGAATATTCGCAAGATCCATCCATTCAAACTGTACACTCGTGAGACGCCGCGCGCGCCAGATAGCTAGCCCTACAGTAGATATAAATCGTGGCCACAGTTTAGTAAACTGTGTACATGATTTACCTAAACTGTGGCCACAATATAATAAACTGTGGCCACGATTTAATAAACTGTAGGAACGATTTAGCTAAACTGTGACCACGATTTAATAAACTGTGGCCACGATTTACCTAAACTGTGGGAACGATTTAATCAACTGTGCGCACAGTTTAGTAAACTGTGGCCACGATTTAATAAACTGTGGCCACGATTTAATAAACTGTGGCCACGATTTAATAAATTGTGGCCACGATTTACCTAAACTGTGTGAGTGATTCAATAAACTGTGCGCACAGTTTAGTAAACTGTGGCCACGATTTAACATTTTTTCACACATGTCCGTTCACAGCCACCGTAGTTTTGTGTTTCGAAAAGGCTATAGAAAATATTATAGCAATACACTTCAATCGTTCCCAACTCTGTTGAGCATTATTTATTTCATCTCTTTTTTACTTTTTTTTATCATTTCTCTTAAACCATTGCAATACTTTTTATCAGTTAAAAGAGTCGTATTTAATTTCCAGCATCCTTGACCTCTGTCATTGTGACCTTCTACCAGGTTAAAACGTATAGATAAGTGATCAGACATTCTATTATCAGACATACTAGGAGGTTTACGCGTATAGATGTTTTCAGTTTCTAGAAAAAAACATATTTGATATTAAAACTAAGTCGATAATGCGCCATCTTCCGTTGATGCTAAAAGAATCGGAAAAAAATATCATCCCATCCGACAACTGGAAAGATACTAGTGTAAACGTTATGGAAGAAATAGAAAGGATACTGGAAATTCTACTTTTAGGTTGATTTTTCGCGTCATACCAAGTAAAACCGGGTTTCTCATTTTTTAATTCCCTCCAAAGATTCTTAAGTTCTAACAAATTTAATAAGTCATTTAAGTATTTTGAGCTTTTGTCAACTGATATACGTGTATTACTGTCTCTATCAATGGCTTGCAAAGTACAGTTAAAATCGCCGACTAAGATGATATTATTTTCATTCAAAGTATTTATATTCATCCAAGATTTGAGCTTTTAAGAAAAACAGAGCACCGCGAACGGGTGCATGATACGCCCGCATCATGTTTAAATGTGGTGGTAATGGATGTGTGAAAGAAGAACTAAGTTTTCAAACTAACCACACCCTTTCATATGACACCATCAAAAGTTTTGTTCCCTCTTTAGTTAAGGATGAGAAGCCCAGACAACCTTTCCGACCCCGCCCATTTTCCCCCATCCCCGGGGCCTGACCCCAACTTTGAAACCCACATGCACAGCTACAAGCCACATCCTTTCATATGACACCATCAAAGGTTTTGTCCCCCCTTTAGTTCAGGAGGAGAAGCCTGGACAGCTTTCCCGCCCCCGCCCATTTTCCCCCACCCCAAGGGCCTGACCCCAACTTTGAAACCCACATACACAACTACAAGCCACACCCTTTCATATAACACCATAAAAAGTTTTGTTCCCCTTTAGTTAAGGAGGAGAAGCCCGGACAAGCTTTTCCGACCCCGCCTATTTCCCCTCACCCCAATGACCTGACCCCAACTTTGAAACCAACGTGCACAATTACAAGTCACACCATTTCATATGACACCATCAAAAGTTTTGTTCCTCCTTCAGTTAAGGAGGAGAATCCCGGATAAGAATGGATGGATGGACGGACGGACAGACTACAGCGGCATAGCATAATATGCCCACATTTTTAAATTAGGGCGTATAAAAATCTATTCTATTTTTCTCTTCATTGGGTGAATATGTTATCGCCATGCTTTATATTAATGCGTCTCCCATCGATGGAGGGGGCAGGCGTGGTGTAGTGGTTAAGCGCTTGGCTTGCGGCGCCGACGATCCGGGTTCGATTCCCGGGTTGCGCCGCTATGTTTAAGAGGTTGGTAACCTCCTGCTTCCATATCGCGATATAACTGAATAATTGTTGAAAGCGACCTAAAACACCAAACAACCAACCAACCAACCCATCGATGGAGCGATGTGTATTAATTACCTCAAAGTCAAAGTTTTTGTTAAATAAAACTGAAACACCTCGACTATGTGGTGAGTCACTAAAACAATGTATAGATTTGCCTCGCCATCTAGAATCATATAGAAATAATTTCTTTTCACAATAGTGAGTTTCTTCTAGACATACTATATAACTATATTATTATCATCTAACCAATCATATATAGCTTTACTCTTTCCTCAAATGAATTGCATGTAAAAATGTAAAAATGCATCCCGTAATCTTTCACATACATAGAATATAAAATCGGTAATAAAACTTCACTTTGAAAAAGCCCGATCTTGCCGGTATAGTTTTCTGAGGGCATTCATTGTGGGCCGGCACCCAGGATTTTACACCAATGAATAAATTAGGATTTTATTTACTGCGGAGAGAGCATGTGTCACCTCTCTGACCCAGTTTGATAGATACATGTAAATGTAGTACGTTACAGCAGAGAAGTATTAAATTTGTTGGAATATTTTCTGGGGATGGGTGTTACCTAGCAATTTTTTAATATTTGACGCGCTTTCTTCATAACCAAATTGTTATTCGGTTGCCTAAAGGACTTTTGGTTAATATCCAATCGGAACATCATCGCCATTTTTTACAAAAAAATATATCTTTTTTTGCGTACGGAAATGGTCGAGTTGTAATATTACGACTGAATAATAGTGTGATATAAGTCCTACTAAAACTTTCAGAATACAGAATGCTACGCTAAGAAGGACCAATTACAATTGTTTCTTCTGGCAAGACGATAAACCTTAATTAGTGTTTATAAATTGAAACTTGAGAATAAAAAGATTATCCACCAGCACGGTCACACCACTACCAAAAGTTTACCAGTGAAGTGTTGGTTACCTCAGAAAACCTCAAGTTGCTTATAGATTGGTTGTGTTTTTTTGTTAAAAATAAATAGTGGGTTAATTGATTAATTATAGTTTCACGTCACTCCACGACTATTTCACGTCCATGGTGACGGTATCTACCTGATGCATTGCATAGAAATTTATACCACTGTAACGGACCCTCCCGAAGAAGTGGGGAATCTTTTACGTGTCACGCCTACCGTGACACGGGACCTCTGTTTCTACTGTCCAATTTGAAAGACAGATCACCGATGTGCCCACGGCGGAAGTCGAACCCGCGACCTTTCGGTCACCTCGTCCACTGAACCCACCGACTTAAAACATATAGTTGATGATATGGCTAGTAATTTTAAAAGTACATTTCCATACTAAATACAGGCTAATCCGTACGTCTGCTAAATTCGCTATTGCCATGCCTTAAGTACTGAATGGGCTAAATGAGCCCATATATAAACTATTAGCTGAAAAGGAAGTGATACTGGAGATTTATATGTCTGTGGTCGATCATCATGGTCTTTATATGTCTGCTAATTAACAGTCACATGACTGTACAATACATATTTTAAAACGTTATTCTGTTTTTAAAATTCTTTGTAGTTTTATCAAACATCCCATTCCGGCCCACACTTTGGTGCTTGCACCAAATTGTTTCTTGTTATATTTCACACAAGATTAGCATTATTATACAATGATTTTATTATTTGCAACATTGTTCCTGAACATGTAATTCCCCTGTCAACAAAATCGAAACGCCTCCTCATAATATATAACGCAACAATATAATTCCCCCCCCCCCCCCATTTTTTTTGCTTCCAATGAAAATTTACAAAGGACTGAAGGATAAAAATGACATTCCGATTACAAACTAATAATAGTAATAATGGGGTTCTACTTGGTGAGTTTGGATCTATATTCTTGACATACTTGTGGGAAAACAAAGTGTGATGGAGTGGAGAAAAAGACAATGAATACATGTATATTCTATGTGATCAATAAGTTACAGACATCCAGGAGCAGATCCACCGGGTAGGCGAGGGACCTGGAGTCCAGAACACAACACCCCCCCCCCCTTTCGGTGAGATATGGGAGTTTTGGGTCCGGCTGTCTGATCGTAATATTGAAAATGCAACAGATTCATTCATTCTAAACCTTACTAACGCAGATTAGATGTCAACAAACATTAAAAATATGATAATAATTATAATGACAGAGTGACAATAGTAAACATAATAAATAAATTCAAAATTACAGTATGAGAGAAGTCTTCGTAAGGGAACTGTCAATCAAATAAATAACAAGAAACATTCAGTGTCCACAAAATTTCGACCAAATAGCAAAAAAAAAATCCCCAAAACAAGCAAACAAACAAGTAAACAAAAACACAAAGCATCTAACCCCCTAAAACCACTAAACAAAACCCCAAAAAATTTAATTTTGATATGAAACTTTCAGTAACCTTTCAAAACATTTTCTGATAAAGAAGGCAAATACATACTTTATAGCTTTTATCTACATGTACTGAATAAATCAAGAAAAGGACACAAACATTGTGAAGAAAGACTAAGTCGATATTTTTTTCTAATGTGACAAATTGACTGCTGCAAAACACTTAAATCTTGTTCTCGTGTAAATGTACTGGACAATAATTCTGTAACATATTATTCAAATCCATACAAGGGGTAAAAAGTTATGGCCCGGACATTGAATATGCTTTGTAACCTTGACTTTGACCCAGACCTTCATTCCTTGGCTAAAACTCTGTAAATTATTATTTATGTCCATGCAAGCGGTAAAAAATAATGATCCCGATTAAGTTATTCATCATATGCATTGTGACCATGGCATTGCAGATATGACCTTGGTTCAAAGTCATTACACACTATTGGGTCCTGGGCTACAATTCTGTGAAACATTATTCAAAGTCATGCAAGGTGTAAAACGTTATGGCCCGAACAAAGATTTACCCATCATATGCATTAACCTTGCAGATATGACCTTTAAGATCATGACCTTTAAGATCATGACACGTCCTTGGGTTCTGGAGCAACACTTTTGTGAATTACCAAATCAATGCAAAGGAAAGTTATAGCCCAAACAAAAATTCAACTGATATAAGCACTGTGACCTTGACCTTGTAGATATTACCTTGAAAATCAATAGGGTTCGTTCTTCTGTCATAAGAAATAGCATAAACAATTTTGTTTGTATCATGTTTACAAGTTGCTTTCTCAAAATTTTGCTATTTTTTCCCAAAAGTAACCCTTATCTTTGATCCTGATATTGACATTCAATAGAGTTCGTCGTCATGGCATAAGAAATAAGTGTACCAAGAGAGAAGGTATGGTCTGTATCCTGGTTAAAAGGGTGGACAGACCCATCGACCCACTGACCCAAGGCGCCATACCATAATACTTCCGTCTACGACGGGTGTATAAAAACGTCAAAAATTCGTTTTCGATTTGAATGAAAAGAACAAGCTTAAATTTCACATCCTTCTAGAACACTCAAATACCATCAGTTTTTTTAAACCATGCATTACTTCTGAAAAAGTAAACTCTCAAAGTAGGGTACCTCTATGTCATACTTTTGTCTATAGTGATGCCATCAGATTGTCAAATTTGAATAAAAAAACAAACTTTTTAGAAGTCTCCTAGTACTAGAAGTATATAAATTTCGAATAGAATTTGTCGGGCGGTTTAGGAGATGTCAAATGTAAAAAAAAAAGATGACGGACAAAGCACTTTGTCAATAGTTCACTTTAAGATAGCCTTTGGCTCAGGAGAGCTAAAACAACCAAACAAAATGCAAAAGAAACCCGAAACAATACAAGGTCCTAAGTGTGGAGGTTACTTCCTTGTATCTAGAATTGGTAAAGTTTGATTCATCACTAACATCCACAACGTTTTTATTTGTTCATTCGTTGTTGATATTCGACCTTTATCTTCATTAATTTGGTTGTTCATTATCTCCAACTACATGGATAAGGTCAAAATCCAAGAGCTACCTGGGCTCCCCGCTATTCCACCAGGGTGAAATCTAACATGCATTTGATATTGTAAATAGTCCCAAAACTCCGGGCCATTTGGAACAACCCCCTCACCCCTATTTGGCCCAAAACACTGGATCAGCCTCTGGATGTTCCATGTAGGGTGTGAAATACAAGAATTTTAAAATTTTACAGAACTAACACACAATCACAGTGGCGTTTTATTGACTAGAAAGAGCATGCCATGTCATATAATTCAATACTTGTGTTACATATTCAAACATAAAAACGAAGAAAATTTCGAAGTGAGAACGATGGAATTTGTGTCATTGATGAATCTGATTGAAGAGAGAGTACTCTTTCTCCCATTTTAAAAGTAAAAAATAGAGATGTGCAATAATTTTGTATGTTATCCTTATTCTTTCACGTCATGCAAATATTCTTTATAAAATTGTAGTTTTTTCTTCTCTTGAATATAACTTAGTCATAGTTGACTTGTTTTGTAAGAATAAATCTTTATGTAAAATACGAATGCGGCAACTTTGTCAGCATAAACTGTTATCCTAAAACTAGGTCAAACTCCAAGGTACAGAGACACAACTTCAAATTTTGGTACCGACGGAAACGTCCCGTCACAAGAAACGTGTAAAATATGAAAGCCCTATCACTTACCATTCAAAAGATATACCAAAGTTTTTGGAAATGTAGGTCAAAGGTCACGGTCAAGGTAACGACATTAAAATTATTGTGTCTCTCACAGTTGAAAAGTTATGTACAATGTTAAAGTTTGTGCCAGGGAGAGACAGACAGGAAAAACTAGATGCCCGGGGGCAATCAATAGTAATTGATTCCGGGGGCATAAAATAAGCATAGATACAAAACAATGTTTTCAATACAATGTACTATGTATTCATTCAAAAAAAAGGAATAACAAAGAACATGTAATATATTTTGATATTCATACCATTCCTTCATGTCAGCATGAGATCGAGATTAAAAACAATAAATATATCATAACCTTCACAAACATTAATATCTAAGTACATGTACCATGGTAAACTTTATATACAAATAAACATTTAGATATCTCAGATCACAAAGAAAAATCTGTAGCAAACGCTTTATAGGTGTCTACATTGAGGAGAGGATGCCCAGAATGCTGATCTACCTCCAGTGGCGCGATTCTGAACAGACCATAACCAATAATAGCACGGACGGGAGCAAGTGCTTCCACATGACGTCAAACAACATTTTTCAACACCAGGGCAATCGTTATCTGATGTACAGTCCATACCACATAACTCTTGATTTCGGAGGCGTCGAGGGCACGATCCAGGCTTGGTTATCTCAACTGCAAGAAAATCAGTAATACTTCTAGTCATTATATACAAATACAAACCAAGTCGAAAGTGCCGTCTCAAAATAATTACATGATGCTAGTATATCTGTGATTATTAATAGGCAAACAGGAATACAATTCTCGTGCACAGGTCCCTGCAAATAAGATAATTGTAACCCCCCCCCCCCTTTTTCCCTCTGACTCTCTCTCTCGACTCGTGAGATAATTGTACCCCCCCCCCTTTTTTTCCCTCTGACTCTCTCTCTCTCTCTCTCTCTCGACTTGTGAGATAATTGTAACCCCCCCCCTTTTTCCCTCTTACTCTTTCTCTCGACTCGTGAAATGTTTTCATTTCACGAGTCGAGAGAAAGAGTCAGAGGGAAAAAAAGGGGGGAGGTTACAATTATCTCACAAGTCGAAAGAGAGAGAGAGTCAGAGGGGAAAAAAGGGGGGTTACAATTATCTCACGAGTCGAGAGAGAGAGTCAGAGGGAAAAAGGGGGGGGGGGGGTTACAATTATCTTATTTGCAGGGACCTGTGTTCTCGTGCAAATTTTGATATAATAAAGGTCTTTCGCATTCTTTAGTGTCTCTCGTTGTGATTGATTTAATACCGGGTTTCTTTAGTTTACTTCAAATAATTATTTCATACTCTATGGTGACGGTATCTACCAGATACATTCACATTGCATAGGAATTTATAGCTTTGTACAGACCAGAAACAGTAAGGGATCTTTTATGTACCATAGCACCGTCACTTCGGTTTCTACTATTTTATCTAGTGTAGCCCAGAGGATGAGGTACTCGACCTATGACCTGGGTTCGATTCCCGCTGTGCGCACACTGGTGCTCTCATTGTTCTTTCGGGTGAGACAATAGATACCGAGGTCTCGTGTCGCAGTAGGCGTGGCACATAAAAGATCCCTCACTGATTTGTGTGGGTCCGTCGCAAAAATAAAAATTTTTATGCGATGCACCAAGCAGATGCCGTCACCATATATACGTGAAGTAATCCTGGAGTGAAATAAAACAACAATAAATTATTCATTAATGAGGGAGTCGAAGCCATTACCTCTTGATCAGAAGCCGAACACCTCATCCTTTGATGTACAACGGTTTTTGCTTATCATGATACATGATACAAAACAGAACAGCAGCTGTGTATGATTGAACATCTCATGTACATTTAGTTTAGTAACAAGAGTATCAGTAAAACTGGTGTATGCTTCCCGAATGGCATTTATGAAGCGGGAATTTGATGACTCAATTCATATACAAACAATCAGTAAAACCAATGGGTGCTCTCAGAAGCATAGCAATACTGAAGGAAATGAATGACTCAGTATATAGAAAATCATTGTATTAATTGATGACGATTTCAAATCTCATTGTATCATATGGATATCAGTTGAGTCAACTGTAGAACAACAAGTAATAACAGTATCTTAAACTAAAATAAGTAAGCTTGACCTTGATAAGGAACTTTCAGAAATGACCTTCAGTGACCTTTGTTGAAAAGCTCTTAACCTAAATAACATTTCTGGCGAAGTTTGATCAAATTCTGATGAAAGGTGCTAGAGATATAAGTATTTTATGGTAGTTTAAGTCATAGTCAATAAGTTGCCTTGACCTTTCAGAAATGACCTTGAGTGAACTTTGTCCCAAAGTCCTTAACCTAAATTACATTTTGGTGAAGTATGATCAAATGTTGATGGACGGTGTAGGAGATATATGCACTTCATGGTATTCTAAATCATAGTTTATAAGTGACCTTGACCTTTCAGAAATGACGTTCTACTATTTTATCTACTTTAAGTAATAGTTAATAAATGACCCTGATCTTTCAGAAATGATTTTAGTGACCTTTATCCCAAAGCCCCTAACCTAAATAATATTTTGGTGAAGTATGATCAAATTCTGACGAAAGGTATAGGAGATATGAGCTCAGACGAACGGACGCACAGACGGACGGACGGACGGACAGACACAAGGACACGACAGCGACTATATGCTCCCCCGAATTTTTTCGGGGAGCATAAAAATACAATATAAAAGATACCTGCATGTGAAGCTGAACAAGTCTTGCCACAACCATTAAAACAACATTTCTGGTTTGTCATACAGTCTCCATCATTCTGACATTCTATTGCACATGATCCTATCTGATCGGTCGATATTGTACACACACCCGGATGAATTGCTTCAAAGCTACTAGGTCTACTGGATATGACTTCCGATGGCATTTCGTCATCTACAATGAACCATAATGATTAATAGAGTTTGCATGACAATGTCCTGTTATTTGCCCTGCAGCATTCAACTGATATTTATATATACAGTATATAAATATGTTATATATATAATAATTGATGTCTGTTTGACTAGAACAGCATGTTTGCAAGTTTTTATTAATTTTCATTTGCTTTATTCAGTACCGTATAATACGAAATTAGATGAGACATTGTAAAACATTTTTAGAGACAACGGGGCAAACAACAGGATACTGCCAAGAATACACTGTATACACGTTTTGGTTTCAGGAGATGAACAGTACTGTATACCGTGTACTCGTTTTGGTTTCAGGAGATAACAGTACTATATACCGTGTACTCGTTTTGGTTTCAGGAGATAACAGTACTATATATCGTGTACTCGTTTTGGTTTCAGGAGATGAACAGTACTGTATACCGTGTATACTGTATTCAACGCTCATGTCAGTTACATTTTCCGAACAGAGGAAGTTCATCAAGTGTAAAATCCAGGATAAATTCGGGATAACTCTAAGAAAATGAAAATTCCGAAAATTCTAGTTCTGCCAGGGACGTATATATCTAGATATACGCCCCTGGTTCTGCTGACGATTTTAATGTGGCATTGCTACTCAACAATATGACATAATGGTACAGATGTAACATTTCATGATGGGCATTTCGGCAAAAAAATAAAGTTAATTGATAGCATGGATGCGTGTGTGGGTTTTTTAAATTTAATATGGCGCTTCTATGTATGGTGATCTACACCTCTTTTTGTTAAAATAAGGGATATTAGAAGAGGTGTCTATTACAAAATATACGATAGTCTTAGTTATTTCAAACTTTGGCTCAAAATGTTTGTTGATTTTTATAATAAATGTCTCTCATTTTGAGAAATTTCTTTCAATCACATTATCAATTTCCTTTCAGTACTGAATTACGATTCAATGATTTGTATAACGTATTTAAAATCTTCAAATACTTTTATGTGCTTTACATGTAAGAATGGTATTTTTTTATTGATAAAAACAAAAGCAATCCGACTTACATAATAGTTACAATATAAATGAACGTTATGTGTTCAGATTTGGCCCATTATGAAACCGTTTGAAACAAATATTGCATTTCTGATGTTAACAGGCAAAGGGTTCCAAAGGGATGTGGTGACAAAGTGTTGTATGTTAAACATTTTAAGGATGGAACCTCTAGAATCAATACAGTTTAAGGATGGAACCTCTAGAATCAATACAGTTTAAGGATGGAACTCTAGAATCAATACAGTTTTAGAGCGTAACAATCCATCAGACGAGGAATATTTTCACAAGTGCATTTAAGTAAATTTGAACATTATAACGTAATGCCAATATCTTATTTTGGCTTCTATATTTCACAAGGAGCCAATGGAAGTCCAAACAATTATTGTTATATGTTATTTTCTTTTTTCGTTCAGTCTACCGACAGGCCATAGTTGGGATTTTTGTAGCTTATTTGTCAATTGTTTGCTTGTCCTGTATACAATGTAATAAGAATTTCTGTAATGAAATGGTCATGTAACTAATGAGTCATTAAGAGCTTTGTATGCATCGTCCGAGATATTAGAGCGATTGCGATCGATATTAATAATTATATTTATAAAACAAGGTATTTCCAGGGTTAAATTAGAGTTTTAGTTCTAAGTTTTATGTTTGAACATAAATAAAGTCATTGTTATGCTATGACAAAAACTTAATGACCAAAAATCGATTAAAAAAAGCAACACAATAATGTATCCGATATATTCAAAGAAATATATGGCACACATGGTAAAATCTCAAAGTAACAAGTTTTAGACTGAAATCTTAAGGGAGAGTTACGCCACATATAGTCTGAGATAAGTAAAGATATGCCCAAGCATAGCAATCCGTGTGCTGATAGAGTCTAGTGCCAAATAAGCGAACATCCACCAATATTTACACCTTTTTTGTATTTAAGCTGTATGTAATTTTTACATATCAAAATGTTTCTCAGATACAGTCCCTTTTCTTTCATAACTTTGACAGTTTACAATATGTAATCCACTTTAATTTTGAGAAGTTCTTACTCGATGGGGGTCACCTCAAAACGTTGCCAAATTTGTTATGTAAACAACACTTTTTCAAGTCATAAAAACTGCATTCAGGTATGATATTACCCTGCAGAAAGATCAGTCAATCAGATGGCCTGTTAATTAATTACTCTTTAACCAACATGCATTCATCCTTCAAAGATTTTATGGATATCTCAGATATTAAGAATTACGTACCTGATTCACAGACTTGATATTTCTTACAGGGTGGATAGGGACATGTACTGCGTCTAACAGCACATCGTTGGCCTTCAGGACAGTCGAGAGTCTAAAACAAAACAAAATCATCTTCATCATCACCATCAGCAGTATCATCAACATCATCATTATCCTCATCATCATTACCGTTATCGTCAGCGGCAGCAGCATTATCATCATTATCATCATCGCCGTCATCATCATCATCATCATCATCATCTTTAAAATTACCACATCGCCATGAACATTGTCAACATTATCATCATAGTAGTCTTGGTCAACCTATTCGTCGTCACTATCATCATCATAGTTGTTTTTGTTTGTTTCATTATCGACGTAGCATTGTGTAATCTAATACTTCTTACAAAACAAAGCCGGTGTGGCCTAGTGGATAAGGTGCTCGGCTCGTGATCGAGAGGTCGTGGGTTCGACTCCCGCCCGGGGCACACCGGTGTTCTGTCTTTCGGATGAGACAGTAAAAACCGAGGTCCCGTGTCACGGTAGGCGTGGCACGTAAAAGATCCCTCACTGCTTCGGGTGGGTCCGTTGCAAAGGTCTAAATTTGTATGCAATGCATTAAGCAGAAGCCGTCACCATATACGTGAAATAATCGTGGAGTGACGTAAAACAATAATCAAACAAAAAATCTTACAAAACATACATAGTCCAATTTGATATATTCACATTTCTATGAAAATGTTTAATGTTCGACAACATCTTCTTTAACGAGGCATTTACAGCATAGCTCAATTTGATTTTACTCTGTATCATTGATAAAAACATTCTTCAAGTAAGCATTTTAAAATAGTTAGATACTCACACATGGCACATTACGTGATTCAACGAGGTACAGACAAGTGATGGTGATCTAAAAACCAAAGGGGAAAACACATCAGAAATCATTATCTGCGATCACAATGCTGAAAACATGTAGAGTTATAAGACACGCACACTGATTACATACATGTAGAGTTATAAGACACGCACACACTGATTACATACATGTAGAGTTATAAGACACGCACACTGCTTACATACATGTAGAGTTATAAGACACGCACACTGATTACATACATGTAGAGTTATAAGACACGCACACACTGATTACATACATGTAGAGTTATAAGACACGCACACTGATTACATGCATGTAGAGTTATAAGACACGCGCACTGATTACATACATGTAGAGTTATAAGACACGCACACACTGATTACATACATGTAGAGTTATAATACACGCACACACTGATTACATACATGTAGAGTTATAAGACACGCACACACTGACTACATACATGTAGAATTATAAGACACGCACACTGATTACATACATGTAGAGTTATAAGACACGCACACACTGATTACATACATGTAGAGTTATAAGACACGCACACACTGACTACATACATGTAGAATTATAAGACACGCACACTGATTACATACATGTAGAGTTATAAGACACGCACACACTGACTACATACATGTAGAGTTTTAAGACACGCACACTGATTACATACATGTAGAGTTATAAGACACGCACACACTGACTACATACATGTAGAATTATAAGACACGCACACTGATTACATACATGTAGAGTTATAAGACACGCACACACTGACTACATACATGTAGAGTTATAAGACACGCACACTGATTACATACATGTAGAGTTATAAGACACGCACACTGATTACATACATATAGAGTTATAAGACACGCACACTGATTACATACATGTAGAGTTATAAGACACGCACACACTGATTGCATACATGTAGAGTTATAAGACACGCACACTGATTACATACATGTAGAGTTATAAGACACGCACACACTTAATACATACATGTAGAGTTATAAGACACGCACACTGATTACATACATGTAGAGTTATAATACACGCACACACTGATTACATATATGTAGAGTTATAAGACACGCACACACTGACTACATACATGTAGAGTTATAAGACACGCACACTGATTACATACATGTAGAGTTATAAGACACGCACACACTGACTACATACATGTAGAGTTATAAGACACGCACACTGATTACATACATGTAGAGTTATAAGACACGCACACACTGATTACATACAGGTAGAGTTATAAGACACGCACACTGATTACATACATGTAGAGTTATAAGACACGCACACGATTACATAAATGTTGAGTAATAAGACACGCACACACTGATTACATACATGTAGAGTTATAAGACACGCACACACTGATTACATACATGTAGAGTTATAAGACACGCACACTGATTACATACATGTAGAGTTTTAAGACACGCACACTGATTCCATACATGTAGAGTTATAAGACACGCACACGATTACATACATGTAGAGTTATAAGACATGCACACACTGATTACATACATGTAGAGTTATAAGACACGCACACTGATTACATACATGTATAGTTATAAGACGCGCACACTGACTACATACATGTAGAGTTATAAGACACACACACTGATTACATACATGTAGAGTTATAAGACGTGCTCACTGATTACATACATGTAGAGTTATAAGACACGCACACTGACTACATACATGTAGAGTTATAAGACACGCACACACTGATTACATACATGTAGAGTTATAAGACACGCCCACTGATTACATACATGTAGAGTTATAAGACACCCACACACTGATTACATACATATAGAGTTATAAGACACGCACACTGATCACATACATATAGAGTTATAAGACACACACACTGATTACATTCAAGTAGAGTTATAGGCCACACACACTGACTACATACGTATAGAGTTATAAGACACGCACAATGATCACATACATGCAGAGTTATAAGACACAACCACTGACTACATACATGTAGAGTTATAAGACACACACACTGATCACATACATATAGAGTTATAAGACGCACACACTGATTACATTCAAGTAGAGTTATAGTCCACACACACTGACTGCATACGTGTAGAGTTATAAGACACGCACAATGATTACATACATGTATATTTATAAGACACACACACACTGACTACCTACATGTAGAGTTGTAAGACACCCAAACTGATCACATACACGTAGATTTATAAGACACACACTGATTACATACATGTAAAGTTATAAGACACGCACACACTGACTACATATATGTAGAGTAAAAAGACGCACACACACACGGATAACATACATGTACGGTTATAAGGCACACACAGTGACAACATACATGTAGAGTTATAAGACATGCACACTGACTACATACATGTAGAGTTATAAGGCACACACACACTGATTACATACATGTAGAGTTATAAGACACACACACTGATTACATACATGTAGAGTTATAAGACACACACACACTGATTACATACGTGTAGAGTTATAAGACACGCACACACTGATTACATACATGTAGAGTTTTAAGACACGCACACACTGATTACATACATGTAGAGTTATAAGACACGCACACTGCTTATATACATGTAGAGTTATAAGACACGCACACTGATTACATACATGTAGAGTTATAAGACACGCACACACTGATTACATACATGTAGAGTTATAAGACACGCACACTCATTACATGCATGTAGAGTTATAAGACACGCGCACTGATTACATACATGTAGAGTTATAAGACACGCACACACTGATTACATACATGTAGAGTTATAAGACACGCACACTGATTACATACATGTAGAGTTATAAGACACGCACACACTGATTACATACATATAGAGTTATAAGACACGCACACTGATCACATACATATAGAGGTATAAGACACACACACTGATTACATTCAAGTAGAGTTATAGGCCACACACACTGACTACATACGTATAGAGTTATAAGACACGCACAATGATCACATACATGCAGAGTTATAAGACACAACCACTGACTACATACATGTAGAGTTATAAGACACACACACTGATCACATACATATAGAGTTATAAGACACACACACTGATTACATTCAAGTAGAGTTATAGGCCACACACACTGACTACATACGTGTAGAGTTATAAGACACGCATAATGATTACATACATGTATATTTATAAGACACACACACACTGACTACCTACATGTAGAGTTGTAAGACACCCAAACTGATCACATACACGTAGATTTATAAGACACACACTGATTACATACATGTAGAGTCATAATACACGCACACACTATTTAACATATATGTAGAGTTATAAGACACGCACTCACTGACTACATACATGTAGAGTTATAAGACACGCACACTGATTACATACATGTAGAGTTATAAGACACGCACACACTGACTACATACATGTAGAGTTATAAGACACGCACACTGATTACATACATGTAGAGTTATAAGACACGCACACACTGATTACATACAGGTAGAGTTATAAGACACGCACACTGATTACATACAGGTAGAGTTATAAGACACGCAGACGATTACATAAATGTTGAGTAATAAGACACGCACACACTGATTACATACATGTAGAGTTATAAGACACGCACACACTGATTACATACATGTAGAGTTATAAGACACGCACACTGATTACATACATGTAGAGTTATAAGACACGCACACTGACTACATACATGTAGAGTTATAAGACACGCACACACTGATTACATACATGTAGAGTTATAAGACACGCCCACTGATTACATACATGTAGAGTTATAAGACACGCACACACTGATTACATACATATAGAGTTATAAGACACGCACACTGATCACATACATATAGAGTTATAAGACACACACAGATTACATTCAAGTAGAGTTATAGGCCTCACACACTGACTACATACGTATAGAGTTATAAGACACGCACAATGATCACATACATGCAGAGTTATACGACACAACCACTGACTACATACATGTAGAGTTATAAGACACACACACTGATCACATACATATAGAGTTATAAGACACACACACTGATTACATTCAAGTAGAGTTATAGGCCACACACACTGACTGCATACGTGTAGAGTTATAAGACACGCACAATGATTACATACATGTATATTTATAAGACACACACACACTGACTACCTACATGTAGAGTTGTAAGACACCCAAACTGATCACATACACGTAGATTTATAAGACACACACTGATTACATACATGTAAAGTTATAAGACACGCACACACTGACTACATATATGTAGAGTAAAAAGACGCACACACACACGGATTACATACATGTACGGTTATAAGGCACACACAGTGACAACATACATGTAGAGTTATAAGACATGCACACTGACTACATACATGTAGAGTTATAAGGCACACACACACTGATTACATACATGTAGAGTTATAAGACACACACACTGATTACATACATGTAGAGTTATAAGACACACACACACTGATTACATACGTGTAGAGTTATAAGACACGCACACACTGATTACATACATGTAGAGTTTTAAGACACGCACACACTGATTACATACATGTAGAGTTATAAGACACGCACACTGCTTATATACATGTAGAGTTATAAGACACGCACACTGATTACCTACATGTAGAGTTATAAGACACGCACACACTGATTACATACATATAGAGTTATAAGACACGCACACTGATCACATACATATAGAGTTATAAGACACACACAGATTACATTCAAGTAGAGTTATAGGCCTCACACACTGACTACATACGTATAGAGTTATAAGACACGCACAATGATCACATACATGCAGAGTTATACGACACAACCACTGACTACATACATGTAGAGTTATAAGACACACACACTGATCACATACGTATAGAGTTATAAGACACACACACTGATTACATTCAAGTAGAGTTATAGGCCACACACACTGACTGCATACGTGTAGAGTTATAAGACACGCACAATGATTACATACATGTATCTTTATAAGACACTCACACACTGACTACCTACATGTAGAGTTGTAAGACACCCAAACTGATCACATACACGTAGATTTATAAGACACACACTGATTACATACATGTAAAGTTATAAGACACGCACACACTGACTACATATATGTAGAGTAAAAAGACGCACACACACACGGATTACATACATGTACGGTTATAAGGCACACACAGTGACAACATACATGTAGAGTTATAAGACATGCACACTGATTACATACATGTAGAGTTATAAGACATGCACACTGACTACATACATGTAGAGTTATAAGGCACACACACACACTGATTACATACATGTAGAGTTATAAGACACACACACTGATTACATACATGTAGAGTTATAAGACGTGCTCACTGATTACATACATGTAGAGTTATAAGACACGCACACTGACTACATACATGTAGAGTTATAAGACACGCACACACTGATTACATACATGTAGAGTTATAAGACACGCCCACTGATTACATACATGTAGAGCTATAAGACACGCACACACTGATTACATACATATAGAGTTATAAGACACGCACACTGATCACATACATATAGAGTTATAAGACACACACAGATTACATTCAAGTAGAGTTATAAGCCTCACACACTGACTACATACGTATAGAGTTATAAGACACGCACAATGATCACATACATGCAGAGTTATACGACACAACCACTGACTACATACATGTAGAGTTATAAGACACACACACTGATCACATACATATAGAGTTATAAGACACACACACTGATTACATTCAAGTAGAGTTATAGGCCACACACACTGACTGCATACGTGTAGAGTTATAAGACACGCGCAATGATTACATACATGTATATTTATAAGACACACACACACTGACTACCTACATGTACAGTTGTAAGACACACACACTGATCACATACACGTAGATTTATAAGACACACACTGATTACATACATGTAAAGTTATAAGACACGCACACACTGACTACATATATGTAGAGTAAAAAGACGCACACACACACGGATTACATACATGTACGGTTATAAGGCACACACAGTGACAACATACATGTGGAGTTATAAGACATGCACACTGATTACATACATGTAGAGTTATAAGACATGCACACTGACTACATACATGTAGAGTTATAAGGCACACACACACTGATTACATACATGTAGAGTTATAAGACACACACACTTATTACATACATGTAGAGTTATAAGACACACACACACTGATTACATACGTGTAGAGTTATAAGACACGCACACACTGATTACATACATGTAGAGTTATCAGACATACACACTGATTACATACATGTAGATTTAAAGTCACACACACTGATTACGTATATTTAGAGTTATAAGACACACACACACTGACTACATACATGTAGAGTTATAAGACACGCACACTGATTACATACGTGTAGAGTTATAAGACACGCACACTGAATAAATACATGTAGAGTGTAAGACACACACACTGATTACATACATGTAGAGTTATAAGACAGGCACACACTGACTACATATATGTAGAGTTATAAGACACGTACACTGATTACATACATGTAGAGTTATAAGACACGCACACTGATTACATACATGTAGAGTTATAAGACACGCACACACTGATTACATACATGTAGAGTTATAAGACACGCACACTGATTACATGCATGTAGAGTTATAAGACACGCCCACTGATTACATACATGTAGAGTTATAACACACGCACACTGATTACATACATGTAGAGTTATAAGACGTGCTCACTGATTACATACATGTAGAGTTATAAGACACACACACTGATCACATACATATAGAGTTATAAGACACGCACACTGATTACATTCAAGTAGAGTTATAGGCCACACACACTGACTACATACCTATAGAGTTATAAGACACGCACAATGATCACATACATGCAGAGTTATACGGCACACCCATTGACAACATACATGTAGACTTATAAGACACACACACTGATTACATTCAAGTAGAGTTATAGGCCACACACACTGACTACATACGTGTAGAGTTATAAGACACGCACAATGATTACATACATGTATATTTATAAGACACACACACACACTGACTACCTACATGTAAAGTTATAAGACACACACTGATCACATACACGTAGATTTATAAGACACACACTGATTACATACATGTAAAGTTATAAGACACGCACACACCGACTACATATATGTAGAGTAAAAAGACACACACACACACGGATTACATACATGTACGGTTATAAGGCACACACAGTGACAACATTCATGTAGAGTTATAAGACACGCACACACTGACTACATACATGTAGAGTTATAAGACACGCACACTAATTACATACATGTAGAGTTATAAGCCACGCACACACTGACTACATACATGTAGAGTTATAAGACACGCACACACTGCCTACATACATGTAGAGTTATAAGACACGCACACTGATTACATACATGTAGAGTTATAAGCCACGCACACACTGACTACATACATGTAGAGTTTATATGCCACACCCACTGACTACATGCACACTGAATGGATACATGTAGAGAAGATTACTTTGTTTCTTTCTCATAATGTACAGTATATAACTTAAAGCAAATCACTACATTTACACAAAACATTCATGCACAACCTGTCTAAAATACTTATCGTATAATTATATGTAAGTATTACTAAGTCCTCATCTATTTCATTTGTTTTAAGTTTCTACATAGTTTTATGTAATGTACGCTTAACTAAAAAAAAACAAATAATTTTTAAAATTCTTTCTGATCCAAAACACCGAAACTTTATATATTTCTATTTCAGTGGTAAACAGAATGATGTGATAAGGCGATGAGCATAAACGAATCTCCTTTATGAAAATGAATTAAGGATCATTTTCTTATATACTTTGAATCTATGAAAAGGAAAAATGTCAGCTGGTACGAAAACAAACAAATAGTTTAAACAGTATAAGTGAAGGATCGAGTAACAAGAAATATAGCTTATTAAAAAAAACTCTTTCTCCTCCATCATCGGTTCCCATGGTATTTGCGCTGTTCAGCCAAATTCTTCTAAACCTGGCAAATTTCTTCCTCCGTTATTAATACCGATTATTCTTTGAGTGATGCATTACTAATATCACTATTATTTTCAAGATTTGCTGAATGCTCAGGAAATGCCTTTACACCGGAAATGACACTTTTTTGTTTTTGCTTACCATAAAGTTTATGAAAAATTTTTGGATTATATCTTCTCAGATATACCATCATTTTTCATATCGAATCAGTGGCGGATTTAGAGGGAGGCCGGGGGCCCGCCCCACCCGCTTTTAGCCACATACTCACTGGTAAAAATCCAGATTTTGCACCAAAAATAGCTGAGAAGTGTGCCTAATACACATGTGTCCTCTCCTCCTTTCGGAAATCCTGGATCCGCCACTGCGAATACTTTCTTTGTCTTAATTTTATCTAGACTATCAGGTAGATCAGGGTATCATAGGTTTCTGTGTATTTACTCTTATCTTTATGTTAGGCCGAATTATATTCTTTATATCTATCTCTACACTCGTAGTTGAACCAAATATTACCGCTGTTAGGTATGGATTGCGCGGATTTGGTCTAATGACTGATTAACTGATTAAATAAATTGGTACACTGAGAATACTATCGTGTGCCATTTCACATATTTGCCCGGCACTTGTTATCGTGTACCATGACACAGATTTACCCGGCACGTATATGGTGAAGACATCTGCCTGATGCGGGGCATACAAATTTTGACCTTTGCAACGGACCCACCCGAAGCAGTGAGGGATCTTTAACGTGCCATGCATACCATGACACGGGGCCTCGGTTTTTACTGTCTCATCCGAAAGACAGAACACTGCCATGACCAGAGCGGGACTCGAACCCCGGCCTCCCGATCAGGAGTCCGACGCGATACCACTAGGCCACGCCGGCTTTGAGTAACTTATTACCAAAGAGATTAACACCTGGATAAGTGTTATGATGTGTACGTTACATGTCTGCTTATTAGATTTATATGCGACTAAAAGCTGTAATGGAGTGCCATACATCTGTAATAAGATAATCTTTTAGTCACCAGCGACATAAACAAAAAAGTTCTTTCATATATTTCCCCACAGATTCTTCCAAACATTAAAAGGAATCACCATCTGCGTTTCTATAGACTATTGGAGAGTCCGATCGGCGGAAAGTAACATTATGCAAAATATTTGAGGAAGGACCAAGAAATATTGGTTGTTTTGGTAAAATTTTCGTCCGTCGTCTGGCGTCCGTCGTCTGTCTTAAACTTTTCACATTTTCGACTTCTTCTTCAGAACCGCTGAGCAGAATTTGATGCAACTTGGTATGCATAAAGTACTCAAAGTCCACTACAAGTGTTGTTATTTTTCGTCCGGATCCATTGACAGGTGGCGCAACCATGAGCAAAAGTAGGTCAAAGAGGGTACCCTCCTTTGACAAACTTCTTCTTCAGACCGGGGACATACAGAGACAAACCGAATGCATAGGAATGATTTAAATATGTGGGCCTATTATGCTATGCCGCTGTCGTCTGTCCGTCCGTCCATCCATCCTTGTCCGGACTTCTCCTTAACTAAAGGGGGAACAAAACTTTTGATGCTGTCATATGAAAGGGTGTGGCGTGTAGTTGTGCACGTGGGTTACAAAGTTGAGTGCAGGCCCCTGGGGTGGGGAAAAATGGGCGGGGTTGGAAATGCTTGTCCGGGCTTCTCCTCCTTAACTAAAGGGGTACAAAACTTTTGATGGTGTCATATGAAAGGGTATGGCTTGAAGTTGTGCACGTTGGTTTTAAAGTAAGGGTCAGGCCCCTGGGTGGGGGAAATGGGCGAGGTCGGAAAAGCTTGTCCGGGCTTCCCTCCTTAAATAAAGGGGAACAAAACTTTTGATGGTGTCATATGAAAGGATGTTGTTTGTATTTGTGCATATGGGTTTCAAAGTTGGGGTCAGTCCCCTGGAGTAGGGGGAAATGGGCAGGGTCGGAAAGGTTGTCCGGGCTTCTACTCCCCATCTAAATGGGGAACAAAACTTTTGATGGTGTCATATGAAAGGATGTGGCTGGTAGACCACATTAAAACATGATGCGGGCTAAATATGCACCAGTTAGCGGTGCCCTATTTTTCATTTATTTAATTTAATTATTTATTTATTTATTTATTAACGTGTCTATTTTTTATTTATTTATTTATTTATTTATTTATTTATTTATTTATTATTGTTGTTGTTGTTGTTGTTGTTGTTGTCGTCGTTTATTGGGGGGGGGGGGGGGGGGGGGGGTGTTGTTTATTATAATAAATAATTAAAAATACAAAATGTGAACACAAAGAACTATTTCTCTACATGTATATCAACCCCATGTGATAAGGATTTAATGTATACATGTACCATTTCATTTTCATCGAAATCTATTCACATATAAATCATTAAATGGTCTATCAATGTCTTAAAATGATTAATCCGGTTTTTCAGTTTCTACTGTTCATGTAGTATAAGGCATCCTTTTTAATTATACGGTAGATAATTCTTGCATGGACTGATAATTAAATAAAATATCAATAACATTGCCCCGTTGAGAAAATATCTTGAAATTTCTGCTTTTTAATAACAAGTTGTACATCTTTCAGAAAATTAAATTTTAACAGGTGTGAAAATCCAATATTCGACTAGTGACATAGAGAATTCACCGATATAGTGACTGTTTATTTACTGTTACCATATGAGTGCAATTTTCTCCATGCGAGACAAACCCTTTTACTTATGTACCAGCCTATTTATCTATTTTTAATCATATTAAGGTATTTTCAGCATATCAATTCAATAAATATCCTTGTTATATTTTAAAATATATTATTATTTCGCAATCATTTGAAACATGACCTATTGGAGTTTCTATTAATAGTAATGGAATGCCTAGGATCGCTATCAGTGTGTAATATGTTGAATACAAATTTAAAGGGAATTTACAAAAAAAGGAACAGAGCGTGAGAAGATAAGTATAAGTTAAATAATAGAATTAATCCTACAAATAGAATCATCCGTTGTCAAAACAAATCAGTACTGATGGCTTTCTTGTTTATAACAAATTTAAACCAAATTGCTTGAATATAAAATGTCGAATTCTTCTTAGAGACCAGAAATGTAAAAGTTAAACGCTAGAAATATTATTTCTGAATAAAACTCGATCTTAGAATTATTGTTGCACGAAAACTTATTAATTCAAAAATATTCCATCGCACATGGTTTCATTCTTAAACGCTTAGATTGTCCGGAGTACAGACAAGTGACTTTCGTGGGGGTATACCCCATGGAATTGAATTTCATTTTCGAAGGAAAATCTTATTTTCGATATTTTGTTTTATTATAATTATTGTCTAAAATGAGAAAATATTGAAGAGTATTTCATCTATGTATATTTCAATCTCTCATTCAGAGGCGCTACGTACGCTACTTTCTGCTTTTCCTCTGTTATCTGCTCGAGGCTTTTTTTTACAAGATTCTTGTAAAACTGAGGAAAATCCCATTTTAATGAATAAGTGGCTTAGATGGTGTATCAAATGTAAAAAAAAATAGATAAAACTATTTTCATGCAATGCAGAAAGAGTGGTTTGTGATTAAATCTACGTTTAGTTTATAACACAAGCTTGAAGTCCTGAGAAAATCCGTACTATGAGAAGCTTTTGACTAACTTCAGATAATTCATTGTAATCTGCACTTGTATGTCATTACCCCTCACAAATATTGACCACATGGCATTCTAAAGTCCAAAGTCAAAACGTAGAACTTGAAAGAACTTTCGTGAACCTATATATTCAAACTTAAACCATTGACCTTGTGAAGACCGAGATCGGAATTTAATCAATGGGGTAGGAAGTGATAATTTGAACAAATATTGATTCAGTCCCTTCCTAGTGTAGATACAGTCCACACTTACTCAAGGATAAATGAGGTTTATGAATGAACTTTAACCTAGTAGAATACTTTTCTCGTAGTAAAATAAAGGAGTCGGTACTAGAACCTTTATGACTTATTGTACACTGTGGCGGACTCAAAGAGGAGGGGGCGTTGCCCCTTAAAATAATACATTTCGAGATGCCACTCTGCTGATACATATTCACGATGCGACAATCATGTGACTTAATTACTTTGCATGAATACAATAAAGATATGACCTTGGTTCAATTCATCAGACACCCTTGAGTCCTGATCAACAATTTGGTGAACTTTTATTCAAGTCCATACAAGGGTTTAAAACTTATAGACCAGACAAAGATTTAACCATCATATGAACTGTGACCTTGACCTTGCACTTATAACCTTGGTTCAAAGTCATGGCACATCCTTGGGTCCTGTGCAACGATTCTGAGACCTATTATTCAAATCCATGAAAGGGGTAATATGGTATGGCCCGGACAAAAAGTTAAACATCGCATGCATTGTGGCCTTGACCATACAGATATGACCTTGGACCAAGGTTATGACATAACCGTGGGTTCTGGACAATTAATCTGTGAAATATTCAGATTCATGCAAGGGAATAAAAGCTATGACCCGGACAATTATTTATCTATCATATGCACTATGACTTTGACCTTGCAAATATGAACTTGGTTCAAGGCCATGACACATCACCTTCCCCTAATGACCATTTCTACCAAGTTTGATGCTAATCTAGCAAGACATGAAGAAACTACGTCTCGGGCAAAGTGTCACGGACGAACGAACAGACGGACGGACGGACATCGCCGAAACATAACGCGTCCCGTCAAATGACGGGCGTGTAAAATTGCAGATAAAATCTATCAAAATAACTGCCCTAAAACTACACATAACGAATGACATTTGTCATAATAACTACACTAAGATTAAATATAGCAGATAACATCTTTAATACCTGCGTTAAGATTAAGTTTTACAGAGTACCAAATATGTCAGAAAACTTTTGTCATTATAACTCAGTCTGATATCAATTCATTATATCGGATAAAATCATTATAACTGAGCTAGAGCTAAATATAGCAGATAGCACCCTTTATAATAAGTTAATAACTGCACTTAAAGTAAATACAGCACATTACATGTCATTATAACTGCGCTTAAAGTAAATATAGCAGAAACACTGTTAAAATAACAACAGTTGAACTAAATATAGCCGATAACATCTCTCATAATAACTGCGAAAGAAATGAATATAGAAGGCACATAATGTCATAATTGGATAGACTACCCCTGGGAATGTCTACCGGTATTGGCGGATTCAGAAGAACAACCCCTGGGAATGTCTACCGGTATTGGCCGATTCAGAAGAATACCCCACAAGAATAGCTACCGGTATTGGCGGATTCAAAAGGGAGTACTTAAATTTTAAGTCTTCGATAAGAAACTTTCATCCTAAAATTCTTTATTTTTCTGTAGTTGTGTCCTTTCTGACAGTATTTTTGTAGGTGTTTCTCCGTCATTTTTAACTATTCCCAGCTTTTTGCTATTTTTTGTGGGAGTATTCACATCCTTATTTACATCCCCACCATTTTTGACTATTTTTTGTTAGGCCTATCCTCACCCTTTATGACTATTTTGTAAGTGTATTCACCCTGTGTTACACAGTAAAATTTAACCATCAAAGAATGGAACTCCCATTTCGAAAATCGCTTGCACGATATGGGAGTCCATGGTTTTTTCCAAGTAACTAGAACTGGCCGTCATAATATGCGTGACATTCAAATGGAGCGAGTACAACAATACATTTTTTTTTTCACGAATATTTCACGTATATGGTGACGGCATCTGCTTGATGCGGGGCATACAAATTTTGACCTTTGCAACGGACCCACCCGAAGCAGTGAAGGATTTTTAACGTGTCATGCATACCACGACACGGGGCCTCGGTTTTTACTGTCTCATCCGAAAGACAGGACACCGGCTTGACCAGAGCGGGAATCGAACCCCGGCCTCCCGATCAGGAGTCCAGCGCGATACCACTAGGCCACGCCGGCTTTAAAACAATACACAGCCAAGCAAGTTACATAACTTTAACACGTACTGTCAAAGAATTATATCAAGACATTAATGAGAGGAATGACAGAACTGGAAAAAGGGAATGGAAGAGTACAATTGTTATTTACAGTTAATGATGAACCCAGTCCAATCCCAACCCATCCCAACTTTGAACGCTCACTTAATCCCCCCCAAAAGTCCACGCAGACTGTAAATAAAATAGCCTTAATTGGCTTTACGCTCCTTTATGTTCGGAACATTTGTTGGATATGTGAATCGGTCAACATACATTCACGTTTGAAACTTGGATATATTTGAATGAAAATATAACCACTCTCCTTTGAAATAAATGACGTAAAGATAAAAAAGAAAGAAAGAAAAAGAAGTCAAAACAGTGAAATAAAGATATTTAAGAATTAAGATAAAAACTTTTTCTTAATTCTAATTTTGAAAGGAACTATATATCTTTTAAACGCAAAGGAAAGGTTATTCTCTTGTAATTAAATGATCATTTTAGTGTAAATTTAAAATCAATGAAACTTTTTAAAATTTAATAATTGTTCTCGCAAATAGCTTACCATAACAGCTCCGTAATGTGAATTCATTTCGCTTGATATTATTGCACAGACCCAAGGTAGACACGAAGTATTGCAGGAAGAAATAGTTATTCACAGAAACTGACACACGCTAGTTTTTATAAGGACATATCGATAAAGAAATCTTCGGTCTTAATCACATGGGCGGAGCTTAAAGATTAAAAACCTTGAGACTACCGATACTTAAATGGACCTGTCACGAGAAGAAAGGTCACTCAGTGTGACTGTCGATGTTTCTTATTACTGACCCTTTGATTGTATCTCTCACTCTTATGCAACGAGTGAAAATGTCGGCAGCATATAGCAACATCCGCCTGTCTGTCTGTCCGTCTGTGTGTCTGTTCGCCTGTCAGTAAAATCCTTGGAAAATTGTGTCTTATTAAGGTAATTTCTCGGTGTCGTAAGCTTTGATGTTTTATTAATGCATTTAAGTTTGCTCTCTATAGCAAGTGTCTAAAGTATATAAATCGAATAATGCGCGTGAAATCTTTGGTCACCTGACACTAGTGACCATAATGCCGCAGTGCTTAGTTAGCAGTGATACATGCTGAACATACGTTGGAATATTGCAGGATGATCGTGAGACAACAACATATAACCCTAAAGGTACATACCCTTTATGAGAACATGTAGGATTAACTATCACATGTTTTCATACATATAACTTTTTATCTTAGAAGATATCTTTAATTTTAGAACAATATCAGATAGCATAAATAGTCATCATTTTATCGAATAAAAATGATATCTGTGTGTCGGAATTTGGTGAATTGGTTTCTTGATACGATGGATTGGAGCTCGTCGTTGTTGATTCTCAGATCAATTCCCAGTTTAAACAAGGTCAGAATGTCAGTATGCCCACTAACAGTGAGGTAAGATTGTCAGTATGCCCACTAAAAGTAAAATGATATTGTCAGTATGCCCACTAACAGTAAGATGAGATTGTCGGTATGCCTACTAAACAGTAAGGTGAGATTGTCAGTATGCCCACTAACAGTAAGGTAAGATTGTCAGTATGCCCACTAACAGTAAGGTGATATTGTCAGTATGCCCACTAACAGTAAGATAAGATTGTCAGTATGCCCACTAACAGTAAGATGAGATTGTCGGTATGCCAACTAAACAGTAAGATGAGATTGTCAGTATGTTTACTAACAATAAGATGAGATTGTCGGTATGCCCACTAACAGTAAGATGAGATTGTCGGTATGCCAACTAAACAGTAAGATGAGATTGTCAGTATGTCCACTAACAGTAAGATGAGATTGTCGGTATGCCCACTAACAGTAAGATGATGTTGTCAGTATGCCCACTAACAGTAAGGTGAGATTGTCAGTGTGCCCACTAACAGTAAGATAATATTGTCAGTATGCCCACTAACAATAAGATGAGATTGTCGGTATGCCCACTAAACAGTGAGGTGAGATTGTCAGTATTCTCACTAACAGTAAGATGGGATTGTTACTATTCCCACTAAACAATAAAGTGAGATTGTCAGTATGCCCACTAACAGTAAGGTAAGATTGTCAGTATGCCCACTAACAGTAAGATGATATTGTCAGTATGCCCACTAAATAGTACGATATTGTCAGTATGCCCACTAAACAGAAAGCTGATATTGTCAGTATGCCCACTAAATAGTAAGATGATATTGTCAGTATGCCCACTAACAGTAAGATGATATTGTCAGTATGCCCACTAACAGTAAGATGATATTGTCAGTATGCCCACTAACAGTAAGGTGATATTGTCAGTATGCCCACTAAACAGTAAGATAAGATGCGTGAGTACTCTTTATGAATCATGTTCTCAGTGTTTTTATAACAGTGAATGAGAAAAAGAGAAACTTGAAAACTTGAAACTAGGTTTTGGGCTTTAACCCTGATCCCTACCCTTTCCCGATTGAAAAGCACATATGGCAGGTCAATATCCCTTTTTTAAAAAATCTCCTCCTGTAGATGCTTCTGTACTGTCCACGAGAAGTAATGTGAGTCAGAATAGGCAAAACGTTATGGCGAACTATTTTGTGATGCAGTTGAATTAAATTTATTAGAAAATCAGATCTGACTAAGCTGTATGACAAAATCCACCACAGGTACGAAAAGAACAAGCTTACAATGTTGCATGTAACATTCGTCCCCTGTCACAACCTGTACCTTCGAAGTGACTAATACCTTATTAGCAACATGAAACTGTTGTGTGAACTTGGTCACCTTTTGCATGATTTGATAAAAAATAAATTCTTTGAAGATTATATCAAGTTCTAGTGAAACTGACAGCAAATATACAGCATATAGCATTTTATTCATATCTGGCATCAGTATCTATAGTCATCATCTGGAAACTGAAACAGAGATGAATCACTATTTTCAGTGATAAGTCTACAACTGAACTATGCTAATGTCTATTTTAGTAACAGTGACCCTTAAAGCTGATCTTTTGACACCAAAATCTATCCCACCCTAGACCTATACATAAGCTAGCATTGTATGAAATTTAAAAGAAAGCAATTATTCTTAACTCAATAATTATCTGACAATCTATTTTTAGTAACAGTGATTCTTAGAATCGACATTTTGACCTCAAAATCATTCTCACCCGACACCTTTATATAAGTTAGTCTTACTTGTAGTTAAAAGGAAATCAATCATTCTTAACTCAAGTTATCATCTAGCTAATGACATGCAGTGATAATGTCTATTTTTAGTAACAGATACTTTTAGAATGACCTTTTGACCCCATAAATCAATCCCACATTAGATATTTATGTAAGCTAACATTGAAGTTTCAATCAAATTGGTTATCCTCACTGAACTTATTGTGTGGAAACCATCCTGATAGAGAGACGGGCAGACGGACGGACGGGCAACGACAAACACTATAGACCCTTCAGTTACATAAGCTAGCCTTATATGAAGTTTAATGGAAATCGAACATTCTTAACTCAAGTTATTATTTGGCAAATGAAATGCAGTGATAAATGTCCATTTTTAGTGACAGTTACTTTTAGAATTGACCTTTTGACCCCAAAATCAATTCCACCCTAGACCCTTACATGAGCTAGCCTTATATGAAGTTTGAAAGAAATCAATCATTCCCAAGTCATCATCTGGAAACCAAAATACAATGATAAATGTCCATTTTTAGTAGCACTGACCCTTCGAGTTGACCTTTTGACCCCAAAATCAATCCCACATTAAATCTTTATAAAAGCTAGCATCATATGAAGTTTGAATCAAATTGGTCATTCCTCACTGCTGAAGTTATTGTCTGAAAACCATCCGGACAGAAAGACGGATAGACGGACAGACAACGACAAACACTATCGCGCCCTCCAGTTTCACTGGCAGGGGACTAGTAACTAGTGTGGAAGAGGCATGAATACCATAAAAAGCTTTATACGGCAGGTGCAATACTGACTTAGAACGATGATAATGCATGATGTTTAGATCCTAATACCATCAAACTCCCCTGGTCATCCCCGCCAGGGGAAGCTCAGGGAAAGCTAGGGATCTACGCGGTCACTATACCCCTCGTCCGACTTCGCTCGCTCCTAATTCCAAAGTTGGATCCGCCCCTGGGAGGGTGCTCTTTCATTTTTTTTAATCCATCAGTAGTCTACATGGTATACAGTGAGAATAACAATATAACGAATAATACTACTGGTAATTATGAATTATTGTACGTAAAAGTAGTGTGTCCGTGAAATGATCTGCTGACCGGGTTTGATCCGGCTGTCGGAATCTTTTAAGCATCTTTCTCCAAGGTCATTTGTTCTGCCTCATTGTATCTGTCCTTCAGATTATATAGGTACAGCCCCGTGAGACGGTAGACGATGGCACGTGGAAGGTTTCTTGCTATTCAGAACGGGTCAGTTGATATAATAATCTTTTTGCGACGTAAAACAATAAACGCATGTAATATTTATGTTGATATTTGACTTATATTTAATCGCCTAATAGCACACTGTAAATGTATATATGAAAGTTACATATACCATTACTCTATTTACGGATAGTGGTAAAACTTTATCAAAATATTCAAGGTCATTTATTTTAGTGACCATGCAGAGGATACCTTGTTTTGGGACACATTTTGTTTACAGTTCGACTGTGTGAAACCGTATGAGTTGTTCGTACCATTCACTGTCCAGACTTCAGAGCTAGTTAAAAGTTTGGGTCTGGAACATGTTATTGGAAGTGAAATGAAAATATTATCTATTTTTTCACATTTTGAATGTAACATCTTGGAATGTTTTGGAAAACCTTTTGGGGTGACTTTTAGCCAGCAATGTTATGAGGGATAAAAATTCGTAGTCCTTCTCTGTTTCTGACGATATAAGACTTCTCATGATTGCATATTTATGATGGAGTAGGTTTTTAAGGGTTATTATTCTTTTTTCTTTGTTTTGATGTTTAGTTTTATTTTTTGGTTTGTGGAGGGGGTGTGTTGTTGTTGTGTTTTTTTTAATTTTCAATATTCTAAATTAATTCCCTTTCTAGAATATTTGTTTTCAGACTGACTAAAGAACAAATGTCTCTTTCTGGGATTCTACGACATGGTACTCTCACGAAACTTATACATGTCTCATGGCCAATCTCTCTTGGCGCTGTTTTATTTATACATCTACGATTTAATTTTCGCACTTTGCGTGGCATGCGTTACAAATATTTTCATTAATCTTCAAACTATCACATGTTCATGGAATATAACGAAAAAAAAAAAACAAAAATCAAAAACAAAAACAAAACCCAAATCACCCTCCCCCAGAAAAAAAAAACAAAAACAAACACACGAAAGCAATTAAAAGCAACCCTCAATAATATCAGTAAAACTGTTATATGCTCCCCGAACCTCAACCATCAAACCAATGACAATATGTCTGTAGAATCATCATGAAATGTTGACAAATTCCTGAAATTATGGCGAAGACCTAGAGTGAGTTTTGTCAAAAAAAATCCCTGCCGCAAAGAACCCCTGTCCCAAGGAACATTTTTTGTGTGAAATACGATAAAATTTTGATTAATAGTCAATGAGATATCCTGTAATCAAAACCTTTACCTTTAGGGATATATACTGAGTGGTCTTGACCTTTCCGAAATGACCTTGAATGATATTCGTCCAAAAGCCCCTGTCCCAAAGAATATTTGTGTGAGATATGATACAACTCTGATGAATGCTTTAAAACACATGTGGCTTTTCCCAACATTTTAAGGATATCATTGACATTGACCCTACAAGAATTGACCTTGAATGACGTTGCCCAAAAGTCATTTTCCCAAGGAACATTTGAGCAGTGTTATACAATTCTGAAACGAGGCCTTTCCTAATATTTTAGGATTATATTATTAATCTTTCAGAAATGACATTAGTGATCCCAAAGTCCTTGTCCCAAGGAAAATTTATGTGAATGATGATGCAGTTCATATGAATGGTATAAGAGATGAGGCTTTTCCCAAACAATTTGGGGATATATGTCGAGTAGCCTTGACCTTGCAGAAACCACATAGAGTTACCTTTGTCCTGAGGAACATTTGTGATAAATTTGTAAAACTGGACGTAAAGATATGACCTCGGACGAACAGATGGACGAACACGACTATATGTTTCCCAGAACTTTTTCGGAGAGCATACGCAATCAGTGTGATTTTCAATGCAAATCAGATTGATAATAACAGTCAAAATAGCAATTTAAGCTGGAAGTGATTTCTTTTTTAAATGATGCAGGCATTTCTAAATTTCTTACTTTAATTGACTGATTGTGTTAATGATTTATTAAGGAAATCTTTATCTAAATATACGATAAATAATCATGAAGTATTATCACATACACTTGGGCTAATGTACCGGTTTTATTCGATTTTTTTTTCATACTGTGGTTGGTCTAATACAATCAGATATATTAGAATTCCTTATGAATGCATTTTGACTATGTAAAACTTTCATAGACGATCATCCATTTATATTTTACCTTTAATTAATACATGTACCTTAAATGGGAAGGAGTGTTATTTCCTTTTTACTATGGACAATAGATCGCCATTGGGCACTCTGTTTACCTGTATACAGCAAATATTTGTCCACCAGTGACGCAGTCAGCGTTTGTTATATATGAAAATAATTTCTATCAACAATATTTGAATAACAGTGACGTATATCGTGTTGTCTTTTACTTTCTGTCAGTGTGGTATACTGGCGTCTGCTTATTCGCGGGTTCATGCAATGTATATTTAGGGCTGAGTTTGATAGAAATGCAGTAATGCGCTTTTAAAAAGAAGTGTTTTTAAATTGAATAAATATCTTTATTACATACATAGCACTTTATCACCTATACAAAGATAAAGAAGGAAAGGGGGAGGGTATAAAAGAGAAGTGGAGTGGAGATGCAAAGGATGGTGACGGATTAAGGAGGGCAAATGGAAATGGGAGTGGATTCGTAGAACGGACTAGGAGATACAGAACAATCAATATACTGCACGTATCTGTAGCAAAACTAATACTTCTTACATTTTTTTTTTCAAAAGAATGTGATACATATCTAGTACTTCATATGCATAAATAATTAACACAAATAATTAACACAAATATGATTATAATGGTTCTAGAAATTTTGAAGGACTTAAAGTAATATTAAACTTCTCTAAACTACAAGATTTTGTTAATATATTTTAAAGTTTTATACATTTCTTTCATATCATTCAGAGGTTAATTTACAGATAAATGTCTATTAAAAATCTTGTTTTATGAATATAGTACTTCAGTGTGATATAAACATTATTGAGAGCACAGTTTGAATTATCTGAGCCACATTTACTAAACAAGTACTCAGATTTGTTCAAATGAAGTATAATATTCTGTTCAATACATAACTCTCAAAACTGTGAAATTAAATTTGGCGCAAGATCACAATCCCATAGAAAGTGCAATACAGATTCATCTTCTGAACCACAGAAAGAGCTTTTTATTTTACTTTTTGCTAATACATATTTATAACAAGAATTGAATGATTAATTCTTGTTTGAAACCATTTATGTTTAGTACATGTACTGCAAAACTGAGTGAATGGTATCTTTTCTTCAATTCTAATGTACTAAGAGGAAAAAGTGTGATCCAATTTTGTTGCCCACTATGAATAGTTGAAGATCTGTTCAGAATAGAATACATATAATCTTTAGACCCTCTCATTTACATGAAAAACACGTTTTAATCATATGGTATATATGGTTCAGTCCGTTTACATTGTTTTGTTTTCACACTGGTGACCTTAACATAATCATTTATTTGTTTAATTATAGCAGAATATGCAATAAAATTTATTATTACATAAAATGTATCTTGAAACACATCATGTACCAACATTTTTCCATTATAATGTAGAAAATCATAATATCATAAATAAATGCTCAATATCAGTTTTGCTATGCTCATTATACCATTTGTGTGTGTGTGTGTGTGGGGGGGGGGTATGTGAGGGTGTGTGCGCGCCTGTATGTGTGAATTTTCTGAATTTAACAAACCAATATTCCGATCTTTGAATGTACTGCGTGAATATTGACAGAAACCTTTAGTTTAACATTCCAAACCCGGGGGCTGTTTCACAAAGAATCATACGTACGATATTTTACGTACGTACAAAAAATTCCTTAAGTTAAGTCTTAAGGAATTTTTTGTACGTACGTAAAATATCGTACGTATGATTTTTTTTTAGCCGCAAGTAGTGGCCCTAAATGAATGATAGGGCCACAATTCCTTACGTTGCGTAAACTTGCATTTTTGATAAACGGAATGGTCGGCACGATTCTACGCATTTCGGCATCAAATGGAGCAAATATCTAACATATATAAACATAAAGCAAACGATCGGCAACGTTAACTTACCCCCGATCTGTCGTCTGAAGGCTCTACACCATTCCGTTTATCAAAAATGCAAGTTTACGCAACGTAAGGAATTGTGGCCTATCATTCATTTAGGGCCACTACTTGCGGCTAGATTTTTTTGTGAAACGGCCCCACTGAAGTGTCTAATTTTGTGTCTGGAAACAAAGTCAAACAAAGTCAAACAACTCTAAAAACTTCTTTGGGATTATATAATTTTTCCACAGTTAAATAGGACTGGTGGGTCTAAGATACCTACAAGTACATCTCTCTCATGTGGACATTCATGTTAAAATACAGTACACGCACACCCAAGTTCCTTAGTACAGGTCAATTCTTTACCTGATAAGGACGTCCACATTATACATACATACATGCAGTTATAAATGTAGTTAATGCTAACAGCTCAAAATGGAATTGCTCAGAACATGCCTTACTATCACAGGTAACTATTTTATTACAATACTCTCCATGGGCACATGTCAGACTATTTCGATGATCTTTGAGATACTGAGATTGATCTTGAATCATTCTATGTATATATGAATGGTGTGAATTGATTAGGCAGCGTAATTTAGCGTGACACTAATAGAGACTACTAAGTATTATTATATGTACATTTTAGGACAGAATGTAATCATAAACTTACTTCAAATGTTGGCGATCAAAGGTTTAATTCAAACTGAATGGTCATTACTTATTGCAAGACGGGAAAGGGAGGGGGTTAACTTCCATTATAAAGTTTTACTAGTACAACCGTGCGACTGGAATGCGATATATTTCTAATGCAATCTAATGTATGAATGAGTATCATTTTCACGTAATATATATATATATATATATATTATATATATATATATATTATATATATATATATATATATATATATATATATATATATATATATATATATATATATATATATATATATATATATATATATATATATATATATATATATATATATATGTGTGTGTGTGTGTGTGTGTGTGTGTGTGTGTGTGTGTGTGTGTGTTAATTTAATACAATAAAATACATGTATCAGTAGATAAAACGTTCGTGTAGATCAAAGAAAACATATTAGCACTTGATTCCGAAATGCAGCAAATACACATATAAGAGTCTATAGCCCTAAAACGTGACGCTTATTTTTCATATAATAGGTTTATAGGACCACACTTTCTTACATTGCATAAATTTTTACTTTTAATAAACTCCTTGTACAGTTTTAATGCTAGGGAGTTTTCACTTTACTAACTGTTAGTACATTGATTGAAGATGTACATGTTATCAGGGTTTTAATTTTCTTAATATATTTTCTGTTTTGGGGGATAGTTGAACTTTGCAATTATTTGTGGTATATCCTTGTAATAGGAGTACATAGCTTTACCGAATAACTCCTCTTGCAATGTTAATGATATGAAAGAGTCACTTTGCTGGTTGATTGTAGTTTGAACATATATTTATGGATAGTTGAACTTTGCCATGTTTGAGGTGTATCCTTGCAATTCCTTCATTCGAATTTTGATGATGATATTTTAAGTGTATAATTTTTTAATAAGTGTCCTTTGTTTGTGCTGCTGTTATGGTGAGTGGGAAGGTGAGCGCTCGTAAATCGGTTAACCGTACAAATTGAATGACGTTTGTTCCGTTCTAAGTCGAATCGAATATTTTTGTAATGTCGTTTTTCAGTGTATATTCTACTATCATCATGTTTTGTGTGCATGTCCTTGGTGATTTTTGTCATACGGCTTTCTCAGATGTCTTCCGTTTTCTGTGTTATGATTTGTACTTGTTGAATGGAGCAAGTTACTCAAGGGCGGATCCAGCGGGGGGATAGGGGAATCTGGAACCCCCCCCCCTGAGATGTCCATGGAATGGGGCTATTGATATTACCAATTTGTTTCATTTGATAACTTTCAATCATCCATTTGTCAATAATTTTGTCGGTCCAATCGCTTTTTTGAAAGGAATTATCTTAGATTTCATGTCCTCATTAGGGAAAAACATTCAAAAAAGATGATGTTCCGTGCACTGATGTCAAACTTGGCCACTTGGGCCAACCAGTGCATGAAGATAAGATCACATGGTCATTATTTCCAAATGACATTCCACATGAAAATCTTGTACCTGTAGAGTAGTAAGCGATGGCAATTTAATTGCTTTTATGGTCGATTTCGAAATTATTATTTGGCTCTGAGGATAGGAACATTGAATGCCGCAACCACTTCAAGCATTAATATAAAATATACAATGTATGCATTTAAAACATTTAGGCAAATCGAATCAAAAGATAAATTTTGGGTCTGAAAATTTTTTACCCTCCCTGACAGAAAAAGTTAGATCCACCCCTATTACTATAGGAGATTTTAGTAAGTTAATATGTTAGTCGATGCAAGTTCGTCAATGTGAAATCTTCCAAAGCATTACGCAATGCCCTGTGTGCACTTTATCTACGAATATCTGTCGCAAACGTTTCATTTGGGAACAATCTGATTAAAACCATATCTTTATTCCGCTTCTCTATTTGCCCCATTGCTTTATGGTTTACAGAGAAGCGGAATAAAGATAGGGTTTTAATCAGATTGATTTGAGAACGTCCGTATCGTTCTTCGAAGTAATCTCGCTCTGCAGTATGGCAATCTTTGCAAACGTTCGAGGCGGATCCAGGAATTTAGCTTGACCCGATTGTATCATGTGTATATTCTCATTGTCGAATTGTATGTCACAAACATGCCTGGGTCGGTACACAATGAGGAAACCATTATACCAGACGAATTGTTTGTCACACGCATGCCTTGGTCGGTACACAATGAGGAAACCATTATACCAGACGAATTGTTTGTCACATGCATGCCTTGGTCGGTACACAATGAGGAAACCATTATACCAGACGAATTGTTTGTCGCATGCATGCCTTGGTCGGTACACAATGACCGATCATGAAACGGCAACAGATATTTATGCAAAGTAAAAAATGAAGAAGTACCAAAGGGTAAACCATATCTCATAGTCCATGGAATAAAAGATAAAAGGACAATACCGTGTATAGTGTCATATTCAGATAAATGCGAACCCCAATAAAATCGAGGTGAGACCAGGTGTCAATAAAATCGAGGTGAGACCAGGTGTCAGAGGTCAATTCGACTTGTAGTTACTACTGCAATAAATATATAAATAATAATAATAAATATTAGAACATAAATACGTTATAATTTTGTGTACCAGATGCGTACTTAGATAACTCCGGTCTTATGGCCAAATGATTGGAATTCTAATGATATATAAATATTTGAAGAGCAGAGTTAAAATCAAAGTGAGCCAAAGAATCAATCTAAGGACATAGCTATGCATGAGGGAGATACTCGTTAGTTTTATAGTGAGTTGCAAAAAAAGTTAAGTATATGTTTCACATCAGTACAAAGGCACTGAAAAATACCATCGCACTAATCAAGTTGAACTGGATAATAAGAGGGCAAACGCCAATTCTAGATACTTCTAGAAAAATATTGGGAAGCTAGGGCTATCGAATGACAGAATAAAGAGGATACTGGAGGTAGGCATTGACCACAATAGATCGATTGTATGTACTGAAGCGTTGCCGGGTTGACTGTGAAATGTTATATACGGGCGTGCATTTGTTTAATGACGAATTCCAGTCGGATGCTATAGAGAGCAATGTAATAACTGGGTGATCATGCATTGCGGAACGCGCCGAATACGTCTACACTGAACTGTATAAATCTAGAGTAGGTCAGATTACAGGGGCGTAGCCAGAGTGCAAATGATGTGTACGCACAAGAAAGGCAGGGGGTTTGGGAAAAAGGAAAACGATGTGGAAAGGCAGTTTTCAACTCCAAATCAAACTAGTGAATGGGAATCGACGAAATTCCGAGCGAAGTTCTCAAAAATGAAAAGCTACTTTAGTAATATACAAAATCATTCGCTATTGCTTCGATGAAGGTAATGCTCTGGATGAATGATGACACTAAAACAACCGATTCTAAAGCCGGGCAAGGACCTACGTGACCCTCTAGGATATAAATGTATTGCACTGATTTCAATACCATTCAATAGATGCGGCCAGAGCGCTGTATTTGGTCACAAAATGCACCATCAAAATCATCTTCAATATGTTGTCATACTTTCTGGTGACGAATACCATGAAACAGGGTTGCCGACACTTTCCGCCACACACATAAACGATTTAGCGTACGACATAAATAGTTTGCGATGCGTAATCGATATTGACAATGTCATCTTAACGATTTTTCTTTTTTGCGGACGATATTGCGTTAATCGCTTCCGAGGCAGAATCATTACAATACGTGCGATCAGTCGTCTATAACTATAATAAAAATGGAGACCTACGGTCTATCAGGACAAAATTAAAGAGGTGCATCTCCGGTTACCCTCAGTGTCAAGGTCAGCGCATCCATTTACTTGTGGAGAGTTGGATATTGCATATGACAGTGAATTTCGCTATCTTGGTCTTCGGTTAGACGTACATCTCAATTTCTCTGTTGATGAATTGTGTAAATCTGCCAGTCGCGCTCTAGGTGCTCTGTACATAGCAAATATGTATGGACGAGTGGAAAGACGTGTCTTTAATAAATTATACAAATCTGTTGTTGAACCTGTTTTATATTATGCATCTGGAATACGGGGGCTGAATCATTTTCTTACAATTAATACTATTCAAAATAGGACTGTCGGACTTTTTTTCTGGGAACAACCAATTATGTGCCTTATAATGCAACCAGGGGTGATCGATATTGGTTGGGTTTCTTGTTTAAAAAACCAGATTGTTGAAGTACTTAGACTTTTATTTTCATATTACAAAAGCAGTTGACTCACGTTTGACTTACGTTGTACATGAATGGTCAAAACAATACAGACTGTCATGGGTTAAAAAAGTTGAACTTTTTATATATTGTTAAGAATTGGATGATATTGTGAATACCATTCGGACTTCTAAAACCAAACTATGTATGATAAGAGATGCTTAATGTAGAAAAGACAACAGTAATCGCCAAAATGATTTAGTCAGTGATGATGACAATATAAATGGCAACAAATTGAGAACTTAAAGAATTTTAAAAAGAGATATTTTTACTGAATTTTATGTACAGGGGATACAATGTAGACAAAAAAGATATGTATTAAATAATTTCCAATGTGGTATACATTGCCTTTGGCAGTTGAAACTGGAAGATACTCTTAGCCAAAAGTACCTCTTTAAGATGGAACTTAAAAAATGTGCTCATTAAATGATTTGAAGATGAAATGCACTTTTATTGAAATGTGGGTTTTATGACAATCTTAGATTTAGATTTTTTAGTTATCACATTGACCAGCATTTCCAGCTTGTTAACTTTTATGATATGAATGATACTGAGAAACTTGTCTATATAATGAATACCAATGATCTGCAACATAACATAGTAAGTGTTTTATGTAATATGTACTTACGAAGGACATTTTTATGAATGTGACGCATATGTATTAATTTGAAACATTCTTTTAAGAGTCTCATATGTCTTTAAAAGGCAGGGTGCCAATTATTTATATTATGTTTTATCTGTGAAAACTTGTACATTTGATACATGATACTATATTTAAATTATCGAATGCGATGTACATATTAAACAAATCATAAATTGATTGATTGATTTTAAAACATATTTATTTGATTTATATTCATTCCATTGCAGTTTTTACTTTTGTGAATTGTATTGATAACAAGCGAGCAGGTAGGAACATTTGTTATCTACAGTACTTCACAGACACTCGTAGACAAACGAGCAGGTATGGACATTTATAAAGTACAATACTTCACAGACACTCGTAGACAACCGAGCAGGTATTGACATTTGTTATGTACAGTACTTCACAGACACTCGTAGACAAACGATCAGGTATGGACATTTGTTATGTACAGTACTTCACAGACACTCGTAGACAAACGATCAGGTATGGACATTTGTTATGTACAGTACTTCACAGACACTCGTAGACAAACGATCAGGTATGGACATTTGTTATGTATGTACAATACACACAGATACCGGTACGCTACACAAAGATACTTCCTTTGAAACAGTCCCTAATGATGTACTCCTTTTTAGTAGTGGTCTTAGAATAATCACATCAGAAAAAAAGAATCAGCATGCGCGGATCCAGAAATTTTTGTCAGAGGGGGTCCAACCAAAAAAGGTAAATTTTTCTCTTAGACGAGGGGGGGGGGGGGGTCCAACCTCAAAAATGCCCAAATATTACCTTTTTTTGGTAAAATTTTCGGATTCCAGGGGGGGTCCAGACCCCCCTACCCCCCCCCCCTCTGTATCCGCGCATGAATCAGTACGCCTAAATAGTTCCCATATTAAAAGAAATTAATGGATTTGTTCTCATAAGTATTATAAAAAAAGTGTGAAAGTCGTTACTTCATACACTGGTATACAGAATGCTAGCTATATGTCATCCTGTAAAGATTACATACCGGTATACAGAATGCTAGCTATATGTTATCCTGTAAAGATTACTTCATATACCGGTATACAGAATGCTAGCTGTATGTTATCCTGTAAAGATTACATACCGGTATACAGAATGCTAGCTATATGTTATCCAGTAGAGATTGCTTTATATACCGGTATACAGATTATCATCCTGTAAAGATTGCATACCGGTATACAGAATGCTAGCTATATGTTATCCTGTAGAGATTGCTTTATATACCGGTATACAGATTATCATCCTGTAAAAATTACATAGCGGTATACAGAATGCTAGCTATATGTTATCCTGTAAAGATTGCTTTATATACCGGTATACAGATTATCATCCTGTAAAGATTACATACCGGTATACAGAATGCTAGCTATATGTTATCCTGTAAAGATTACTGCATATACCGGTATACAGAATGCTAGCTGTATGTTATCCTGTAAAGATTACATACCGGTATACAGAATGCTAGCTATATGTTATCCTGTAAAGATTGCTTTATATACCGGTATACAGATTATCATCCTGTAAAGATTGCATAGCGGTATACAGAATGCTAGCTATATGTTATCTTGTAACGATTACTTCATATACCAGTGTTGTAACATAGACCATATCCCTGGAGAGAGGGACTACTATTTCAATGTATCAGGAGCTGTGATTGGATGAAATTATTTGATCAATCTATAAATAAAGATTTATTCTGCTGTAAAATCATGAAGTTTTATCTTATTTCGCTAATTTAAAAATGTAATAATCTAAAAAGGGGCGGTTGCTTACATTTGAATTTTGGTCAATTTTGGGGGGTGACCCCCTTCCAGCATGATTTTCTCGAACTTAAGGTGGATAACCTATAGTAAACTGTTAAAATTCTGATAGAGGACGGTCTAACAAACATTTTGATATATGGATTGTATATAGCTAAAATGTAGGATGTTGTGTAAATCTTGCAGGAAGTTTGGTAATTTAACATGGGACCCTATGGGAAATGGAATTACTATGGTTTGACCAATATAGTTTATCACCTCTGAGATTAGTACGCTTTTTTCCTACCTTAATTTTTGTTTTTATCTTGGGAAGCTCTTTTCAGTATTTGTATAAGGATCACAAGATGCTGCATACCTACATATATATTTACATACAAGCTTCTCTCACATACATGTAGCCGTCGGTAATATGCACCCGTAATCGAAGATTTGGAATATGTAGTTTTTGTCCTGTCCGTTAGTTTGTCTGCCTGGTTTTGTTCTCAAAACTTGGAGCTTACCTATAAATTTTGAATGGTATATGACAGAGCTTCCATCTTTCATACGAGGAATCCTTGTGACAACTGACAAGACCTTTCCACTTGGTATATTTGAACATCGTCTTCTTGAGAAAATCTTACATCTTGTTCATAGCTTTCGATTGTAAGTGATAGGGTGTCCATCACGTGTATTCATTGTAGCAAGACCTTATCACTGATATCAACAATGTTTACCTTGTGACTCTTGTGACTTAAACCTTGGTCAGAACTTTTGAACAATAAGGGATGTGGATTTCATATTTCACACGTGTATTTTTTGTGTCAGTACCTTTTATTAGTACCAACATTTTGAACTTGTAACCTTGACCTTCGCGTTTGACCGAATCCCGCAAAACTTTAGCCTTGGTCGTAACTTTTGAGTAGTAAATGAAAGAAATATCATCTTTCACATGAGTATTCCTAATGGTATGCGCTTATAGTTGGTTCCATGCCTTTTGGCCTTGACCTTCTAGTTAAACCTACTTAAGAATAACAGCTTGTATCTAATAAACGGAGCAGTTCGTGCTTCACAAACACATCTTGTGTATTTTGATGTTGTTTTACGTCGTAAAGATGTAGATCATTCGGATCTGTGGCGAAATGTTGTTTGATCAAGGCGAACTTATATGGTCCTTTCTTTGAGGTGTTTTTTTTTTCTTCGTTTTGGGGGTTTAGTTTTTGTTTTGTTTTGGGGTTTTTTTATGTTGGTTTTTTTTTTTGTTTGTTTGTTTTTGTTTTTGTTTGTTTGTTTGTTTGTTTGTTTGGTTTTTTTTTTTTTTTTTTTTTTTTTTTTGGTGTACTTGTACCATAAGAATTTGAACCCCAAAACCATGAAAACAACCAAAGGCAAAACCGTACGGATAGAATATCCCCTTTAGAGGGGTAAAATCTATACTGGATTGGTTTTTCCGAGGTGGGGGAGTCTATACGGTGAGAGAGGAGTCTATGCTACAACATCGATATACAGAATGCTAGCTATATGTTATAATATTACTTCAAAATTGGAAACATAATATGAGATATTTAGAAATATTAATATTAGGATGAAATCCTCGTTTTCGAAAGTAATCACTGATTATTACAGAGGAAACATTTTATACATATGATTACAGTGCCGCTTACTTGCTACTCTTGTCCCAAGGTGGCAGACTCCATAGACTGCACAGTTACAAAAATGTGCCAAGCAGACGAGGTAGATATTTTATCATTATTACTAGGATATGAAGCGCAAAAATAGAAGAAAAACTCATCGTAGCTTTAATACTGGCGAGAAACGAAATATGTTAAAACATCACCAAAGAACTTTCCAATGATATAATCTTTGATTTAATATGATAAACACCAAATTTTCTCTATGAAAACTTTAATAAAAATTTAGTATTGACACGGTTATTTCTTCTTTTTTTTCAGCAATGCTTCACTGATAAATATATCAGCGAAGAGCATGACGTTTTCTTCAGCTTAGGATGCAAGTCAAAAAGGGTAACATAAAACAATATTAAACTGTCATAATTACAATCGAAAAAGAGGCGAACAGAAGAGAAGTGGGGTATGCCACTTCATACCACGTTTTGAACTTGCCGCGCGAGAAACTTTCGACCAATCAGAGGTCCGCATTAAAAATCACGTGACTCCCGGTTGTGGCGTCATCATTGACCCCATGGTTTGACCCCATGATCTCAAGGATGACCCCACGACCTCTCGTGACCTCTCTACTTTGACCTCTCGTCTAGCCCTTCCCGTGACCTTAAGGGGTTTATTAGTAAAGGAATCTCCCTTTTCTATATTTATGGGATTTCCCCAGTTTTCTATAATAAGAACAAGAACCTATATTTAGAGTAAGATATTCAACGGAGATATGAGTTCTATTATTAGAATATCATGGAATCTATATATGGAATTTATATCAAGAAGAGAGGGAGGAGACCTTTCCAATTACATTTATTGCCATAAATCTGGTAATACACACACACAATTATTGCATTATAAGTAACCTACTAGAAGAAAATCTGAGGAAACAAACAGTAACAACACTTGTAGGGGATTTTGAATTTTTCATCCACACCAAGTTTGATCAAAATACATCCAGCAATTCTCGAAAGTATTAAAAGTTAACATATTTTATTATTATGATTGATATAGAATGCCTTGTATCTCACCTAAGTCATTGTTACATGCCGATGACATCTTTACACGACTGCATGGTAAAACATACATGCACATTTCTTTAAATTCAAAACTTCATATCTTACTCACATTCTTCCTTTGAAGTAATGCACAAATCTTAATAATCACCTTCAATAAGTAGTTTTCAGTATATGCACTTCGAATTTTGTATTGTTGATAGAACATCATTAGAAAGGTATATCATCCAGTATTAAGAGAATGGATAGTATACACGTCCTAAATGTATGTAACATTGACAGATTTGTGATATAATATCAAGCTTTGGAAAGCGTGACCTCGATGTACTTGACGAACGAGAGAAAAGGAACATTATACACCTTTGTACTCAGTGCTGCGATCACGAAAGATGTAACAATAACCTATGTACTGTACTCACAAGTAAGTCAATCCAATAACATATGTACTGTACTCACAAGTAAGTTTCTCCAATAACATATGTACTGTACTCACAAGTAAGTCAAACCAATAACATATGCACTGTACTCAAAAGTAAGTCAAACCCACAACATATGTACTGTACTCACAAGTAAGTCAAACCAATAACCTATGTACTGTACTCGCAAGTAAGGCAATCCAATAACCAATGTACTATACTCACAAGTAAGGCTATCCAATAACCTTTGTACTGTACTCACAAGTAAGTCAAGCCAATAACCTATGTACTGTACACACAAGAAAGTCAATTCAATAACCAATGCACTGTACTCACAAGTAAGTCAATTCAATAACCTATGCACTGTACTCACAAGTAAGTCAATCCAATAATCTATGCACTGTACTCACAAGTAAGTCAATCCAAAAACTTATGCACTGTACTCACAAGTAAGGCAATCCAATAACCTATGCACTGTACTCACAAGTAAGGCAATCCAATAACCTATGTACTGTACTCACAAGTACGTCAAACCAATAACCTATGTACTGTACTCACAAGTACGTCAAACCAATAACCTATGTACTGTACTCACAACTAAGTCAAACCAATAACCCATGTACTGTACTCACAAGTAAATCAATCCAATTATCTATGTACTGTACTCACAAGTAAGTCAATCCAATAACCTATGCACGGTACTCACAAGTAAGTCAATCCAATAACCTATGTACTGTACTCACAAGTAAGTCAAACCAATAACCTATATATGTACTGTACTCACAAGTAAGGCAATCCAATAACCTATGTACTGTACTCACAAGTAAGTCAAACCAAAAACCTATGCACTGTACTCATAAGTAAGTCAAACCAATAACCTATGTACTGTAGTCACAAGTAAGTCAATCCAATTACCTATGTACTGTACTCACAAGTAAGTCAAACCAATTACCCATGTACTGGACTCACAAGTAAGGCAATCCAATAACATGCGTATTGTTCTCACAAGTAAGTCAAACCAATAACCTATGCACGGTACTCACAAGTAAGTCAATACAATAACCTATGTACTGTACTCACAAGTAAGTCAATCCAATAACATATGTACTGTACTCACAAGTAAGTTTGTCCAGTAAAATATGTACTGTACTCACAAGTAAGTCAAACCAATAACATGTGTACTGTACTCACAAGTAAGTAAAACCAATAACCAATGTACTATACTCACAAGTAAGGCAATCCAATAACCTATCTACTGTACTCACAAGTAAGTCAAGCCAATAACCTATGCACTTTACTCACAAGTAAGTCAGTTCAATAACCTATGCACTGTACTCACAAGTAAGGAAATCCAATAACCTATGCACTGTACTTAGAAGTAACGCAATCCAATAACATATGTACTGTACTCACAAGTAAGTCAACCCAATAACATATATACTGTACTCACAAGTAAGTCAATCCAATTACCTACGTACTGTACTCACAAGTAAGTCAATCCAATAACCTATGCACTGTACTCACAAGTAAGGAAATCCAATAACCTATGTACTGTACTCACAAGTAAGTCAATCCAATAACATATGTACTGTACTCACAAGTAAGTTTGTCCAGTAACATATGTACTGTATTCACAAGTAAGTCAAACCAATAACATGTGTACTGTACTCACAAGTAAGTAAAGCCAATAACCAATGTACTATACTCACAAGTAAGGCAATCCAATAACCTATCTACTGTACTCACAAGTAAGTCAAGCCAATAACCTATGCACTTTACTCACAAGTAAGTCAGTTCAATAACCTATGCACTGTACTCACAAGTAAGTCAATCCAATAACCTATGCACTGTACTCACAAGTAAGGAAATCCAATAACCTATGCTCTGTACTTAGAAGTAACGCAATCCAATAACATATGTACTGTACTCACAAGTAAGTCAACCCAATAAGATATGTACTGTACTCACAAGTAAGGAAATCCAATATCCTATGTACTGTACTCAAAAGTAAGGCAATCCAATAACCAATCTTCTATACTCACAAGTAAGGCAATCCAATAACCTATATACTGTACTGACAAGTAAGGCAATCCAATAACCAATGTACTATACTCACAAGAAAGGCAATCCAATAACCTATGTACTGTACTCACAACTAAGTCAATTCAATAACCTATGCACTGTACTCACAAGTAAGTCAACCCAATAACCTATGTACTGTACTCACAAGTAAGGCAATCCAATAACCTATGCACTGTACTCGCAAGTAAGGCAATCCAAAAACCTATGTACTGTACTCACAAGTAACTCAATCCATTACCTATGCACTGTACTCACAAGTAAGTCAAACCAATAACATATGTACTGTACTCACAAGGAAGTCAATCCAATTACCTACGTACTGTACTCACAAGTAAGTCAAACCAATAACCTATGCACTGTGCTCACAAGTAAGTCAATTCAATAATCTATGCACTGTACTCAAAAGTAAGTCAAACCAATAACCTATGTACTGTACTCACAAGTAAGTCAAACCAATAACCTATGTACTGTACTCACAAGTAAGTCAATCCATTAACCTATGCACTGTACTCACAAGTAAGTCAAACCAATAACATATGTACTGTACTCACAAGGAAGTCAATCCAATTACCTACATACTGTACTCACAAGTAAGTCAAACCAATAACCTATATACTGTACTCACAAGAAAGTCAAACCAATAACCTATGTACTGTACTCTCGAGTAAGTCAATCCAACTACTTATGTTCTGTACTCACAAGTAAGTCAAACCAATAACCTATGCACTGTGCTCACAAGTAAGTCAATTCAATAACCTATGCACTGTACTCAAAAGTAAGTCAAACCAATAACCTATGTACTGTACTCACAAGTAAGGCAATCCAATAACCTATGCACTGTACTCACAAATAAGGCAATCCAAAAACCTATGTACTGTACTCAAAAGTAAGTCAAACCAATAACCTATGTACTGTACTCACAAATAAGTCAAACCAATAACCTATGTACTGTATTCACAAGTAAGTCAATACATTTACCTATCTACTGTACTCACAAGTAAGGCAATCCAATAACCTATGCACGGTACTCACAAGTAAGTCAATCCAATAACCTATGTACTGTACTCACAAGTAAGTCAATCCAATAACATACGTACGATACTCGCAAGTAAGGCAATCCAATAACCTATGTACTGTATTCACAAGAAAGTCAATCCAATAATCTATGTACTTTACTCACAAGTAAGTCAAACCATTAACATATGTACAGTACTCACAAATAAGGCAATCCAATAACCTATGTACTGTACTCACAAGTAAGTCAATCCAATAACCTATGTACTGTACTCACAAGTAAGTCAATCCAATAACATATGTACTGTACTCACAAGTAAGTTTGTCCAGTAAAATATGTACTGTACTCACAAGTAAGTCAAACCAATAACATGTGTACTGTACTCACAAGTAAGTAAATCCAATAACATACGTACTATACTCGCAAGTAAGGCAATCCAATAACCTATGTACTGTATTCACAAGTAAGTCAATCCAATAATCTATGTACTTTACTCACAAGTAAGTCAAACCATTAACATATGTACAGTACTCACAAGTAAGGCAATCCAATAACCTATGTACTGTACTCACAACTAAGTCAATCCAATAACATATGTACTGTACTCACAAGTAAGTCAATCCAATAACCTATGTACTGTACTCACAAGTAAGTCAATCCAATATCCCATGTACTGGACTCACAAATAAGGCAATCCAATAACACATATACTGTACTCACCAGTAAGGCAATCCAAAAACCTAGGTACTGTACTCACAAGTAAGTCAATCCAATACCTTGTGTACTGTACTCACAAATACGTCAATCCAATACCCTGTGTACTGTACTTACAAGTAAGTCAATCCAATAACCTATGTACTGCACTCACAAGTAAGTCAAACCAATAACCTATGTACTGTAGTCACAAGTAAGTCAATCCAATTACCTATGTACTGTACTCACAAGTAAGTCAAACCAATTACCCATGTACTAGACTCACAAGTAAGGCAATCCAATAACCTACGTATTGTTCTCACAAGTAAGTCAAACAAATACCCTATGCACGATACTTACAAGTAAGTCAATCAAATAACCTATGTACTGTACTCACAAGTAAGTCAAACCAATAACCTATATATGTACTGTACCCACAAGTAAGTCAAACCAATAACCTATGTACTGTACTCACAAGTAAGTCAATCCAATTACCTATGTTTTGTACTCACAAGTAAGTCAATCCAATTACCTATGTACTGTACTCACAAGTATGTCAATCCAATAACCTATGCACGGTACTCACAAGTAAGTCAATCCAATAACCTATGTATTGTACTCACAAGTAAGTCAAACCAATAACCTATGTACTGTACTCATAAGTAAGGCAATCCAATACCCAATGTACTATACTCACAAGTAAGGCAATCCAATAACCTATGTTCTGTACTGACAAGTAAGTCTAGCCAACTACCTATGTACTGTACTCACAAGTAAGGCAATCCAGTAACCTATGTACTGTACTCACAAGTAAGTCAAACCAATAACCTATGCACTGTACTCACAAGTAAGTCAATTCAATAACCTATGCACTGTACTCACAAGTAAGTCAATCCAAATACCTATGTACTGTACTCACAAGTAAGGCAATCCAATAACCTATGTACTGTACTCACAAGTAAGGCAATCCAATAACCTATGTACTGTACTCACAAGTACGTCAATCCAATACCCTGTGTACTGTACTCACAAGTAAGTCAATCCAATAACCTATGTACTGTACTCACAAGTAAGTCAAACCAATAACCTATGTACTGTACTCACAAGTAAGTCAATTCAATAACCATGTACTGTACTTACAAATAAGGCAATCTTATAACCCATGTACTTTACTCAAAAGTAAGTCACTCCAATAACCTACGTACTGTATTCATAAGTAAGGCCATCCAATAATCTATGTACTGTACTCACAAGTAAGGCAATCCAATAACCTATGTACTGTACTCACAAGTAAGTCAATCCAATTACCCATGTACTGGACTCACAAGTAAGGCAATCCAAAAACTTACGTATTGTTCTTACAAGTAAGTCAAACCAATAACCTATGTACTGTAATCACAAGTAAGTCAATCCAATAACCAATATATTGTACTCACAATTGAGTCAATCCAATTATCCATGTAGTGTACTTAAAGTTAGCCAATCCAATAACCGATGTACTGGACTCACAAATAAGGCAATCCAATAACACATATATAGTACTCACAAATAAGGCAATCCAATAACACATATACTGTACTCATAAGTAAGTCAATCCAATAACCATGTACTGTACTTACAAATAAGGCAATCTTATAACACATGTACTTTACTCAAAAGTAAGTCAATCCAATAACCTACGTACTGTATTCACAAGTAAGTCAATCCAATAATCTATGTACTGTACTCACAAATAAGTCAAATCAATAACATATGTACTGTACTCACAAGTAAGCCAAACCAATAACATATGTACTGTACTCACAAGTAAGGCAATCCACTAACCTATGTACTGTACTCACAAGTAAGTCAATCAATAACATATGTACTGTACTCACAAGTAAGGCAATCCAATAACCTATGTACTGTACTCACAAGTACGTCAATCCAATACCCTGTGTACTGTACTCACAAGTAAGTCAATCCAATAACCTATGTACTGTACTCACAAGTAAGTCAAACCAATAACCTATGTACTGTACTCACAAGTAAGTCAATTCAATAACCATGTACTGTACTTACAAATAAGGCAATCTTATAACCCATGTACTTTACTCAAAAGTAAGTCACTCCAATAACCTACGTACTGTATTCACAAGTAAGGCCATCCAATAATCTATGTACTGTACTCACAAGTAAGGCAATCCAATAACCTATGTACTGTACTCACAAGTAAGTCAATCCAATTACCCATGTACTGGACTCACAAGTAAGGCAATCCAAAAACTTACGTATTGTTCTTACAAGTAAGTCAAACCAATAACCTATGTACTGTAATCACAAGTAAGTCAATCCAATAACCAATATATTGTACTCACAAGTGAGTCAATCCAATTATCCATGTAGTGTACTCAAAGTTAGCCAATCCAATAACCGATGTACTGGACTCACAAATAAGGCAATCCAATAACACATATATAGTACTCACAAATAAGGCAATCCAATAACACATATACTGTACTCATAAGTAAGTCAATCCAATAACCATGTACTGTACTTACAAATAAGGCAATCTTATAACACATGTACTTTACTCAAAAGTAAGTCAATCCAATAACCTACGTACTATATTCACAAGTAAGTCAATCCAATAATCTATGTACTGTACTCACAAATAAGTCAAATCAATAACATATGTACTGTACTCACAAGTAAGCCAAACCAATAACATATGTACTGTACTCACAAGTAAGGCAATCCACTAACCTATGTACTGTACTCACAAGTAAGTCAATCAATAACATATGTACTGTACTCACAAGTAAGTCAAACCAATAACATATGTACTGTACTCACAAGTAAGGCAATCCAATAACCTATGCACTGTACTCACAAGTAAATCAATCCAATAACATATGTACTGTACTCACTAGTAAGTCAATACAATAACCTATGTACTGTACTCACAAGTAAGTCAATCCAATAACCCATGTACTGGACTCACAAATAAGGCAATCCAATAACACATATACTGTACTCACAAGTAAGGCAATCCAAAAACCTATGTACTGTACTCACAAGTAAGTCAATCCAATACCTTGTGTACTGTACTCACAAGTAAGTCAATCCAATACCCTGTGTAGTGTACTCACAAGTAAGGCAAACCAATAACCTATGTACTGTACTCACAAGTAATTCAAACCAATAACCTTTGTACTGTACTCTCGAGTAAGTGAATCCAACTACCTATGTACTGTACTCACAAGTAAGGCAATCCAGTAACCTATGTACTGTACTCACAAATACGTCAATCCAATACCCTGTGTACTGTACTCACAAGTAAGTCAATCCAATAACCTATGTACTGTACTCACAAGTAAGTCAAACCAATAACCTATGCACTGTACTCACAAGTAAGTCAATTCAATAACCATGTACTGTACTTACAAATAAGGCAATCTTCTAACCTATGTACTTTACTCAAAAGTAAGTCACTCCAATAACCTATGTACTGTATTCACAAGTAAGGCCATCCAATAATCTATGGACTGTACTCACAAGTAAGGCAATCCAATAACCTATGTACTGTACTCACCAGTAAGTCAATCCAATTACCCATGTACTGGACTCACAAGTAAGGCAATCCAATAACTTACGTATTGTTCTCACAAGTAAGTCAAACCAATAACCTATGTACTGTAATCACAAGTAAGGCAATCCAATGACCAATATACTGTACTCACAAGTAAGTCAATCCAATTATCCATGTACTGTACTCACAAGTTAGCCAATCCAATAACCCATGTACTGGACTCACAAATAAGGCAATCCAATAACACATATACTGTACTCACAAATAAGGCAATCCAATAACACATATACTGTACTCATAAGTAAGTCAATCCAATAACCATGTACTGTACTTACAAATAAGGCAATCTTATAACACATGTACTTTACTCAAAAGTAAGTCACTCCAATAACCTACGTACTGTATTCACAAGTAAGTCAATCCAATAATCTATGTACTGTACTCACAAATAAGTCAAATGAATAACATATGTACTGTACTCACAAGGAAGCCAAACCAATAACATATGTACTGTACTCACAAGTAAGGCAATCCACTAACCTATGTACTGTACTCACAAGTAAGTCAATCAATAACATATGTACTGTACTCACTAGTAAGTCAATCCAATAACCTATGTACTGTACTCACAAGTAAGTCAATCCAATAACCCATGTACTGGACTCACAAATAAGGCAATTCAATAACACATATACTGTACTCACAAGTAAGGCAATCCAAAAACCTATGTACTGTACTCACAAGTAAGTCAATCCAATACCTTGTGTACTGTACTCACAAGTAAGTCAATCCAATACCCTGTGTAGTGTACTCACAAGTAAGGCAAACCAATAACCTATGTACTGTACTCACAAGTAATTCAAACCAATAACCTATGTACTGTACTTTCGAGTAAGTCAATCCAACTACCTATGTACTGTATTCACAAGTAAGGCAATCCAGTAACCTATGTACTGTACTCACAAGTAAGTCAAACCAATAACCTATGCACTGTACTCACAAGTAAGTCAATTCAATAACCTATGCACTGTACTCACAAGTAAGTCAAACCAAATACCTAAATACTGTACTCACAAGTAAGGCAATCCAATAACCTATGCACTGTACTCACAAGTAAGACAATCCAATAACCTATGTACTGTACTCACAAGTAAGTCAAACCAATAACCAATATACTGTACTCGCAACTAAGTCAATCCAATTACCCATGTACTGTACTCACAAGTAAGTCAAACCAATAACCTATGTACTGTACTCACAAGTAAGTCAATACAATTACCTATGTACTGTACTCACAAGTAAGTCAATCCAATAACCAATGCACGGTACTCACAAGTAAGTCAATCCAATAACCTATGTACTGTACTCACAAGTAAGTCAAACCAATAACCTATATATGTATTGTACTCACAAGTAAGGCAATCCAATAACATACGTACTATACTCGCAAGTAAGGCAATCCAATAACCTATGTACTGTATTCACAAGTAAGTAAATTCAATAACATATGTACTGTACTCACAAGTAAGTCAATCCAATAACCTATGTACTGTACTCACAAGTAAGTCAATCCAATAACCCATGTACTGGACTCACAAATAAGGCAATCCAATAACACATATACTGTACTCACAAGTAAGGAAATCCAAAAACCTATGTACTGTACTCACAAGTAAGTCAATCCAATACCTTGTGTACTGTAATCACAAGTACGTCAATCCAATACCCTGTGTACTGTACTCACAAGTAAGTCAATCCAATAACCTATGTACTGTACTCACAAGTAAGTCAAACCAATAACCTATGTACTGTACTCACAAGTAAGTCAATTCAATAACCATGTACTGTACTTACAAATAAGGCAATCTTATAACCCATGTACTTTACTCAAAAGTAAGTCACTCCAATAACCTACGTACTGTATTCACAAGTAAGGCCATCCAATAATCTATGTACTGTACTCACAAGTAAGGCAATCCAATAACCTATGTACTGTACTCACAAGTAAGTCAATCCAATTACCCATGTACTGGACTCACAAGTAAGGCAATCCAATAACCTACGTATTGTTCTCACAAGTAAGTCAAACCAATAACCTATGTACTGTAATCACAAGTAAGTCAATTCAATAACCAATATACTGTACTCACAAGTAAGTCAATCCAATTATCCATGTACTGTACTCACAAGTTAGCCAATCCAATAACCCATGTACTGGACTCACAAATAAGGCAATCCAATAACACATATATTGTACTCACAAGTAAGTCAATCCAATAACCATGTACTGTACTTACAAATAAGGCAGTTTTATAACCCATGTCACTCCAATAACCTACGTACTGTATTCACAAGTAAGTCAATCCAATAATCTATGTACTGTACTCACAAATAAGTCAAATCAATAACATATGTACTGTACTCACAAGTAAGTCAAACCAATAACATATGTACTGTACTCACAAGTAAGGCAATCCAATAACCTATGTACTGTACTCACAAGTAAGTCAATCCAAGAACATATGTACTGTACTCACAAGTAAGGCAATCCAATAACCTATGTACTGTACTCACAAGTAAGTCAATCCAATAACCCATATACTGGACTCACAAATAAGGCAATCCAATAACACATATACTGTACTCACAAGTAAGGCAATCCAAAAACCTATGTACTGTACTCACAAGTAATTCAATCCAATACCTTGTGTACTGTACTCACAAATACGTCAATCCAATACCCTGTGTACTGTACTCACAAGTAAGTCAATCCAATAACCTATGTACTGTACTCACAAGTAAGGCAAACCAATAACATATGTACTGTACTCTCAAGTAAGTCAATCCAATAACCTATGTACTGTACTCACAAGTAAGTCAAACCAATAACCTATGTACTGTACTCACAAGTAAGTCAATTCAATAACCATGTACTGTACTTACAAATAAGGCAATCTTATAACCCATGTACTTTACTCAAAAGTAAGTCACTCCAATAACCTACGTACTGTATTCACAAGTAAGGCCATCCAATAATCTATGTACTGTACTCACAAGTAAGGCAATCCAATAACCTATGTACTGTACTCACAAGTAAGTCAATCCAATAACCAATATACTGTACTCGCAACTAAGTCAATCCAATTACCCATGTACTGTACTCACAAGCTAGCCAATACAAGAACCTATGCACTGTACTCACAAGTGAAGCAATCTAATACCTATGTACTGTACTCACAAGTGAGGCAATCTAATAACCCATGTACTGGACTCACCAGTGAGGCAATCCAATTACCAATGTACTTTCCTCAAAAGTAAGTCACTCCAATATCCTACGTACTGTATTCACAAGTAAGGCAATCTAATAACCTATGTACTGTACTCATCAAGTAAGTCAATCCAATAACCAATGCACTTTACTCACAAGTTATCCAATCCAATAACCTATGCACTGTACTCATCAAGTAAGTCAATCCAATAACTTATGTATTGTACTCATCAAGTAAGTCAATCCAATTACCTATGTACTGTACTCACAATAAGGGGTCTACCAAGGTCACTGCATTAGCAACAAATAATAAATATCTCAGAGAACGTTAAAACAATAAAAAATTGTGTTTTTTGGAGGATTGAGTGTTTCTCTACCAACCACACTCCATAAGCATAAACATCATATCTTCATAAACATAAAATGAAAATTTGTGTACAATGCAGCATAAATTTGAGATCGAGCTCCACTAAGTTTCCTAAGTAATTGACAGTATTTATCTATACAGCACCTAAACCCGCTGCGCGATGTTACCACTGTGCTGCAGAAGAAGATCCGGAATCCTGTGTCCAGATACAAACATGTGAAAATCATCAAGTAAGTTTGTAATCTTGTCAGTGGATCTGATAAAAAGCTTTTCCCATGTGTCTCATTGTATCCCACTGCTTGATACCACTGTCATCTAGGGATGTCACTGATACCTCAGTGTCCTCTACCACTTAACGCCACTGTCACGTAGTGACTTTTCAATACTATCTCGGTTTCCACCACCAGTGTCACGTGGTTACTTCTCAATGCAATCTCGTATCTTCCACCACTTAATACTAATGTCACCTTGTGACTACTTCATGATAACAGTGTCCATCACCACCCCACACCATTGTTACTCAGTACCTACCACCACTTCAAAACACTGTTACTCAGTGTCCTCCACCCCTTCACACTACTGTTACTCGGTACCTACCACCACTTCACACCACTGTTATTCAGTATCCTCCGCCACTTCACACCACTTTTACTCAGTGTCATCTACCACATAACACCACTGTTACTCAGTATCCTCCGCCACTTCACAGCACTGTTACTCTGTGTCATCTACCATTTCACACCAATGTTACCCAGTGTCCTCCACCCCTTCACACCACTGTTACTCAATGTCTCCCACCACTTCACACCACTGTTACTCAGTGTCATCTACCACATAACACCAATGTTACTCAGTACCTACCACCACTTCAAAACACTGTTACTCAGTGCCCTCCACTACTTCACACCACTGTTACTCGGTACCTCCCACCACTTCACACCACTGTTACTCAGTATCCTCCGCCACTTCACACCACTGTTACTCAGTGTCATCTACCACATAACACCACTGTTACTCAGTGTCATCTACTACATAACACCACTGTTACTCAGTGTTATCTACTACATAACACCACTGTTACTCAGTGTCATCTACTACATATCACCACTGTTACTCAATGTCTCCCACCACTTCACACCACTGTTACTCAGTGTCATCTACTACATAACACCACTGTTACTCAATGTCTCCCACCACTTCACACCACTGTTACTCAGTGTCATCTACTACATAACACCACTGTTACTCAATGTCTCCCACCACTTCACACCACTGTTACTCAGTGTTATCTACCACTTCACAGCGCTGTTACTCTGTGACCTCAAGCACTTCACACCACTGTTACTCAGTGTCTTCCACTACTTCACATCACTGTTACCCAGTGTTCTCTACAACTTCACTGCACTAACAATGTATCCTCCACCACTTCTCAGCACTGTTACTCGGTGTCCTTCACCACCAATGATCCGAACTCGAAGCAGTGTGACAGGGGCATGACGTTCGAGTGGCGTTTTATGTTAGCCTACTTGGTTAACGCTAGACATGTTTCTGTGGTTTGTAGAACTTGGTTAACACTTGACACGTCTCAGCTGTGGTGTGTAGAACTTGGTTAACACTTGACATGTCTCTGTGGTGTGTAGAACCTGGTTAACACTTGACACGTGTGAGCGGTGGTGTGTAGAACTTGGTTAACACTTGACACGTTTCTGTGGTGTACAGAACTTGGGCAACGCTAGACACGTTCCTGTGGTGTACAGAACGTGTTTATTTACATGATGTTCGCATTTAAATGAAACGCATTTGCCGATATATATATATATATATATATATATATATATATATATATATATATATATATATATATATATATATATTGATCTGAAGTTCGTACTTAGTCTGTCTTACCGTATTCACCTTCTGATATGCCAAAGTGTCGATATGGCGAGCAGTTACAAGATTTTCAGCATAAAAAAGCGGTAATGAAATACAGCACGTTTCATAAAACTTTTTCGATTATTTCTTTTATGTTTGATGTATTTATGTGATATTTTCGTCCTTAATGCTATATTACTAGGTGTATCATCGTTAGGAGAGATATTGCGTTGATTTTTAACACAGCAGGTGCTCTGCTGCTCCTTACTTATGTTAAGTTTCAATGTTCTGTTTTATAATGAAGAATGTTAAGCAAATGATGAAATATTTCACTACATTTATATTTAAAAAAAAGTGAAGGTACTTTTTATGAAAACCACAGGACTAGCAGCCGGTCGGGAAACTGGGCAAAAGTATACATGTGATTGTTTCCCAAATTTAAAAGAGTTTCACTTTGTTTTTATAGAAATCTTTTCAATATTTTAACTCCCGGTATTCTCTCTCACGTGAATAATGCTTCCCAAGGAGTAATTCATCACACGCGTACGTAGAGACCGATTGATATCGATATTTTGCTTTCCCAGTGATAAGGTGATTTCTGTACGTCACTGTTCTAACAGTGAAAGTATCTGTAATCTGCCCAACGCATGGGAATTAAAAGGGACTAAAATGCGATTTGGCATCTGGTTCAGCGCAGTATCAAAGCAGACTAAGCAGAAAGCATAGTCATCAACAGATCTGGATGCAAAACATGTTATCATTGGGTCTTCAACTGTAACATGCCGGTTATATATCAAACACGCTACTGCACAGAAAGCGGAATCCTCTTTTCTTACTTAATAGTCTACATCGTCACAACATGATTATCTGCTCTGTTTCGCGGATATCAATGTAAGGTACAAGGTGGGAGATATTGGAGTACCTGCAGAAATATTAACTTTCCATAGGTACATTAGTGGCTCTTAGGACCGCTTGCCATAAAGGTGAAAGGCCCTAGCATGACAAAGGTCAATGAGTGTCAATACCACAAACAGGTGACAAACTCTAGCATGACAAGGGTCAATGAGTGTCAATACCACAAACAGGTGACAGACTCTAGCATGACAAAGGTCAATGAGTGCCAATACCACAAACAGGTCACAGACTCTAGCATGACAAAGGTCAGTGAGTGTCAAAGTCACAAACAGGTGATAGACCCTAGCATGACAAATGTCAATGAGTGTCAATACCACAAACAGGTGACAGACTCTAGCATGACAAGAGTCAATGAGTGTCAACACCACAAACAGGTTGTAGACCTTAGCATAACAAAGGTCAATGAGTGTCAACACCACAAACAGGTGTTAGACCTTAGCATGACAAGGGTCAATGAGTGCCAATATCACAAGCAGGTGACAGACTCTAGCATGACAAAGGTCAGTGAGTGTCAATACCACAAACAGGTGACAGACTTTAGCATGACAAAGGCCAATGAGTGTCAATACCACAAACAGGTGATAGACCCTAGCATGACAAAGATCAATGAGTGCCAATACCACAAACAGGTAACAGACTCTAGCATGACAAGAGTCAATGAGTGTCAATACCACAAACAGGTGACAGACTTTAGCATGACAAAGGCCAATGAGTGTCAATACCACAAACAGGTGATAGACCCTAGCATGACAAAGGTCAGTGAGTGTCAATACCACAAACAGGTGACAGACTCTAGCATGACAAGGGTCAATGAGTGTCAATACCACAAACAGGTGACAGACCCTAGCATGAGAAAGGTCAATGAGTGCCAATACCACAAACAGGTGACAGACTCTAGCATGACAAGAGTGAATGAGTGTCAATACCACAAACAGGCGATAGACCTTAGCATGACAAAGGTCAGTGAGTGTCAATACCACAAACAGGTGACAGACTCTAGCATGACAAAGGTCAATGAGTGCCAATACCACAAACAGGTGACAGACTCTAGCATGACAAGAGTGAATGAGTGTCAATACCACAAACAGGTGATAGACCTTAGCATGACAAGGGTCACTGAGTGCCAATACCACAAACAGGTGACAGACTCTAGCATGATGAAGGCCAGTGAGTGTCAATGTCACAAACATGTAATAGACCTTAGCATGACAAATGTCAATGAGTGTCAATACCACAAACAGGTGACAGACTCTAGCATGACAAGGGTCCATGACTGTCAATACCACAAACAGGTGATAGACCCTAGCATGACAAAGGTCAATGAGTGCCAATACCACAAACAGGTGATAGACCCTAGCATGACAAAGGTCGGTGAGTGTCAATGTCACAAACAGGCGATAGACCGTAGCATGACAATGGTCAATGAGTGTCAATACCACAAACAGGTGACAGACTCTAGCATGACAAAGGTCAATGAGTGCCAATACCACAAACAGATGACAGACTTTAGCATGACAAAGGTCAATGAGTGTCAATACCACAAACAGGTGATAGACCCTAGCATGACAAAGGTCAGGGAGTGTCAATACCACAAACAGATGACAGATTTTAGCATGACAAAGGTCAATGAGTGTCAATACCACAAACAGGTGATAGACCTTAGGATGACATAGGCCAGGGAGTGTCAATACCACAAACAGGTGACAGATTTTAGCATGACAAAGGTCAATGAGTGCCAATACCACAAACAGATGACAGACTCTAGCATGAGAAAGGTCAATGTGTGCCAATACCACAAACAGATGACAGACTTTAGCATGAGAAAGGTCAATGAGTGTCAATACCACAAACAGGTGAAGGACCTTAGCATGACAAAGGTCAGTGAGTGTCAATACCACAAACAGATGACAGACTTTAGCATGACAAAGGTCAATGAGTGCCAATACCACAAACAGGTGATAGACCTTAGGATGACAAAGGTCAGTGAGTGTCAATACCACAAACAGGTGATAGACTCTAACATGACAAGGGTCAATGAGTGTCAATACCACAAACAGGTGACAGACTTTAGCATGACAAAGGTCAATGAGTGCCAATACCACAAACAGGTGATAGACCTTAGCATCACAAAGGTCAATGAGTGTCAATACCACAAACAGATGACAGACTCTAGCATGACAAGAGTCAATGAGTGACAATACCACAAACAGGTGACAGACTCTAGCATGACAAGGGTCAGTGAGTGTCAATACAGTTGGGTGCAGTCCTAACCTTACATTCAAGTGGACTTAGCAAGTGCAATTTAAGTTTAGTTTTTCGTCTTGAATACCAGTCATAAAGTTTAGTCAAGTGCACTTGATATTAAGTTTACTTTAAAGTAATTCCGTCTTCAAGTTTACTATCACATGACATGAAGTTTACTTTTCACGTTTATTTATTACAATTATCCAGTTTCGTATAACACGATAGAAATAATTGTCTTATTATGTACAATTGCATATTATATATATACGAGTCATGTAACTCGTCATCCAATATTACCACTTGTCTTGACAGTATTTTTTTCTGGTAATTTTATTGGTACTTATTTTATCACTTATTTGTTTTTCACTCCCATTTATTTCTGTTATTTATTTTCTTTGTCCTTCTATCTATAACTTCTTATCACCTTGTCTAATTACCTCCAGTAGGTCAATGCAAATACATTTTAGGGGGCGCCACTTGACCTGTAAGCAAGCTGTTAGCTTGTGTTTGGCTCATTTCCTATTAGATAGCGCATAGTGAAACGCTCATTATGTAGCCAATTCAAGAAACCAGTTTTTATTAGACTAGTGCTTTGTATATATTTTCTATCTTTCTTTTCGTGTCTTTATATTTATGTAAGTGTTTGTATGTGTGTGTTTTAGTATCGTTATCGCTTACCTGTGCTTTTATATTGACCCCTTTTTCTCGAGCGATTTGCATTAACCTTCATTGAGGTTGATTCGATACTTATGAATAGTGAATGTTGTTACAATTTCCTTTTTAGTGCTTTTATATATATATATATATATATATAATATATATATATATATATATATATATATATATAATATATTATATATATATATATATATATATATATATATATATATATATATATTATATATTTAATAGAAAAATATAGTAAATGCACATGTATATAGAAAGTAAACTAAACTTGAAGTGCACTTCGAGTAAACTTGGAATCGAGTTTAGTACTAAACTTGGAATCAAGTTTACTACTAAACTTCATTCCAAGATTACTCTGTTGTCGCCAAGTAAACTTGAAAAGCAGTCATAAAGTTAACTTGAAGTGCACTTTATGTAAGGTTAGGACTGCACCCAACTGTACCACAAACAGGTGATAGACTCTAGCATGACAAAGGTCAATGAGTGTCAATACCAAAAACAGGTGACAGACTCTAGCATGACAAAGGTCAGTGAGTGTCAATACCACAAACAGGTGACAGACCCTAGCATGACAAGAGTTAATGAGTGCCAATACCACAAACAGGTGATAGACCTTAGCATGACAAAGGTCAATGAGTGCCAATACCACAAAAAGGTGACAGACTCAAGCATGACAATGGTCAATGAGTGTCAATACCACAAACAGGTGATAGACCCTAGCATGACAACGGTCAGGGAGTGTCAATACCACAAACAGGTGATAGACCCTAGCATGACAAAGGTCAATGAGTGTAAATTCCACAAACAGGTGATAGACCCTAGCATGAGAAAGGTCACTGAGTGCCAATACCACAAACAGGTGATAGACCCTAGCATGACAAAGGTCAATGAGTGCCAATACCACAAACAGGTGATAGACCCTAGCATGACAAAGGTCAGTGAGTGTCAATACCACACACAGGTGACAGACTCTAGCATGACAAAGGTAAATGAGTGTCAATACCACAAACAGGTGATAGACCCTAGCATGACAAAGGTCAGTGAGTGTCAATACCACAAACAGGTGACAGACCCTAGTATGACAAAGGTCAATGAGTGTCAATACCACAAACAGGTGACAGACTCTAGCATGACAAGGGCCAATGAGTGTCAATACCACAAACAGGTGATAGACCCTTGCATGACAAAGGTCAGTGAGTGTCAATACCACAAACAGGTGAAAGACTCTAGCATGACAAGAGTCAATGAGTGTCAATACCACAAACAGGTGAGACCCTAGCATGACCGAGGTCAATTAGTGTCAATACCACAAACAGGTGATAGACCCTAGCATGACAAAGGTCAGTGAGTGTCAATACCACAAACAGGTGACAGACTCTAGCATGACAAAGGTAAATGAGTGTCAATACCACAAACAGGTGATAGACCCTAGCATGACAAAGGTCAGTGAGTGTCAATACCACAAACAGGTGACAGACCCTAGTATGACAAAGGTCACTGAGTGTCAATACCACAAACAGGTGACAGACTCTAGCATGACAAGGGCCAATGAGTGTCAATACCACAAACAGGTGATAGACCCTTGCATGACAAAGGTCAGTGAGTGTCAATACCACAAACAGGTGAAAGACTCTAGCATGACAAGAGTCAATGAGTGTCAATACCACAAACAGGTGAGACCCTAGCATGACAAAGGTCAATGAGTGTAAATTCCACAAACAGGTGATAGACCCTAGCATGACAAAGGTCAATGAGTGCCAATAACACAAACAGGTGATAGACCCTAGCATGACAAAGGTCAGTGAGTGTCAATACCAGAAACAGGTGACAGACTCTAGCATGACAAAGGTCAATGAGTGTCAATACCACAAACAGGTGATAGACCCTAGCATGACAAAGGTCAGTGAGTGTCAATACCACAAACAGGTGACAGACTCTAGTATGACAAAGGTCAATGAGTGTCAATACTACAAACAGGTGATAGACCCTTGCATAACAAAGGTCAGTGAGTGTCAATACCACAAACAGGTGACAGACTCCAGCATGACAAAGGTCAATGAGTGTCAATACCACAAACAGGTGGTAGACCCTAGCATGACAAGAGTCAATGAGTGCCAATACCACAAACAGGTGACAGACTCTAGCATGACAAAGGTCAATGAGTGTCAGTACCACAAACAGGTGACAGACTCTAGCATGACAAGGGTCAATGAGTGCCAATACCACAAACAGGTGACAGACTCTAGCATGACAAAGGTCAATGAGTGCCAATACCACAAACAGGTGACAGGCTAGCATGACAAAGGTCAGTGAGTGCCAATACCACAAGCAGGTGATAGACCCTAGCATGACAAGGGTCAATGAGTGTCAATACCACAAACAGGTGATAGACCTTAGCATGACAAAGGTCAATGAGTGTCAATACCACAAACAGGTGCTAGACACTAGCATGACAAAGGTGAATGAGTGCCAATACCACAAACAGGTGACAGACTCTAGCATGACAAAGGTCAATGAGTGTCAGTACCACAAACAGGTGACAGACTCTAGCATGACAAGGGTCAATGAGTGTCAATACCACAAACAGGTGAGACCCTAGCATGACCGAGGTCAATTAGTGTCAATACCACAAACAGGTGATAGACCCTAGCATGACAAAGGTCAGTGAGTGTCAATACCACACACAGGTGACAGACTCTAGCATGACAAAGGAAAATGAGTGTCAATACCACAAACAGGTGATAGACCCTAGCATGACAAAGGTCAGTGAGTGTCAATACCACAAACAGGTGACAGACCCTAGTATGACAAAGGTCAATGAGTGTCAATACCACAAACAGGTGACAGACTCTAGCATGACAAGGGCCAATGAGTGTCAATACCACAAACAGGTGATAGACCCTTGCATGACAAAGGTCAGTGAGTGTCAATACCACAAACAGGTGAAAGACTCTAGCATGACAAGAGTCAATGAGTGTCAATACCACAAACAGGTGAGACCCTAGCATGACAAAGGTCAATGAGTGTAAATTCCACAAACAGGTGATAGACCCTAGCATGACAAAGGTCAATGAGTGCCAATAACACAAACAGGTGATAGACCCTAGCATGACAAAGGTCAGTGAGTGTCAATACCAGAAACAGGTGACAGACTCTAGCATGACAAAGGTCAATGAGTGTCAATACCACAAACAGGTGATAGACCCTAGCATGACAAAGGTCAGTGAGTGTCAATACCACAAACAGGTGACAGACTCTAGTATGACAAAGGTCAATGAGTGTCAATACCACAAACAAGTGATAGACCCTTGCATAACAAAGGTCAGTGAGTGTCAATACCACAAACAGGTGACAGACTCCAGCATGACAAAGGTCAATGAGTGTCAATACCACAAACAGGTGGTAGACCCTAGCATGACAAGAGTCAATGAGTGCCAATACCACAAACAGGTGACAGACTCTAGCATGACAAAGGTCAATGAGTGTCAGTACCACAAACAGGTGACAGACTCTAGCATGACAAGGGTCAATGAGTGCCAATACCACAAACAGGTGACAGACTCTAGCATGACAAAGGTCAATGAGTGCCAATACCACAAACAGGTGACAGGCTAGCATGACAAAGGTCAGTGAGTGCCAATACCACAAGCAGGTGATAGACCCTAGCATGACAGAGGTCAATGAGTGTCAATACCACAAACAGGTGATAGACCTTAGCATGACAAAGGTCAATGAGTGTCAATACCACAAACAGGTGCTAGACACTAGCATGACAAAGGTGAATGAGTGCCAATACCACAAACAGGTGACAGACTCTAGCATGACAAAGGTCAATGAGTGTCAGTACCACAAACAGGTGACAGACTCCAGCATGACAAGGGTCAATGAGTGCCAATACCACAAACAGGTGACAGACTCTAGCATGACAAAGGTCAGTGAGTATCAATACCACAAACAGGTGATAGACCCTAGCATGACAAAGGTCAATGAGTGTCAATACCACAAACAGGTGACAGACTCTAGCATGACATAGGTCAATGAGTGTCAATACCACAAACAGGTGATAGACCTTAGCATGACAAAGGTCAATGAGTGTCAATACCACAAACAGGTGATAGATCCTAGCATGACAAAGGTCAATGAGTGTCAATACAACAAACAGGTGATAGACCCTAGCATGACCGAGGTCAATTAGTGTCAATACCACAAACAGGTGATAGACCCTAGCATGACAAAGGTCAATGAGTGTCAATACCACAAACAGGTGATAGATCCTAGCATGACAAAGGTCAATGAGTGTCAATACAACAAACAGGTGATAGACCCTAGCATGACCGAGGTCAATTAGTGTCAATACCACAAACAGGTGATAGACCCTAGCATGACAAAGGTCAATGAGTGCCAATAACACAAACAGGTGATAGACCCTAGCATGACAAAGGTCAGTGAGTGTCAATACCAGAAACAGGTGACAGACTCTAGCATGACAAAGGTCAATGAGTGTCAATACCACAAACAGGTGATAGACCCTAGCATGACAAAGGTCAGTGAGTGTCAATACCACAAACAGGTGACAGACTCTAGTATGACAAAGGTCAATGAGTGTCAATACCACAAACAAGTGATAGACCCTTGCATAACAAAGGTCAGTGAGTGTCAATACCACAAACAGGTGACAGACTCCAGCATGACAAAGGTCAATGAGTGTCAATACCACAAACAGGTGGTAGACCCTAGCATGACAAGAGTCAATGAGTGCCAATACCACAAACAGGTGACAGACTCTAGCATGACAAAGGTCAATGAGTGTCAGTACCACAAACAGGTGACAGACTCTAGCATGACAAGGGTCAATGAGTGCCAATACCACAAACAGGTGACAGACTCTAGCATGACAAAGGTCAATGAGTGCCAATACCACAAACAGGTGACAGGCTAGCATGACAAAGGTCAATGAGTGTCAATACCACAAACAGGTGATAGACCTTAGCATGACAAAGGTCAATGAGTGTCAATACCACAAACAGGTGCTAGACACTAGCATGACAAAGGTGAATGAGTGCCAATACCACAAACAGGTGACAGACTCTAGCATGACAAAGGTCAATGAGTGTCAGTACCACAAACAGGTGACAGACTCTAGCATGACAAGGGTCAATGAGTGCCAATACCACAAACAGGTGACAGACTCTAGCATGACAAAGGTCAGTGAGTATCAATACCACAAACAGGTGATAGACCCTAGCATGACAAAGGTCAATGAGTGTCAATACCACAAACAGGTGACAGACTCTAGCATGACATAGGTCAATGAGTGTCAATACCACAAACAGGTGATAGACCTTAGCATGACAAAGGTCAATGAGTGTCAATACCACAAACAGGTGATAGATCCTAGCATGACAAAGGTCAATGAGTGTCAATACAACAAACAGGTGATAGACCCTAGCATGACCGAGGTCAATTAGTGTCAATACCAAAAACAGGTGATAGACCCTAGCATGACAAAGGTCAATGAGTGTCAATACCTCAAACAGGTGACAGACTCCAGCATGACAAGAGTCAATGAGTGTCAATACCACAAACAATGATAGACCCTGACATGACAAAGGTAGGCGAGTGCCAATACCACAAACAGGTGATATATCCCAGCATGACAAAGGTTAATGAGTGTCAATGCCACAATTTAGCCACTCCGCCGCAGATCCCAAGCAGGTTATATGTACATGTGGAATGTGTACTAATCGTATGAAAATGTTAGATTTTTTTCAGAGCGGTACACGGTGCAAAAGCCATGAATATGTAAATGCAGAGAAACAAATTGTAATCTATATTTCCCTGATTCGTCCTCATGCTCATGTTTCATGTGTATTTTAAAGGAATGTTTCGCAGACGTGGTGTATTTAGCGTCTGGACAGATACGTCATAGTCTCGGTTGCAGGGATAAAAGGGTAAGTCAGATAAGGGTAAGTCAGTTGAGGGGAAGTCAGATAAGCATTAATTCAATGTAAGATAACTTGTAATTATCAGTGGTGTAATTAGGTCTTAACTGAACAATACATTGAAAGGCATTTTTATTTGCATACAAATTTTATCAGTTAATTCAAATGTTACTCCATGATATGATTACATTCTAAATTCTTAAACCCGGGTCGATAGATCGGGGACATTGGTTTTGTCTTGTCTGTCTGTCCGTTAATCTATCAACTTCGGTCATAACTTTTGAATTGTGAGGGATATAGACTTCATATTTCACATGCGTACTCAACTAATAAAGCCCTTTCAAATAACATCAAGGTCGATGACCTTTTTTTTTTTTGTCCTGTCTGCCTCTTTCTTTGTTTTTCTGTTGTCAACTTTAACCTTGGCCATAACATTTTTGAACCATTAGCGATAGAGACTTCATATTTCACATGCGTACTCAACAAAGGAAGCCCTTTCAAATGACACCAAGGTCGACCTTGACGCTGAAAATAACCGTTTCTGACTTTGATACCATTGGGGGCATAGTGTATCATAAACACATCTTGTTTGGTTTGTCTTTCTTTTTTTCATTTTCTTTCTTTTTTTTATTTTGTTGCATATTTGTTAAAAGGTTGTCTTCACAATGTCGAGTCTTTGTGGTAACGTCACTCAAGCAATCTTGATATTGTGAGGATTTCACTGAATAAAAAATTGATAATAATCAGTATGTAAATAATGTTGTGACTACTATTGTTGATAGCTAATTATTTGTTTTTAATTCATTAACCGAAATTCGCCGATGCATAATAATATATGTGCGTATGTGTGTGTCTTTACTTGTGTGTTTGTGGCAGTGATACACACTATTTATTTCTACGTTTGTATATTAAATCTAAAAGTTGTGTGAAGCGGCTCTCCATCATGGCGGGAATTTGCACCACGGCAAGAGACAGTTCAACACACATCTCTGCATAGGCTGTTGTAGTGGTGGCGAAGGGTGTAACCATAAAGGATGTTACTCTATACGTATGTACTGAATTTATTCATTGACATTTTACCGAGTCCGATTTCATTGTTATTTCATTTCACATTATGCAACTGCTGCTCAGATTACATAATATAATTCAACGAAGTAAAAATGTCAACCAATGAAAAGGGAAAAACAATCAGTTTGTTATGTTTGTTTGTTTTCTACATTTTTATTTATTTTTTATATGTACTGATGATCGATTGGACTAACATTTTAAAAGCATTTGCTGTAGCTTCAAACTTACGTCAAACCGAGGTTGGGATAGTGATCAGGGCTAGTTGAAAGTCCAGTGTACTTGTCGATGGTCGTTGATCAGGGTTATTGGGAAGATCATAATTGTTGATCAGGATCCAGTGTACTTGTCAATGGTCGTTGATCAGGGTTATTGGGAAGATCATAATTGTTGATCAGGATCCAGTGTACTTGTCGATGGTCGTTGATCAGGGTTATTGGGAAGATCATAATTGTTAATCAGGATCCAGTGTACTTGTCGATGGTCGTTGATCAGGGTTATTGGGAAGATCATAATTGTTGATCAGGGCTAGTTGAAAGGCCAGTGTACTTGTCGGTGGTCGTTGATCAGGGTTATTGGGAAGATCATAATTGTTGGTGAGGATCCAGTGTACTTGCCGGTGGTCGTTGATCAGGGTTTATCAAGATAGTGATCAGGGCTAGTTGAAAGGCCAGTGTACTTACCGATGTTCGTTGTTGATGTGGGCCATTGGGAGGGTCATAATTGTTCATCAGGCTAGTAGGAAGAGCAATGTATTTGTCGATAATTTTTGTTCACGGATAGTGGATAGATCAGTGAATCGTTAATCAAAAGTAGTGGGAAGGCCAGTGTACATATATCTGCCGATTATCTTTTATTAGGGCTGATGGGAAGGCCTTTGTACCTTGCAAAGTCGTTAATCGGTACTAGTGGGAAGGCCAGTGTATCTGCCGATGATCGTTGACCTGGACTGGTGTTAAGGTCAGTGCACCCAGCAATGATTGTTAGTCAGGGCTAGTGCCGTAGTGGGAAGGCAAATATACCTGTCCTAATGAGGATGCTTGTGTACTTTGCCGATGGTCATTGATCAGTGTTGGTGTTAGGGACAGTGTACCTGCCGATGATCGTTAATAAGGCATAGTGGGAAGGTCAGTGTATCTTGCTGCTGATGGTTGTTCAGTCGGTATCATAACTGCAGTACAATCGAATATTTTTGTTATGTCGTTTTCTTTGTTTTATTATTATCATATTTATGTGCATGTCCATGGTGGTATGTGTCATACAGCTTGGTCAGATGTCTTTTGTTTTGTCTTTCATACGGCCATTGGGAAGGCCGGTGCGCATCACGAAGGTCTTAAATCAGGGCTTGTGGGGAGGTCAAGGTACCGGCCGATGATCGTTAATGAGGGCTAGTGGAAATGCCAGTGTACCTGGTGATGAGTTTGTGGGAAGGCCCGTGTACCTGGTGATGTGGGAAGGCCAGTGTACCTGGTGATGATGGTTAATCAGAGTTTGTGGGAAGGCCAGTTTACCTGCCGATGATCGTTAATCAGAGTTTGTGGGAAGGCCAGTGTACCTGGTGATGATGGTTAATCAGAGTTTGTGGAAAGGCCAATGTACCTGGTGATGATGGTTAATCAGAGTTTGTGGGAAGGCCAGTGTACCTGGTGATGATGGTTAATCAGAGTTTGTGGAAAGGCCAGTGTACCTGGTGATGATCGTTGATCAGAGTTTGTGGGAAGGCCAGTGTACCTGGTGATGATGGTTAATCAGAGTTTGTGGAAAGGCCAGTGTACCTGGTGATGATGGTTAATCAGAGTTTGTGGGAAGGCCAGTGTACCTGGTGATGATGGTTAATCAGAGTTTGTGGAAAGGCCAGTGTACCTGGTGATGATCGTTGATCAGAGTTTGTGGGAAGGCCAGTGTACCTGGTGATGATGGTTAATCAGAGTTTGTGGAAAGGCCAGTGTACCTGGTGATGATCGTTGATCAGATCAGAGTTTGTGGGAAGGCCAGTGTACCTGGTGATGATGGTTAATCAGAGTTTGTGGGATGGCTAGTGTACCCGGTGATGATGGTTAATCAGAGTTTGTGGGAAGGCCAGTGTACCTGGTGATGATCGTTGATCAGAGTTTGTGGGAAGGCCAGTGTACCTGGTGATGATGGTTAATCAGAGTTTGTGGAAAGGCCAGTGTACCTGGTGATGATCGTTGATCAGAGTTTGTGGGAAGGCCAGTGTACCTGGTGATGATGGTTAATCAGAGTTTGTGGAAAGGCCAGTGTACCTGGTGATGATCGTTGATCAGAGTTTGTGGGAAGGCCAGTGTACCTGGTGATGATGGTTAATCAGAGTTTGTGGGATGGCTAGTGTACCCGGTGATGATGGTTAATCAGAGTTTGTGGGAAGGCGAGTGTACCTGGTGATGATGGTTAATCAGAGTTTGTGGGAAGACCAGTGTACCTGGTGATGATCGTTAATCAGAGTTTGTGGGAAGGCCAGTGTACCTGGTGCTGATGGGCAATTAGGGTTTGTGGGAAGACCAGTGTACCTGGTGATGATCGTTAATCAGAGTTTGTGGGAAGGCCAGTGTACCTGGTGATGATGGTTAATCGGAGTTTTGGGAAGGCTAGTGTACCTTCTGATGATCGTTAATCAGAGTTTGTGGAAGGCCAGTGTAACTGGTGATAATCGTAAATCAGAATTTGTGGGAATGCCAGTCTACCTGGTGATGATGGGTATTCAGGGTTTGTGGGAAGACCAGTGTACCTGGTGATGATCGTTAATCAGAGTTTGTGGGAAGGCCAGTGCACCTGGTGATGATCGTTAATCAGACTTTGTGGGAAGGTCAGTGTACCTGGTGATGATGGTTAATCAGACTTTGTGGGAAGGCCAGTGTACCTGGTGATGATCGTTAATCAGAGTTTGTTGGAAGGCCAGTGTACCTGGTGATGATCTTTAATCAGAGTTTGTGGGAAGGTCAGTGTACCTGGTGATGATCGTAAATCAGAGTTTGTGGGAAGGCCAGTGTACCTGGTGATGATGGTTAATCAGACTTTGTGGGAAGGCCAGTGTACCTGGTGATGATCGTTAATCAGAGTTTGTTGGAAGGCCAGTGTACCTTTTGATGATCTTTAATCAGAGTTTGTGGGAAGGTCAGTGTACCTGGTGATGATCGTAAATCAGAGTTTGTGGGAAGGCCAGTGTACCTGGTGATGATCGTAAATCAGAGTTTGTGGGAAGGCCAGTGTACCTGGTGATGATCGTAAATCAGAGTTTGAGGGAAGGACAGTGTACCTGGTGATGATGGGTAATCAGGGTTTGTGGGAAGACCAGTGTACCTGGTGATGATCGTTAATCAGAGTTTGTGGGAAGGCCAGTGTACCTGGTGATGATGGTTAATCAGAGTTTGTTGGAAGGCCAGTGTAACTGGTGATGATGGTTAATCAGAGTTTGTGGGAAGGCCAGTGTACCTGGTGATGATGGTTAATCAGAGTTTGTTGGAAGGCCAGTGTAACTGGTGATGATGGTTAATCAGAGTTTGTGGGAAGGCCAGTGTACCTGGTGATGATGGTTAATCAGACTTTGTGGGAAGGCCAGTGTACCTGGTGATGATGGTTAATCAGAGTTTGTTGGAAGGCCAGTGTACCTTCTGATGATCTTTAATCAGAGTTTGTGGGAAGGTCAGTGTACCTGGTGATGATCGTAAATCAGAGTTTGTGGGAAGGCCAGTGTACCTGGTGATGATCGTAAATCAGAGTTTGTGGGAAGGCCAGTGTACCTGGTGATGATCGTAAATCAGAGTTTGAGGGAAGGACAGTGTACCTGGTGATGATGGGTAATCAGGGTTTGTGGGAAGACCAGTGTACCTGGTGATGATCGTTAATCAGAGTTTGTGGGAAGGCCAGTGTACCTGGTGATGATGGTTAATCAGAGTTTGTTGGAAGGCCAGTGTAACTGGTGATGATGGTTAATCAGAGTTTGTGGGAAGGCCAGTGTACTTGGTGATGATGGTTAATCAGAGTTTGTGGGAAGGCCAGTGTACCTGGTGATGGTGGTTAATCAGAGTTTGAGTGAAGGCCAGTGTACCTGGTGATGATCGTTTATCAAGGCTTTCAGGAACACCAGTGTACTTGTTAATGAGAGTTAAACAGAGTTAAATACCAGTGTTTCTGATAATTGATGACGGTTTGTTTAAAAGCCGGTGTACCTGCCAATGCAAAGCCTGTGTAGCTATTTATGTTTGTTGATCAAGTGGGAAGGCCATGGTACCTGTGATGGTCGTTATGTGCCCGACCGTTTCAACAGAAAATAGTGACACGTTAGAGGTATAAAGTAATATTGCAGGTCGTTTGCTTATTGTTTATAGATGTTTGATAATTGATCCATTTGATGACGAAATGTGTAGAATCCTGTCGACCATTCCGTTTACCAAAGTTGCAAGTTACGAATTCTGGCCTTATTTTGATGACTATCTTGAAAGCTTGAAAAAAAAACTAAAATACAAATGCATAATATGTTAATGTTTACAAATATCTTACAGCTCATCACAACACGACTTCAGTACACGGATGATGATACTTATTATGCCAGTCAAGTGTAACACTTTCATGCTTAAATAAATAAACAGACATAAAGAGCTTTAAATTTGTATATTATCATGATCTTGTCATAGACTTATACGTTATGTAGAAAATATTCTTTTAACTTTTACCAACTTCTAAGTCTCGTCCTCCCACACGTTACACATTATTTTTGTGGAATATTAGTGTGAACCTAATTTTATATTTGTTAAATTGCTATTAGGATGCTTGGGGGTTCCGCATTTTCATAAAACCTTAATTGAATTATTATAAAATTCATAAAAATCACCGCTCAGTTTGCATCAGTATTTCTCTGAGAGATATATAAAGCAAGAAGCCCAAGTGGGCCTATATCGCTCACCCGAGTACCTAGATGATTAGTCATGCAGGAAGGAAGAATTCATTTATTTTTGCATTACCCTGACTAAATCAACACAAATGTTGAAAATATGTCAAATTTTATTTCAGACCAGAATAAACAAGAGGCCCAAGTGGGCCTATATCGCTCACCTGAGTACCTAGATGATCAGTCATGCATGAAGGAAGAATTCATTTATTTTTGCATTACTGTGACTAAGTCAACACAAATGTTGAAAATTTCAGGCTAGAATAAACAACAACACTTTTGCACATCCATTCAGGTGATTTTGATATTAAGCATTTGCTTTGTCTCTGCAAGATGTCATTCAGGGCAACAAGTTAATCATTTTCTTTAGATGGGGCCTTTTGTTGACTGATTTCAAGTCTGGGTCATGAACAACAATTGTTTCAAATATTGTCCAGATCTAACTTAAAATTGCCTAATTTCATATGTTAAGTGTTGAGAAACATCTAAAAACTTATTTAGATGTGTAAAGAAATGAAAAAAAAATTTTTGACCACAGCTGGATTTGAACCCCTATTCTCTATATTTCAATTACCAAGTGCTATATGTACCATTGTGAGACCTACTTTTTAGACATGATGGCATTATCTGTTAACCAATTTGGATGAAATTTACCAAATTGATAGAGGACCTTTAGTACTTCATGTATTCCATGTTTCATTAAAATCTTTCATGTGGTTTTAAAGAAATAGTTGAATATGTGAAAAATGGCCAACCCCCCCCCCCCTTTTTTTGGAAGTCTTCAAAAATTCATAAAAAATCCAAAAATTGAGATAATGACAAAATTCTTTCACAATAATATTCCTTACCACAATTATGATCAAAATAGTCATTAAGAAATCATCAATATCAATTAACTGAAAAACATGACACTTTTCTTCATTGAAATGACTAAGTCCAGAAACACGTCAAAAAAGCATATATTTCTATTTGACGGATCTTAACCTCGAACAAAATTTTTGATAACCCATCTTTATAGATTGTTGAAATGCAATTATTTTCCCCATTTATGCACTGGTTCTGGAGGACAAGATTTTTGAAGAGGGGTACTGTTTTAGGCACTTTTGGCCCCGCCCTGGATCCACCCCTGAGGAAATCTGGATCCCAAACACAATTTGAGTAGGAGACCTTGAGTACATCATGTATACAAACTTTGATCCAAGTCTGCAAAGCAGTTCGAGAGAAGAAGTCGAAAATGTGAAAAAGTTAACGACGGACGGATGACGACGACGACGGACGATGGACGGTGCACTATGACAATAGCTCACTTGAGCCTTTGGCTCAGGTGAGCTAAAAACAACACATTTTTTTGCACATCCATTCAGGTGATTTTGATATTAAGCATTTGCTTTGTCTCTGCAAGATGTCATTCAGGGCAAGAAGATAGTCATTTTCTTTAGGTGGGGCCTTTGTTGACTAATTTCAAGTCTGGGTCATGAACAACAATTGTTTTAAATATTGTCCAGATACAACTTAAAATGGCCTAATTTCATATGTGTAGTGTTGAGAAACATCTGAAAACTTATTTAGATGTGTAAAGAAATGAAAAAAAATTTTTGGCCACAGCTGGATTTGAACCACTACTCTACATATTTCAATTACCAAGTGGTATATGTACCATTGTGAAACCTAGTTTACAGACATGGTGGCATTATCTGCTGACAAATTTGGATGAAATGTACAAAACTGATAGAGGACTTATAATACTTCATGTATACCATGTTTCATTAAAAACTTTCAAGTGGTATGACAGTAGAAGTTAACAAGAGGCAGAAGTGGGCCTATATCGCTCACCTGAGTACCTAGATGATCAGTCATGCATGAAGGAAGAATTCATTTATTTTTGCATTACTGTGAATAAGTCAACACAAATGTTGAAAATTTGTCAAATTTTATTTCAGACTAGAATAAAAAAGAACACTTTTTTGCACATCCATTCAGGTGATTTTGATATTAAGCATTTCCTTGGTCTCTGCAAGATGTCATTCAGGGCAACAAGTTAGTCATTTTCTTTAGATGGGGCCTTTTGTTGACTGATTTCAAGTCTGGGTCATGAACAACAATTGTTTCAAATATTGTCCAGATCTAACTTAAAATTGCCTAATTTCATATGTGAGTGTTGAGAAACATCTAAAAACTTATTTAGATGTGTAAAGATATGAAAAAAAAAAATTTTTGACCACAGCTGGATTTGAACCGCTACTCTCCATATTTTAATTACCAAGTGGTATATGTACCATTGTGAGACCTACTTTTTAGACATGGTGGCATTATCTGTTAACCAATTTGGATGAAATTTACCAAATTGATAGAGGACCTTTAGTACTTCATGTATTCCATGTTTCATTAAAATCTTTCATGCGGTGTAACAGCAGACGTGAAAAATGTGATTGAATTGTTCCTATACACCCTCATTTGGAAGTCTTAAAAAATTCATAGAAAATCCAAAAATTGAGATATTGACAAAATTCTTTCAAAGTAACATGCCTTACCATAATTATGATCACAATACTCCATAAGAAATCATCATTATCAATTAACTAGGAAATATGACACTTTTCTGCATTGAAATCACCAAGTCCAAATAAATGTCGAAAAAAATTCTAAAATTTGATTTTGGAAGGGAACCAAAATGACAATACGTCTTCACTCCTCCCTCTAGATCATTTCTATGCATTCTGTTGTCTCTGTATACAGCCCGTATGAAAAAAAATATTGTTAAACGAGGGAACTCTTTTGTGATCTACTTTTGACTATGGTGGCGCACCTGTAAAGAGGTCTGGACGAAAACAACAGAAGTTGAAGGGGATCATAAGTGATTTATTTCTACCAAGATTTATTAAAATCCTTCCTACAGTTTTGCAGAAAAATTTGAAAATGTGAAAAATGGCCAACCCAACCCCTCACCCCTTTTTTTAGAAGTCTTAAAAAATTCATAAAAAATCCAAAAATTGAGATATAGACAAAATTCTTTCACAATAATATTCCTTACCATAATTATGATCAAAATAGTCATTAAGAAATCATCAATATCAATTAACTGAAAAACATGACACTTTTCTGCATTGAAATTACTAAGTCCAAAAACACGTCAAACAAGAGGCCCAAGTGGGCCTATATCGCTCACCTGAGTACCTATATTATCAGTCATGCATGAAGGAAGAATTCATTTATTTTTGCATTAATGTGACTAAGTCAACACAGATGTTGAAAATATGTCAAATTTTATTTCAGGCTAGAATAAAAAACAACACTTTTTTGCACATCCATTCAGGTGATTTTGATATTAAGCATTTCCTTTGTCTCTGCAAGAAGTCATTCAGGGCAACAAGTTAGTCATTTTCTTTAGGTGGGGCCTTTTGTTGACTGATTTCAAGTCTGGGTCATGAACAACAATTGTTTCAAATATTGTCCAGATCTAACTTAAAATTGCCTAATTTCAAATGTTGAGTGTTGAGAAACATCTAAAAACTTATTTAGATGTGTAAAGAAATGAAAAAAAAATTTTGACCACAGCTGGATTTGAACCGCTACTCTCCATATTTCAATTACCAAGTGGTATATGTACTATTGTGAGAACTGCTTTTTAGACATGGTGGCATTATCTGTTAACCAATTTGGATGAAATTTACCAAATTGATAGAGGACTTTTAGTACTTCATGTATTCCATGTTTCATTAAAATCTTTCATGTGGTATAACAGCAGAAGTGAAAAATGTGATTGAATTGTTCCTATACACCCTCATTTGGAAGTCTTAAAAAATTCATAGAAAATCCAAAAATTGAGATATTGACAAAATTCTTTCAAAGTAACAATCCTTACCATAATTATGATCACAATAGTCCATAAGAAATCATCATTATCAATTAACTAGGAAATATGACACTTTTTTTCTGCAATGAATCACCAAGTCCAAAGAAATGTCGAAAAAAATTCTAAAATTTGATTTTGGAAGGGAACCAAAATGACAATACATCTTCACTCATCCCTCTAGATCATTTCTATGCATTCTGTTTGTCTCTGTATACAGCCCGTATGAAAAAGAATATTGTTAAACGAGGGAACTCTTTTGTGACCTACTCTTGACTATGGTGGCGCCACCTGTAAAGAGGTCTGGACGAAAACAACAGAATTTGAAGAGGATCATAAGTGACTTATTTCTACCAAGATTTATTAAAATCCTTCAAACAGTTTTGTAGAAAAAGTTGAAAATGTGAAAAATGGCCAACCCCCCCTTTTTTTTTTGGAAGTCTTAAACGTAAAATTCCTAATTTCATATGTTGAGTGTTGAGAAACATCTAAAAACTTATTTAGATGTGTAAAAAAAAAAAAAATTTTTTTGACCACAGCTGGATTTGAACCGCTACTCTCCATATTTCAATTACCAAGTGGTATATGTACCATTGTGAGACCTACTTTTAGACATGGTGGCATTATCTGTTAACCAATTTGGATGATCCGCACAAAAAACAAAACCTTTGAAAAGGACTATGAGTACTTGCATCCTACCCAGTTTTATCACAATCCTTCAAGTTGTTCTGTAGATCAAGTTGAAGATATGAAAAATTGTCCCCCCCCCCACCCCCCCCCCCCTTTTCTTGGAAGTCTTAAAAAATTCATAAAAAATTCAAAAATCGAGATATTGAAAAAATTCCTTCACACCAGCATTCCTTACCATACAAATGATTAAATGAAACCAAATGAATGCATCAATGTTTACTAAAAGAAAATAATAACTCTTTAATACATTAAAATAACAAAGTCCAAAATAAAAATGAAAAAACGTCAAAAATTTGATTTCTGAATGGAACCAAAAATATCAACACTTCTTCCCATATGCCTCTATCTCATTCCTATGCAGTCGGTTTGTCGCTGTATGCACCCGATCTGAATAAGAAGTTTGTCAAAGGAGGGTACCCTCTGTGACCTACTTTTGTCTGTGGTGGTGCCACCTGTTCATGGATCCTGACAAAGATGACCACATTTGTCGGGGACCTTGAGTATTTGATGCATGCCAAGTTTCATTGAATTCCAGCAAGTGGTTCCGAAGAAAAAGTTCAAACTGTGAAATGTTTACACCAATTATCCCACCCCCCCTTTTTCTTGAAAGTCTTAAAAAATTCATAAAAAATCCAAAACATAAAATATTGAAAAATTTTCTTCGCAGTAGTATTTCTTACCATCAAAATGATCAAATTAAACCAAATTAATGCATCAATGTTTACTAAAAGAAAAAAATACCTCTTTTCTGCATTAAAATTACCAAGTACAAAAAAACGTCAAAAATTTGATTTCGGAATGGAACCAAAAATAACAACACTTCTTCACACATCCCTCTAGATCATTCCTATGCATTTGGTTTGTCTCTGTATGCCCCCGGTCTGAAGAAGAAGTTTGTCAAAGGAGGGTACCCTCTTTGACCTACTTTTGCCTGTGGTGGCGCCACCTGTAGATGAATCTGGACGAAAAACAACAACACTTGTAGGGGACCATGAGTACTACATGCTTATCAAGTTTCATCAAATTCTGTTCAGTGGTTCTGGAGAAGAAGTCGAAAATGTGAAAAGTTAACGACGGACGACAGACGACGGACGACGGACGGACGACGGACGGTGATTGATCACAATAGCTCACTTGAGCCTTTGGCTCAGGTGAGCTAAAAAGCTTAAATTTCTATTTGACAGATCTTAACCCCGAACAAAATTTTTGATAACCCATCTTTATAGATTGTTGAAATGCAATTATTTTTCCCATTTATGCACTGGTTCTGGAGGACAAGATTTTTGAAGAGGGGTACTGTTTTAGGCACTTTTGGCCCCGCCCTGGATCCACCCCTGAGGAAATCTGGATCCCGAACACAATTTGAGTAGGAGACCTTGAGTACATCATGTATACAAACTTTGATCCAAGTCTGCAAAGCAGTTCGAGAGAAGAAGTCGAAAATGTGAAAAAGTTAACGACAGACGGACAGATGACGAACGGCGCACTATGACTATAGCTCACTTGAGCTTTTGGCTCAGGTGAGCTAAAAAACCCAATTTTATGGAAAACCCAAGTAAAAACATCAACACTAAAAGTTTTGCAAGAAACCATGAGTACTTCATTCCACCAAGTATTATCAAAATCCTACCAGTGGTTCTTCAACAAAAGTTGAAACTGAAAAAATGCCCCCCTCCTCCATTTCTGGCCATCTTATGAAATTCATAAAAATCCAAAAATTGACAAAATTCTTTAACTGTAACATTCTTAACCACATTCATAATTAATAGAAATCAAATTAAAGCATCATTATCACCTAAAGAAGAAAAATTGCACTTTTCTGCAATGAAATCACTTAGGTTCTAAAAAATTGAGGAGAGAACATAAAAAATTTGATATCGGAATACAACAAAAAACCACATCACTTCTCATAACATTCCTCTAGATCATTCCTATGCATTAAGTTTGTCTCTATAAGCAGTCGGCCTAAAGAAGTTTGTCAAAGGAAGGTATTCTCTGTGACCTCCTTTTGTCTGTAGAGGCACCACCTGTTGATGGATCAAGACAAAATATAACAACACTTGTTGGGGACCATGAATATTGAAAAAGATGTTTGTCAAAAGAAGGTACATTTGGGGCCCAAGTCAACCTGTCAAGAATCAATCCTTTGCCGGATCTAGTCGAAAAACAACAACTCTTGTAGGGGACATTGAGAATTTCAAACCTACTACGTTTGATCAAAAGTTCTGTAGAAGATATTTTAAAAAATTATGAAATTTTAAAATTTACAGACAATGAATTAACGGGGATGGATGAACAACACCCTATGACTATAGCTCACTTGGATTCAAGTTAGAGCTATAAATACAACTTTGTAAAGGTCCACTAGTACTACAAATATACTAAGTATGACCAAAATTTGTCAAGTGGTTTAGGAGAGGTTGGAAATGTGTAAAGTTTACTAAAGATGCTAGGACTTGAGCGTTTAACTCCGGTGAGCCATAACTAATGGAAAATACCTCTAAGAAAGACTTTTTGTTCGAAAACATTTAATACACACTTGATCTGAAAGTCATCAAAGAAGCAAAGTAACATTTCAAGTTTATTTGAAGACGAGTCTTATATCCCATCACTGTAATATAAATCATTAAAGACAAGTAATACACAAAATATTACATTATCTTGATGTGCATTGATTCTTGTAAGAGGCAGTAAATGAATACTCAGTTACTTTTCCACTAAAAATAAATCAAGACAATAACAAATGCATGTAGAAGTGTGAAAAAGATCAAGACAGAAATACACAGAACCGTTGAAAAGATTAAACTAAGGATGTTGGGGGTTGTTATATTACATTAAGGTAGGGTCAGGAATGATCCAAGATCCTTCCCTATGTGCATAGTTGAACGTATCCTGATAAAATGTACAAGATAATTTGAGAGCAGGGATCTTAATTTTCAATTAAAAAGATCTCTCTTACTAAATCATATCAAATGGGAAGGGAGGCATCAGGCATAGCTCCAGGAGTCCATTACATGTGTTCCAAAACTCTCGTCTTTACACTAGGAACAGGAAAATATATGATATGACAGTGGGAACAGTACTAAGAGGCCAAGGGATTATGTTTCAGAAAAACAATATATTTCACTTAAATATAATACTTTTAGGCATTATAGCATATTGAAGCATTATTCTTCACAACAGAAGGATTTTTTGTAAGGTCTTTCAAAATTTTTAATTTCTCAAATTTAGACCCCTATTGTGACCAAATTTTGGCCCTTGAGGCCATGGTTTGAACAAACATGAATCTTTAAATATTATATTATGATGATACTGTACACATTTTGTGATTTACAGACCAGTGGTTCTTGAAAATATCTTTTAAAAAACCCATTCTATTTTCAGAGTTTTTTTTAAGTTAACAGACAGTTGGTAGATGATTGACACACAAGATGCAGAAGATGTGCTTTGACAAGTAATCCCATGTATATTTTTCTTTGTATTCTCTTTCTTTCATATTTCAATCATTTCTATAAAATCAATTTCAAAAATAAATTCATTACAAGTAACCTCCGTGAGGAAACCAAAGAATATATCTGAAAATGATCAAAAATAAAGTGTGAAAAAGTGTAAAAAAAAATTGATTTCAGAATGGAACCAACAACAACTTTTCTTAAAACACCTTCTAGTTCCCTTTACTACATGTATATTTGTTTTCTCAGTTTCTCCAACCAGTCTGGAGAATAGTTTGTAAAAGCAGGGTACCATCTGGGGTCTATGTTGCTCTGTAATGGATCCACCCTTGGCAGACTTGGTGGATGACCAACATCTCTTAGAGGAAACCATGAGTACTTCATCCCTACCAGCTTTCATCACAACCCCTTCAGTGGTTCTGAAGAAGATGTCGAATGTACTAAAAGTTTATGCCAGACAGACAGAATTGGGACAGAGAGTGATCATAATAACTCATTCATGCCTTTGTCTCAGGTATGCTAAATAAAACAAGGAAATCAGTAAAACTGATGAATGCTTCTCCAGCTGCATGAAGTGATTGGAGCATTAATTGTGTAAATCACTTAAACATCTAATTACTAAATCATACAGTATGATCTAACAATAGTAAATGCAAGAAAAGAGCAGTTTAATGATATTTCCTTTAAATTGGGAAGGGTTTCAAAAGGTGATTAAAATAGCATCTAATCTTTCATACAATATATGTCATATCTGTTGCAACTTTCGTGATTTGTGTTTCACAGTGCCATGAAACAATATTGACCAGTCTTATCAGTTTTAGTTATTCATGTCATTCTATCATGTCTGCTCCATCTTCTCCTGTAGCATCCTCTTCAAGGTTAAGGTCATCTAACATTTCTTGCAGACTGACTTCAGGTATTCCCTCATCATCTGTGTCATACTGATCTACTGCAATCTTTGAAGTATCTACAGGAGAAAAAAGATTAGAATGCACTTGTCAAACAAAAAGTTTTGCTTTGCACACTGATGTTATATAAAAGTAATTCCTATGCTGAATATACTCTCATTGCTTAGTTTTAGGAAAACAACTACATAGGACAAAAATAGTTCTTTCTATTATGCAAAGGCGAGTTGTGACACTTTATCAAAAGATGGGTTACTTCCTGCTTCCATGTCTGGATATGACTGAAAAAGTTTTGAAAGAGATGTACAACACCAATCTACCAACCAATCAACAAATAAACCAACCAAACAACCAATATGAAAAAGTTTTGCTGCATCTGTGAAACCTCATAGTAATTAAATAAGTAAACATACACAATGAGTTTTACTTCAATACTTAAAACTATGAGTGAAAAAAATCTGGCATACAAATTTACATGGAAGGGCAATAACCCTTGAAAAATGGGGTCTAACCGCAACAAAAGTCAAACTTCATATATAGGATCTCATGCTAAAGACACACACTTACTTTAAATTCTGTATCTCAAAATATGACCTAAAACTTACTGAAAGAAAAGGTCTCAGATGGACATCTATATGTACAATGCTATAGTATGTCTTGTCTAACAATGGACATATTGGAAGTATCATCCAACTACTAGAGCTTATACCCAGTCCCTATATATGACACTAGGCCTAGAGTCAGACTGCAACCATACAGTCTCAAACCCATCACAGGTTTGCTTGTTATAGCAAGTACACATCCATGAGCAGTGTTGAAGGCCAAACTTACTGACCAATGAGCCAATAAACTATCTTACACGCTATAATATTATAATCTATAATAATCAAAAGAAGATATCACAATACAAAATAATGTGCCCGTTCTTATTCTAGTGTAATCAAGTTTTAGTACAAAATGTTGGAGTAATGGTAGTGCAACTTGTGACTGTCTTTCTTCATAGAGCGAATGAAAGAATTAATGCTATCTCTTCTAAATTATAAATCCTGCCAAGATAAGTTCAGATGCATTTGTACCTTTTTCAGATACAGTAGCTAAATTTGTATTCTTGTCATTTATGAAGTATATCTAATATCTAGATTAGAAGTATCCTAATGGGACAAATACCCCCATGGCAGCAAAAATGAATTACAACAAATTTGTTCATGGGACTAACATTGACTTTAAGTGAAGGTCATGACACACCCTTGGACCTACCCAATATGCAAAAGCTATGTAAAATATGAAAAACCTAACTTAAACATATAACAAGAAAGTTGCATCAAAGATGCAATATGCCAAGTTGTTAAACATTTTCATACCCCAGATCAATATTAGAACATATATATAATTTATGTTATAATTTTGTGCACCAGATGCGAATTTCAACAACTTATTATAATATCTCTTCTGTGATGCTTATTACCGAATGATTCGAATTCTAATCATTTATATATATATATTTGAAGAGCGAAGATTTTCTACCTTTTTTCACTTTGAACTTGACCTTTGATCCGATAATCAATATGGCACATTCTCTGCTCATGGGGCGTATGTGTGTGAAGTTTTATAACGATGGTTGGAAGTAAATACAGTTTTAGCCTGCAAACCATTTTCACTCATCAAGGTCCTATGATCTTGAACTTTTATATTTGATTCCAATAGAGCACATCCTCGGCTCATGAGGAATATGTATAAGTTTCAATACTATACCTAAACACCTGTAGAAGTTAGAGTCCAGAATCCAACTGTTAATGCCCACCACCCTGATGGCTGCTGCCCACCCTACATCAAATTAAGAGCTGCAAAACTTGGCTAAAAATCCAACAACATATGTAGCAGCACTGTCAACATGTTTGTGCTCTCAGGAGATTTCTGTTTCATGCCTTTTGGACCTTCATTTAAAAATTTGACTTTTAGACCAAAAAATCAATATGGCATATCCTTGACTCGCATAGAAGATGTATGATGTTTAATGTTGATTGATGTGAAGGGAATTCAGTTTTGGTCCAGAAACCACTTTCATTTATCCATGCTCTATGATCTTGACCTTCAAATCAATACGGCACGTCTTTGACTTACTGAATCAATATAGCACATCTTTGACTTACTGAATCAATATGGCACATCTTTGACTTACTGAATCAATATGGCACATCTTTGACTTACTGAATCAATATGGCACATCTTTGACTTACTGAATCAATACGGCATGTCTTTGACTTACTGAATCAATGCGGCACGTCTTTGACTTACTGAATCAATACGGCACATCTTTGACTTACTGAATCAATATGGCACGTCTTTGACTTACTGAATCAATACGGCACATCTTTGACTTACTGAATCAATATAGCACGTCTTTGACTTACTGAATCAATACGGCACATCTTTGACTTACTGAGGGTTTGTGTAGTTACAAAAATAAATACAAGAACATATATATGTGTATTACTTAGTACACAATATGTGCATTTTGTTGACTTATGTCGATGTTCAAGGCCAAAATCCAAAGTATCGATATATATAAGAAAATCAAGCAACCTAATTGCCAAATGAACCTAAAGGTACAATGCAAAGAATCAATCTAAAGGACAGAGCTGTGTATGAGAGTTTACAAACTACTGTCACAGTGAATTTGAAATAAATATTTCATATCACTAAAGAAGCACTCAGATCTTGATTTGTGATTACCCTCGAAGGACTGAGAGTAGTCCATCAGCAGCAGAAGTGACGTAGTGAAAATAATAAACATACGAACATATATATGTGAATCAATTTAATGGATGACCATACAGACAGAGACGGATGGACAGACTGATAGGATTACTTCTATACCCGACCCCCTCAAACAGACTGTTTGCTGGGAGTATAATAAATGTATCTTGACCTCATGAATGTCAATTTTAAATGTGAATTTTGGAATACTTTACTGCACCAGAGTTTTCCTAAGGACAAGGTTCAATAACCCCCTAAATTGACCAACTTTTAAAAGCTCTTCAGAAGTAATTATTTGTTCATTAGACGATATATTCCCTTCAAACCATGTAGTTAATGTGTTGATTTGACATTCACTTAACAAAATTAATTTTAAATAACTTTGATAGTTTGCAATTATATAAATTAATTTTCATTACCTTTATAAATATTGACATTTTCTCTATAGAATTGATCTTCTTCCAAATCTTCTAAGAAATCAGTGTAATCCCTGAAAAGGAACATGAAAATTTTTAATGATTATGTAAAGTCAAAATCAAACTAGGTTTGTGAAATACAAGGCTCCTGTTCAAGGTCAAATTTTTACTTGCTAAAGATTGGTAGTTTTCTGCAGGTACTCCAGATTCCACCATCATGAAACACTTGGTGCTATCATATAGGTAAAGTAATCCTGGTGTAGTGGTAAATGAACATAAATAAATTACTTACCTTTCATTACTGGATGTTTCCATATGAAGGTCATCATGAAGATGCTTTAGTTTCCACTTTCTCTTCTTGCTGCGAGTTGATTTGTCACCAAATACCTTCTTTACAATCACCTGTAAATCACAATAGTTCAATTTTTATCACCATTCTACTTTTTACTTTACAGTTTACATAAAATTTATGGAGCATAGAGGAACTAACACACTGTTAGAAGGTAATAACATGACTACAATTCCTGAATTTCTCCTTACAAAATACAAAAATATAGTAAAAAGATATAGCCTATATTAAAAATTTGAAAAGTAAGAGAGAGTCGGAGGTCAAGGTGACAAGGTAAAAAATTAATAGCATTAAATAAACATTCTGGTCATAAAAAGTCTACAAGTGAAAAATCAAAGTCCTACCTCTAATGGTTCAAAAGATGTAGCCTAGGTTAAGGTTTTTGAAAAGTAAATCAAAGTGTAAGGTCAAGGTGACGAGGTCAAAAATGATGGCAAAAAAATGAAAGTTCTGGTCATAAGAAATCTGCATGTGAAAGATCAAGTCCTACATCTAACGGTTCAAAAGATATGGTCCAGGTTAAAGTTAATGAAAAGAAGGTCAAAGTCCAATGTCAAGGTCATGACATTAAAAGTGATGGCACTAAATGAAACATCTGGTCATGAGGAATTTACATGTCAAATATCAAAGTCCTATCTCTAATGGTTCAAAAGATAGTCAAAGTTAAAGTTTTTGAAAAGTAGGTCAAGGTCATGAGATCAAAAGTGATGGCACTAAATGAAGGCTATGGTCATGAGGAATCTATTTATGAAATATCAAAAATATGATCTCTTATGGTTCAAAAGTTATCACCTAGGTTGAAGTTTTTTCAGAGGGTGGATGCGACAATGGCCACATATGTTGGGACATCAATCGGCCACTTAAAAAATTAATGTGCCATGGTTCAAAATGAATGTATCATATGTGCCTTTTTGATGGCAATTGTCACCAATAGTTTTACCACTAAAATCAGAGGCCACTGAAGATGAACCGACATCATCTGATCCCTTGGCAAAAAAGCCAAATTGATAAATTCATAGTTGGTAATTAAATTAAACCTATGGTTAACTTACTACGTCTGGAATTTCCTCCTGTTTCATCTTTTCCAATTCTTTATTATTCAGGTTAGAATTAGCCAAATCGAATCTAAAAAGAAATCCTTTATAAATATTTTGGTTTCTATATAAAATCCTGAACAAAATATTACAGTAATTTTTAGCATTATAATGGTAAAATGATAATGAAAATAAATGCCTATAAGAACATCAAATTTCATACATCTGGCAAGTGCAAATACTGTATTATTTTTCCACTGCAACAGTAATGTAAAATATGAATGTGTCTGATGCTATGTAAGTGTGACAGTCATAACGACTTACCCAGCTCATGTGCATCTGGATATCAGAGGAGAGACTGTGTCTCGCAGTGTAGTTTTTTTGGGGCTAGTCACACATGGCATGAATATCCAAATATTTGAGTGATACATAAGTAAGATAAAATTAATGAGGACTAAACTGCATTGAAAGCTATGGGAGCAGAAGACAGACCACACAGCTTGTCAGATTTTTTAATAAAATATTACATCTCAGATTTCAAAAGACACCATCAAAAACGGTATGCCAAGACATTATGACAAGTTTGCAAAAGCAGAAGCCATTAACATTAAGAATTGGTTTGCACAATCTTATTCAGATACATCACCAAAGCTTGTATCACTCTGGAAAAACTTTTCAATGTCTGTAAACCCAACATGTCTGATGTAGGTAATATTAATGGTATGGAAGAGATCAAACTGAACACAAAAACAGTTTGTTCAGTGAAGAGTGAAATAAAGGTTAAGGTCACCAAAGTTTACATCATGTGGGAAGAACATACCAATGTCTACAGAACAACAAAGATTAACATAAGTATCATACCCTGTGTGCAATATATCATGCTAAAAACAAAATCAGTGTGTATTCACTGAAGCATGAAATCAAGGTCAAAGGTAACCAAATTTTGAGTCAGTCAGGAAGAACATATCAATGTTTATAAATCCACCAAATATCATTAATGGTATGCAATAGATCAAGCTAAACACAAAATCCATGTTCACTGAAGCCTAAAATCAAGATCAAGGTCACCAAATTTTGAGACAATCCACAAGAACTCATCAATGTCTAAAAACAAGACTTTCTTAATTCATAGATCAAACTTACTTTGGAATCCAGTCAAACATGTACTTTACAGGACACCTTAATTTGATTATGTAGATAATATAAAAGAATAATATTGAGCAAGAAACATATGGAAAATATGAAATACCCTAAAACTGTGTCTCCAGCATTCAGTAAGTGACCCAAGTGTGTTCGGCAGGAAAACTGTTGTTCACTGAGCCCTGTAGATGTCAGCTTGGAAACCCAAACATCTGCTAGCACATGCTGCAATATAGAAAATTTAAACTAAGTCTAAAACAAAAAATAAAAACCTACTTACAGGTCACTAACAAAGTTTTTGATGTATACTATTTTACAACATAAAACCATAGTTTCTTTACCTTTACCCAAGTTATTATTAATCAAGTGTTTGTAATACCTTGGGAGAAACAGGAGCCCTATGAGGTCGATCTTTGTCAGAGATGACATCCACATCAATGACCATGAACTCTGACAGATGTTTAGGTGAGCACAAAGCGAGAAAGGGATGTCGCCAATAGGAAGTGCCACTCAATTCTGCCACTGTAAATACAATACACATTGAAATTCTTCAACTGTAAATACATCATACTTGTACATATATCACTTCACTCTGCCTCTATAAATACAATATACGGATGGATGTAGCTCTAACATAACATTCATGTTCATTCCCATGTGCACTTGGTTCTACAGCAAATTCATATGCTCAGTTCTTTCTATTTCATGGTACAGATGAAGCAAATAAGATAGATCTAATTAATCACTGAGAATGTTACCATATTTAAATGTGAATAGCATGTAAGGATCTTATTTCTCACTAAAATTTTATAATAATCAATTTATTATCATTCTAATTACATCAATCTTCCCCCAGCAATACTGTAACAGTCCTTCAGCAAGTACCAGAACATAAATAGTTTTAAGTTTTAGTGAACGTGGCTGTAAAGCACATTAATGCAGTTTCAAAATCAAGTTCATGTGGCAATAGTCACAAATGCAAAGGCATGATTGTGCTCAACAACCCTTAACACAAGAGAATATCTACCTTCATGTGAATGTGATGTTAACATGATGTGTTGTTACTACACAAATTCAAATTCAACCAGTACAAATATTACATACAAATACATATATGAATATATATCTATAAGATTCTTTAAATCTCTCAAAGAAATCATAATTGCACATGCATCTAAATTGTAATTAAATTTTTCTTAGTAATCTAAGATTTACAAAATGTTAACTAAAAATTGCACAAGTAAAAGCTTTAGATGGAAGTTGATGTGCAAGTACTATCAAATTTTATGTTGACCATAAAGAAGTTTCTATCAAAAAACATTTTCCCATGATCAGCTTCCCAGACAGCACCATTTGCATTTTCCGAAAATAAAAAAACCCCTCATCAACAGCTGTAACAAAATGCAAATAACAATGGTTTAAAGAAATTATCTAGTATGACGAGAGTATCAGTAAAACTGATGTATGCTCCCCGAAATGCCAGTTATGATGCAGGAAATCGACGATTCAGTTCATATACAAACAAGAGCAATGCCTAGCGTGGCATAATACGTCCGTCGCTTAATTTGGACGGGATCAAATCCCATTTGGCATGAGTTTCATGAAAAACATCTGACATTTACTAAAGTTAATTGCGTTTCATAGCATTTTATCATAGGAATAAGTCGAAGGGCAATAACTCCTGCACAAAAATGGTCCTATCAAACCCATCTTTGAACTTGACCTGCAAAAAAAAAAACAATCTTGAAATTTTTTAATCCAAGCCCCCCCCCCCCCCTCTCTACACCCTCCCTCCTAAAATTATAAATTTCTCAAAAATAAAGAACAAGATATCAATACCTGTAAAATATGTGATAGTTGGTATATTTCTATTATAAATTACATTATAAATTTCTCAAAAAAGAAGAGTAAGATATTAAAACCCGAAATATATGTGATAGTTGGTACATTTTACTTGTTTCATGATAAATTTCATAATGTTTTGACAAAAAATAGATTTTTAATGAATTTCTGAAAAAAATCTTGAAATTTATAAGTCCAAGGGCCATAAATCTGTCAGAAGTAATTCTATCGTAACAAAACCCGAACTGGTTCTGACGCCGCTTGAATTAAAGCTATATAGCAAATTTCAACTCAATATCTTTAAAGATGGCCGAAAAAAGTCAGGAAAACATGACCCCAGATGCACAGACGGATAGCGCCATAACAAAATAAGTCCTATCTAATGACGGGGGTATAAAAATCAGTAAAACCGATGGATGCTATAAGAAGCACAGCAATATTGAGGGAAATGAATGACTAAGTATATAGAAAATATTTGCATTAATTGATGACAATTTCAAACATCTGTGTATCATATCGATATTCAATTTAGTCAACTGTCAACTGCAGAACAACAAATGATCACAGTATCTTAAACCAAAATGAGTAAGCTTGACTTTGATTAGTTATGAAAGAAGACTTTTATCATGAACATGACCTTTCAGAAATGACCTTGAGTGACCTTTGTCCAAAGGCTCTTAACCTAAATAACATTTTTAGTGAAGTATGATCAAATTCTGATGAAAGGTGTAGAAGATAGAAGTACTTCATAGTATTTTAAGTAATAGTTAATAAGTGACCTAAATAACCTAACCTAAATAATATTTTGGTGAAGTATCATCAAATACTGATGAAAGATATAGGAGAAATACGTACTTTGTGGTACTTAAAGTCATAGTTAATAAGTGACCTTGACCTTTCAGAAATGATCTTGACCAACCTTTGTCCAAAAGTCTTTAACCTGAGGAACATTTTGGTGAAGTATGATCAAATTCTGTTGAAAGTACTTTATGTTAAGTCATAGTTAATTACTGACCTTGACCTTTCAGAAATGACCTTGAGTGACTTTTGTACAAAAGTTCTTATCCTAAATATTATTGTGATTAAGTGTGATCAAATTCTGATGAAAGGTGTAGGAGATATACATACTTCATGGTATTTTCAATCATAGTTAATGAGTGACCTTGACCTTTCGGAAATGACCTTGAGTGACCTTTGCCCCAAAGCCCTTAACCAAAATAATATTTTGCCTAAGTATGATCAAATTCTGATGAAAGGTAAAGGAGATATGAGCTTGGACAGATGGATGGACGGACGGTACGACAGACGGATGGACTCACTAACACGACAGTGACTATATGCTATCTTGAAAGTATTCGGGGAGCATAAAAATAACAATAGTACTATTGATTAGTGGTGACATTTCTACCAATCCTGGTTGGTTGATTGGTGTTTTACGTCGCTTTCAACAATATTTCAGTAATATCGCGACATGGAAGCAGGAGGTTACCAACCTCTTAAACATAGTGGTGCAATCCGGGAATCGAACCCAGATCGTCGGCGCCGCAAGCCAAGCGCTTAACCACTACACCAAGCCTGCCCCTACCAATCCTGGTCCAGTAAACAGTTTTGTGTGACAATTGCAACAAGAGGTATCATGCCAAATATATATCACTAGATGCCGATACATATTACCAACTATCAGAAAGACACGAAGAATTGTTGTGACACCTACTCAGTCCCTAATTTCTCAGAAACATTTATCGTTCAAGAAAATGAGTTGACCAGAGATCCAACAAATATGGAGCATGAAGTTCAATTAATCAGCAACCATCAGAAGCCAAGTAAATCCAGAATACTTTCAATGCTTTAACAGGAATGGTTTACACTTTCTTCATCTTAACATTAGATCCATGCTAAAAAGTTTCTTGAACTATAGCTTACTGCCAAAAACTTTAAGGCAGCCGTCATAGCTATCTCAGAAACTTGGCTAGATGACTCTATTAAAAACTCTGAAGTCCATAGAGAAGGCTATTCCATCATTTGAAGGGTTAGGAACAAAATCGGAGGAGGTGTATGCATATACATCAGAGAACACATTACTATTACACCCCTGACACTAAACATCTCTTCCGAAGATCATGAAAATTGTGAAACTGCAGAAATTCTTTTGCTGAAAACAAAGTCGATAACCAATGGAGCCTGTTGCCAGCATCCAAGCCAATCAAACTTTGTAGAAAGCCTTGAAAATTCCATGAGTCAACTACAATCAGACTGTGAAACTTTTATTTTCATTGACTTAAACATTAAATATGGTAATGAGAACAGCTCTCAATTTAAATCATATGAGAGTGCTTACTGACTTATTCCAACTGATAAAGGATCCTACAAGAATAACATCTAATACAAATATCTTTGATTGATCACATGTAAAGTCAACCAAAAGTCTCCCTTCCGATAAGCAATCACTTTTTTATCTTCTGTACTAGGAAAACTCCAAAATGTACATTTCACAAACATACTAATGTCAAGATTAAATCTACAAAAATTATGACAAACTTAAGATAAATTTATTTCTTTGCTCATAAATGCAAATGGGAAACATATTTTAATGACTAAAGTGTAAATGAGTGTTGGATGTCCTGTAAATTTATTTTCATGAAGAAATTAGACAGTGTAGCACCTGTCAAGGAAATAAGGTGCCAGCAAAGCCTTAACTTTGGTTGAATAATGATATTTTGGAATGTATGGAGTTGTGTGATAAGGCTTGACTAAGTGTTAGGAAGTCAGACATGAAAGAAGAATTTGCTTTGTATAATAAACATAGAAATAAAGTACAACATCTATTCAAAAAATCCAAATCAAAATATTTTGACAATCAGATTCAGGAGAATAAGAACAATCCAAAAGAACTATGGAAACGATCAAAAAAATTTGGTTAGTTACAAAATCCCAAATCTAGGTCTAATGTTGTTCTCAATATTAACGATTCAAACTGCCATAAATTTCTGGGAGTATGAGTCTAGAAACCAATTTTTGACACCCACAACAACACACCCAATATCAAATTAAGAGCTGAGTTTTGCAACTCCGCTAAAAGTAAGATTTTATCAGATATGTTTGATGAGGTAGACTTTTTCCACAATTTCTGACAATGATTTTTAGGATGCCTATTATATATAGGATCTAAGATATAGCCAGTAAGTTTGCCAAGGAACTGTTAGTGAAAGTCAATTCCGAATAAGCATTTTAAATGGAGAATCTCAGTCTGATTTTAGTTGTAATAAAATTAAAAAGTACAAATAAGCATTATGTTACCAACTTTGGTTACTGTATTACTGTAATTATGAGTAAAAAAATTTAAACTTTATTTATTTTACAACGATTAAGAAACAAGTTAACAACTTGTATAAATCTTGCTCGTTGGCACGGATCTTGGCGTATGGGTACCAGTATAATTAATCCGATAACTGATATATCCAAATGGACGAAACTCCAGTGTGTATTAATTGCAGGGTAATTCACATTACATTAACTACAGGTATATTAGCTTTACAGAATATCATCATTTATTTGACCTGTGCATCATACATTTCCAGAAAATTTGTCGCAATGTTGGAGGTGCACATTATACAAAGGTGTCAATTATCCATTAGTGATTATGGTATATAAACTGTAATTCATGGATTTCTGTCCTAGATTCACCTATATATTGGTGCATAGTATTTTCAAAACAGTTGGAAAACCAATGGTAGAAACCATGACCCTCAGAGTGTTAACTGGTAGACATTCCTACATGCCTAACCAGAGTGTTAGTTGGTAGACATTCCCACATGCCTAACCAGAATGTTAGTTGGTAGACATTCCTACATGCCTAACCAGAGTGTTAGTTGGTAGATGATCCCATATGCCCAACCAGAGAGTACATTGGTGAACCATCCCACATGATCAACCAAAGTGTAGACTGGCGGACCTTCCCATATGCAAAACAAGACTGTAGATTGGAGAACCTTTCCATATACCAAACAAGACTGTAGTCTGGTGGACCTTTAAATATGCCAAACAAGACTGTTAACTGGTAAACCTTTCCACATGTCCCAAACAACCTTTAAACAGTACAGGCTACAGTGACTTTCTATGCAGCACCTATTGACCTAAGGCTTGCCCCAATTAGATTGGACTTATTTCAGAGATGGTGTTACACTGCAGCATACTTTGATGTTTCTTATGTTTCTTACTGTTCTCAGATAGCTGATATTGTGTTACCTTGTAGTGTCCTTGGACTGATCATATGAACTGACTGTGTTACTCTATGACATACACAGATAGGGTCAATATTTCCAAGGCTTAATGCCAGCTTTGGAGGAAGACATACAATATTGTCCTGAAAACAAATGGAAACAGACTTAACAAGGGTAGCAATATGCTGAAAGCTTTAAAACAAAATACATGTATTCAATTTTCGTAAGACAGTTTAACTTACTTGACAAGTCACAAAGCCATTATCCTAAATAACATTTTGGTGAGGTATGATTAAATTCTGATGAGAAGTGTAGGAGATATAAGTACTTCATGGTATCTTAAGTCATAGTTAATAAGTGACTTTGACCTTTCAGAAATGACTTTGAGTGACTTTTGTCACACAGTCCTTAACCTAAATAACATTTTGGTGAAGTATGATCAAATTCTGATCAAAGGTATAGGAGATATAAGTACTTCATGATACTTTAAGTCATAGTTAATAAGTGACTTTAACCTTTAAGAAATGATCTTGAGTGACTTTTGTCCCAAAGCCTTTAACCTAAAGAACATTTTGGTGAAGTATGATCAAATTTTGATGAAAGATATAGGAGATACAAGTACTTCATTGTATTTGAAATCATAGTTACTAAGTGACCTTGACCTTTCAGAAATGACTTTGAGTGATTTTTGTTCCAAAGCCCTCAAACTAAATAATATTTTGGTAAAGTATGATCAAATTCTGATGAAAAGTATAGGAGATATGAGCTCAGACGGACGGACAGACACGACAGCGACTATATGCTTCCCCGAAAGTTTTCGGGTAGCATGAAAAACTTTGAAATGTACTATTATATGAAATATATCCGTTTATCATGTACACAAAATATTGCCCTTTTTCATCTTAAATGAATAAAACATTCAGTAACACTACCAGTATATTCAATTCTCGTAAGACAGTTTAACTTACTTTACAAATTGGTACAATTTCCACTGAAAAAGTGTATTTGTAGGTGAAAGTGTTGTTTCTTGGATCATGTGTCACCAACTCCTGAGCAGTTTGATATCTAGGAATAAACACAACAGATTTTTATGAACACATTTATTTCTAATGTAAAGGGTTGTCTATTAATCTGAGGTCTGGTTATCCAGGACAAAAGGCATGGAATGGATTTTTTCAATGACATTTTTGCATCGTTACTATGGTAATCTGCATTCTGGATTAAAAAAAATTCAAGAAATGGATTTCCCAAATTATGCTTAATTGACTAAAGAAATAAATCCTATATTTTTTTGGTTGATTGAGGTATCAACCTAAACTTTTGACGAAAAAATGCATCAGTGCGCGAAGTTTTCCATCCAAATTTTAAGTTGAAACCTCAATCAACCAAAAAAATATGGGATTCATTTCTTATCATTTTATTTACATGTAGCTTATATATGGAAACAAAAATTTAATATTATTATATTTATTAAATATCCAATAAACATAATTTATGATGGCACTACATTACTATTTTATCCCTGATACATGTGACTTATTCGCATAGTGATACAATGACAAGGTAAACAACATTTTGAAGTCAATAATGGCGGCTAACACAAAATTCGAAAACTTTATCCTAGTGTCCATTGAAAAGATAAGAAGTGAAATAGAATGAACAATTATTAAAAACATGAATGAATGAAACATGTATATGAGGATGATAGTCTGTTACCTAAGGTATTTATATTTTAAATGCTATTAGTATTATTAGAAATGCAATGCATATTGACTGGTACACGAGCATGTCACAAGGTGGAAAGAGTAGGTTCACAAACTTAGATCGGAGGCAGAACCTGCTCTTGTGCCCGTTCTGTTTGTCTAGTCGGGTACGGGTATGATACCGTAGTACAGTTATCAGTGTCCATTGTTGAGTGATTGGCTAGTTGCAGACGAGTACTGTTTTTGTTTCATATTCGATTACATGCATTTCTAAACAGTACTGTACTGTAGTGTAGCTTAATTGATAGTCATAGTCATATTTTACCTTTTTATTGAATAAGAGTAAGAAATTATATTTTATATTTAATAGTTTCTGAAGTGAAGTGCGATTTCTTTTGTACTTCAAATTCGTTATATACATGTACAACGAAACAATGTTATGTAATCGATTAACAACACGGGAATCACTGTTCCATAAATAGAACGGGGTTTCGCATTCCAGAGGAAAGTAGTTCTGGCAATTGTGACATATCTGCACTCAAAATTATGTTGATGCAGAAATCAACTCAATTTTTTTAACCAATCAGATTTGCTGCAAGACCATCTACACAAAGAAAATTAAATGATTCATTAAACAGGACAAACTCTCTACCTCCCAAGAAATGTAGCAAAATAAGTTAACCGTTTTTATCAGTTGATGAAACCATGTTGTTTTTAACACCTTTCCTCACCTTTTATTTAATTGTTTAATGCGTCCATACTGCATTTATCTTGTCCCCAGAATGCAGTAGATCAAGTACCTCTCAATCTCACAATAAACAGCTTGTAGTATCATCATCAAATGTTACACTAAGATTAAATAACTTCTTCCCTTGACAGCATCTACTTGATGCGATGCATGGACCTCTATGTATGTAATGGACAATTCTGAACTATTGAGGGATCTTTGTGCCAATGTTAACCAAGGCATGGACCTCACTTTTTTACTGTCTCATCCGGAAGACAGGACATTGATGAACTGATGACAAACTTAACCTGAGAACTTATTGCAATGAAAAGCTAGCACAAAATATATTAATTATCAAATGTACCAATCTCACTTTTCAAACTGAATATTTTTTAATTAAAACGGTATTGGATAAATATTCTGTTTTATCACCCTAATAAATGTAGAATCAATCACACTCACTATTGGTATAAGACAAGAGCACATCAATGTGAACAAATTTAATGTGATCTACTAATTTTTAACTTCCTATAGGAGGATATTAACCCGTGGCAGTTGTGATAATTTACTAAGACTATGGGTAGAATAGGGATAGAAACCTGTGGTAATGGTGATAATTTACTAAGACTATGGGTAGAATAGGGATAGAAACCTGTGGTAATGGTGATAATTTACTAAGACTATGGGTAGAATAGGGATAGAAACCTGTGGTAATGGTGATAATTTACTAAGACTATGGGTAGAATAGGGATAGAAACCTGTGGTAATGGTGATAATTTACTAAGACTATGGGTAGAATAGGGATAGAAACCTGTGGTAATAGTGATAATTTACTAAGACTATGGGTAGAATAGGGATAGAAACCTGTGGTAATGGTGATAAATTACTAAGACTATGGGTAGAATAGGGATAGAAACCTGTGGTAATAGTGATAATTTACTAAGACTATGGGTAGAATAGGGATAGAAACCTGTGGTAATGGTGATAATTTACCAAGACTATGGGCTGAATTGGGACAGAAACCCATTGTAATAGTGATAATTTACCAAGACTATGGGTTGAATTGGGATAGAAACCCATGGTAATGGTGATAATTTACTAAGACTATGGGTTGAATAGGGATACAAACCTGTGGTAATGGTGATAATTTACTAAGACTATGGGTAGAATAGGGATACAAACCCATGGTAATGGTGATAATTTACTAAGACTATGGGTAGAATAGGGATAGAAACCTGTGGTAATGGTGATAATTTACTAAGACTATGGGTAGAATAGGGATAGAAACCTGTGGTTATGGTGATAATTTACTAAGACTATGGGTAGAATAGGGATAGAAACCTGTGGTTATGGTGATAATTTACTGAGACTATGGGTAGAATAGGGATAGAAACCTGTGGTTATGGTGATAATTTACTAAGACTATGGGTAGAATAGGGATAGAAACCTGTGGTTATGGTGATAATTTACTAAGACTATGGGTAGAATAGGGATAGAAACCTGTGGTTATGGTGATAATTTACTAAGACTATGTGTAGAATAGGGATAGAAACCTATGGTAATGGTGATAATTTACTAAGACTATGGGTAGAATAGGGATAGAAACCTGTGGTAATGGTGATAATTTACTAAGACTATGGGTAGAATAGGGATAGAAACCTGTGGTTATGGTGATAATTTACTAAGACTATGGGTAGAATAGGGATAGAAACCTGTGGTAATGGTGATAATTTACTAAAACTATGGGCTGAATTGGGACAGAAACCCATTGTAATGGTGATAATTTACCAAGACTATCGGTTGAATTGTGATAGAAACCCATGGTAATGGTGATAATTTACTAAGACTATGGGTAGAATAGGGATACAAACCTGTGATAATGGTGATAATTTACTAAGACTATGGGTAGAATAGGGATAGAAACCTGTGGTTATGGTGATAATTTACTAAGACTATGGGTAGAATAGGGATAGAAACCTGTGGTTATGGTGATAATTTACTAAGACTATGGGTAGAATAGGGATAGAAACCTGTGGTTATGGTGATAATTTACTAAGACTTTGGGCTGAATTGCAGTTACATTTGTTTCAGATCAACTCATCATTTCACATAGGTTTCAATGAAAGTAACCAAGTTTCTAGTTAGTAAATGTGATAATAAAAATTATGGGTTTTTTTTTTCTTGTACAAAACAGATTTCAAATGTACTCTCCTAATAAACAACTAAGAATCATCTGAGTAGTTCTGATTAAATTCACTCAAAGTCTTGTGAGGACATTGTTGTTTAATTACATACTTGCAGGGAACAACTGCCATCAGGAAGTCAACCAATTTACGAGCATCTTGTTTCTGAGCATAGTAAAAGTCTATGCCATCTGTAAAAAGAAAGAAATGCTTTACTTACGTCAATCAGAAAATTTAGTATACTTTATTAGGTAAACAATCCATAGAATGTTTACGCACTAAGAGCACAATATCAGCAGAAAAATCTATGCTTATATCAGTAGTGTTTTGATTGTTGCTGACATTGCCAAATCTATTGCTGAATTACAACATTACTGGTATCAAGGAATGAGATGTCAACATCAAATAACATCGCATAAAAATCTACTAACTGTTATGACCCCCATTTAACTCAACAGATATTTGTGTTTTGAATTTCGAAAATAAGAAACCCAAATAGACCTCACCTGAGCACCTTGAGTATAAGAGACACTTAGAACGATTCAGAATGTTCTCTGATGAGAGATTATGGTTTTTAGAAACTTTGTTTTACAATTGAACAAAAAACACCAGCAAATCAATCTGAAATACTGTCATACATTTTAATTTTCAATCTAAGTAACCTATTTAAAATTTCTCTTTACAAAAGATGCTACTTCCCTAGACCTACTTTACTACACCATTGACCAACCCCCGAGAAGATCCAGTGAAAATAGCAACAGTCCTTATACTATAGGAGTATTGAGTAATTAATCCCTATCAAGTTTCATAAAAATCTTACCATTCCTTCAAAGTTTATTACCAGTATAACATACCATATCTGTCCAATGACCCGATTTCAGTGGGTCACACCTGATTTTTTTAAGACTTTCTTAGCCCATGGCCGGACCTCAGATATGACAATGAAACACCTGATTTTTTGTAACTTCAACCGATATGACCAGATTAGTACTGTCAATTATACTCCTCAGGTGTTTCCAATCACACCTTGTTATTTACCTGAATGTCTACCTGAGTTTTGTTTGACAATTTCACACCTCCTTTATTGAATAGAGAATAAGGCTTACTTAAATAATTTAGCAGAGAGATTTCCTAACATCAATAAAAATAAATCAAGTGGAGATCCTTAAAGAAGAATATTTGGATTATTAACTATCCTCACATAATGAACTGACCAGCTACAACAATGAGGAACATAAATTTGAGGACTTTTGTGGTTTCAATTGCAATTTCTTAAGGCATTTTCAATACTGGCCAAAAATATCCCATTTTATCGAAGCTGGCCCCATCTCTTTTGATTCTTCCAAAAAGTTATGCAAATAGTAAAAGAATTTTCTCCCTTATCAGAAAAATTCATACTGATTTTAGATCAGAGCTCAAAATAGAAACTCCCTGCTCCTTACTTTCTTGCAAATTAGCAATGACTATTTGTTTTGAATTTAAATGATCTCCTAGGACACACAAATATGCAAAATCTTCACTTGAATACAAAAAAAGTCTCCTTTACGACACACAAATATGCAAAATCTTCACTTGAATACAATTAAAATTCTCCTTTATGACACACAAATATGCAAAATCTTCACCTGAATACAAAAAAAAGTCTCCTTTAGAATAGGATTATATTTCTTCGGAGTCAGAGATTCTTCCACTTTTTTGTGTACTGCTTACATTTTTTGACTAGATCTTTATAATGACATTGTGTTTATAAAATAAAGAAATTTAATCAGTATTATTTGTTCATTGTATATACATCAGTGGTACCATGAACAATGAAAAAGGTTGTCACATGTTTAATCTCAATAATTATGAGGGAAAACACGCTGTTCACGTTTATGACTCTACCTTTGAAAATCAAAGTAGGGTCATGACCAAATTTTTAGCAACTTTAGGTTGACAGGTATATAACATACAAATACCCCCTACCCTACTTGAATGAATAAAACTCGCAAAAAAATCCTGAAAATATTTTGATATTCTATTTCTTTCCAATATTTTTTTTTCATTTCAATAAAAAAAATCTGATATAATACACAAAATTAATGCATTATTTACATTTTTAGCAACCAAAGCCCAAAAAGATGTCAAAATCTACTTTGGAATGGAACCAAACACAACAACACTTTTAAAGACACCCTTGTAGATCATTCTAGCGCATTCAATGAAGAAGATGTTTATCAAAGGAGAGTAGTCTTTTGAGCCTACGTCACATTGCTCTAGACCCACCAGTTTATGGGTCAGGCCAAAAAACACGTGACTTTGAGTAATTTATCTGAACCAAGTTGCATCATAATCCCTTCAGCTGTTCTGAAAATGTGAAAAGTTTACTGATAAAGATGGAAAGACATGGGATAGCACGAAATGATTGATTGATTGATTGATTTTTGTTTTACGTCACACCACGAATATTTCACGTATATGGTGACGGAGCACGAAATGACAATAATTCACTTTACACTTGGGCTCAGGTGAGCTAAAATATTGTCACTGTCAGACGGCCTGCTGACGTTTCTGGTTATGACACGCTAAATGTCATGCCTGATTGATTCAGTTGTTGGTAAGTTGGTTTTACTTTTTGACTGACCACAGATAAATCCTGACTTACTTTAATCAGAAAAGACAGACAATTTTTGATCCCAGCCAACAAGATCATGGAAAATGTATTCAAATGAATCAAACTCAAACACATGAAACCAAACTCATATATTATTTATCATATCTGTTATACTTGACTGTGTATCTTAAAAAAAAATGAAAAGAAACCAATAATTTCGATTAATTAAAAATAAATGCCCCAAATGTAAACACTTAAATAGTTTTGAAAATTTTTCTACAAGTCAAAACATAGTTGCATTACCTTATACATTACCTCACACATTGTACCATTACCTTATACATACATGTATGCCAACAAATAGTAGTACTACCTTATACATGAGCCAACAAATGGTAGTATTATGTTATATACAAACCAACAGATGGTAGTATTATGTTATACATGAACCAACAGATGGTAGTATTATGTTATATACAAACCAACAGATGGTAGTATTATAAAGGAGCCATCAGATGGTAGTATTATGTTATACATGAGCCATCAGATGGTAATATTATGTTATACAAGAGCCAACAGATGGTAGCATTATGTTATACACAAGCCATCAGATGGTAGCATTATGTTATACACAAGCCATCAGATGGTAGTATTATGTTATACACGAGCCAACAGATGGTAGTATTATGTTACACACGAGCCATCAGATGGTAGTATTATGATTGATTGATTGATTATTGTTTTACGTCACTCCACTATTATTTCATGTATATGGTGACGGCATCTGCTTGATGCACTGAATACAAATTTAGACCTTTGCAATAGACCTAACCGAAGCAGTGAGGGATCTTTTACGTGCCACGCCTACCATGACATGGGACCTCGGTTTTTACTGTCTCATCTGAAAGACAGAACACCGGTGTGCCCAGGGTGGGAGTCGAACCCGGGACCTCTCGATCATGAGCCGAGCACCTTACCCACTAGGCCACACCGGCTTTGAAAGTATTATGTTATAACATAATACTACCATCTGTTGGCTCCTGTATAACATATTATTACCATCTGATGGCTTGTGGTAGTATTATGTTATACAGGAGTCATCAGATGGTAGTATTATGTTATAAAGGAGCCAACAGATGGTAATATTATGTTTTACACAAGCCAACAGATGGTGGTATTATGCTATATACAAGCCAACAGATAGTAGTATTATGTTATAAAGGAGCCAACAGATGGTAATATTATGTTTTACATGAGCCAACAGATGGTGGTATTATGCTATATACAAGCCAACCGATGGTAATATTATGTTATACAGGAGACAACAGATGATAGTATTATGCTATACACAAGCCAACAGATGGTAGAATTATGTTATACATGAGCCATCAGATGGTAGTATTATGTTATACAGTGCAAGCCGCTTAATTGAATAAGTTATTTGTCAGGACTTTGCTATTCAAATAAACGAATATTCAATTACACGGCGTGACGAACGAATGCAGTTTCAAAGACCAGAAGATCGACAGAATGTGCAAGAATTGCATACGTGTATAACTTTCGCGGTATCTGTAACGGAATCATTGTACATGTATCTATATATAGATACACTACAGTTACCTCTCTTAGATCCTCTTCTTGTTTGCTTGAGCTACATGAAAGTCAACAGATTACATTTTCGAGAATTTTGCAACTGTGTTTTAAGTACAGTGACCAAATGTTATTAAATAGTTACATTACACCTGCTCGGCTGACCGTAAAGATAAATCCGCTGTCTATTGAAACACATGTAATTGTATCTCAGTCGTGTGGCCACGGTGATCAAAGACACAAGACCGGTTCAACAATTTATTTTAACAAAGGCAAATTAAAAAGGCATATTCAAGTGAGTAAAATTTCAATTTTCCATCTGATCGAACAGGCTGATGTCATCGCTTTACTTTTCCTCAAGGAATTGTCAAAGTATGGCTACTGCATCTTTAAGTTCGCCGTGCATTACTGGTGCCGTTTCTTCAGCCTCCTCGTCGTCACTGGTGTCGCATTGTCGGGTCTCGTCTTCAGGGAAACTGGCACATATTTTCTCCTCAGTCCGGGCAGCTTAGCTCTCCAGGTTGCCATCGTTTGTCATGAAGGCATCAAGCGTCTAGCTATCAACATCCTCTGGCGGCCAGACATTGTCAGTTTCGGTTGCGTCGTTGTCTGACGAGACAAAGCCAGCCTTTCGGAAGCAGTTGGCGATAGTTGTGGGCTTAACGGTGCGCCAGGCCTTACTGAGTAAGTGGACGGCATCTAGTAGGGTCAGTCTTCACGCAATGCCGTTGGCTAACAGCGTCATCTTGTCGATGTTTTCAGTGATTTTGCGCACGATCTGGCTTCGGCAGTTGGTAATTAATTAATCCTTTCATCCCTACCGCTATTCGACATTTAACGTGTGATTTGGTCAACAGCTTTTACCTGGACAAGTGTGAAACCATTTATCTCTAGTTGATAGGTCGCTCGCACCGTTGTAAACAACATGACCTTGGGCGTGATACGGTCAAGTTTTAACAAAGGTATGCTTGGTAGGATAATCGCGCTATTCACAAATAAACGAAGTTGCTTCTTTATTCTAGTGTAATACGTGGTGGATTTTCAATAGATTTAATAGAAAATGGTTTTGGATTTCAGCATCTTATTCAATAAAACAAAATATTCAATAATGCGACATTCAATTAAGTGGCGGGCACTGTACAGGAGCCACCAGATGATAGCATTATGTTATAGACAAGCCATCAGATGGTAGTATTATGTTATACAGGAGCCATCAGATGGTAGTATTATGTTATACACAAGCCATCAGATGGTAGTATAATGTTATACAGGAGCCATCAGATGGTAGTATTATGTTATACACAAGCCATCAGATGGTAGTATTATGTTATACAGGAGCCATCAGATGGTGGTATTATGTTATACAGGAGCCACCAGATGGTAGCATTATGTTATAGACAAGCCATCAGATGGTAGTATTATGTTATACACAAGCCATCAGATGGTGGTATTATGTTATTCACAAGCCATCAGATGGTAGTATTATGTTATACACAAGCCATCAGATGGTAGTATTATGTTATACAGGAGCCATCAGATGGTAGTATTATGTTACACATGTGCCAACAGATGGTAGTACATGTATTATGTTATACACGAGCCAACAGATGGTTGTATTATATTATACATGAGCCAAAAAATGGTAGCATTATGTAATACACAAGCATTCAGATGGTAGTATTATGTTATACACAAGCCATCAGATGGTAGTATTATGTTATACAGGAGCCATCAGATGGTAGTATTATGTTATACATGCGCCAACAGATGGTAGTATTATGTTATACACAAGCCATCAGATGGTGGTATTATGTTATACAGGAGTCATCAGATGGTAGTATTATGTTATACACAAGCCATCAGATGGTAGTATTATGTTATAAAGAAGCCATCAGATGGTAGTACAGTGCAAGCCGCTTAATTGAATAAGCTATTTGTCAGGACTTTATTATTCAAATAAACGAATATTCAATTACACGGCATGACGAACAAATGCAGTTTCAAAGACCAGAAGATCGACAGATTGTGTAAGAATTGCATACGTGTATAACTTTCGCGGTATCTGTAATAGAATCGGTGTACATGTATCTATATATAGATACATTAGAGTTACCTCTCTTAGATCCTCTTCTTGTTTGCTTGAGGTACATGAATATCAACAGACTACCTTTTCGAGAATTTAGCAACTGTCTTTTTAAGTACAGTGACCAAATGTTATTAAATGGTTACATTACACCTGCTCGTCTGACCGTAAAGATAAATCCGCTGTCTATTGAAAGACGATGTAATTGTATCTCAGTCGTATATCCAGGGTGATCAAAGACACAAGACGGGTTCAGCAATTTATTTTAACAAAGGCAAATTAAAAGGCATATTCAAACGAGTAAAATTTCAATTTTCCATCTGATAGAACAGGCTGATGTCATCGCTTTACTTTTCCTCAAAGAAACGTCAAAGTATGGCTATTGCATATTTACGTTCGCCGTGCATTACTGGTGCCGTTTCTTCAGCCTCCTCGTCGTCACTGGTGCCGCATAGAAGGGTCTCGTCTTCAGGGAAACTGGCGCATATTTTCTCCTCAGTCCGGACAGCTTAGCTCTCCAGGTTGCCATCGTTTGTCAGAAAGGCATCAAGCGTCTAGCTATCAACTCTTCTGGCGGCCGGACATTGTCAGTTTCGGTTGCGTCGTTGTCTGTCAATTTCGGTTGCGTCGTTGTCTGACGAGACAAAGCCAGCCTTTCAGAAGCAGTTGGCGATAGTTGTGGGCTTGACGGTGCGCCAGGCCTTGCTGAGTAACTCAGTAAGTGGACGGCATCTAGTAGGGTCAGACTTCACGCAATGCCGTTGGCTAACAGCGTCATCTTGTCGATGTTTTCGATGATCTTGCGCACGATCTGGCTTCGGCAGTTGGTAATTAATTAATCCTTTCATCCCTACCGCTACGGCCTATTCGACAATTAATGTGTGATTTGGTCAACAGCTTTTACCTGGGCAGGTGTGAAACCATTCATCTCTAATTGATAGGTCGCTCGCACTGTAGTAAACAACATGACCTTGGGCGTGATACAATGAAGTTTTAACAAAGGTATGCTTGGTAGGATAATCGCGCTATTCAAATAAACGAAGTTGCTTCTTTATTCTAGTGTAATACGTGGGGGATTTTCAATAGATTTAATAGAAAATGGTTTTGGATTTCAGCATCTCATTCAAAAAAACGAAATATTCAATAATGCGACATTCAATTAAGTGGCGGGCACTGTATTATGTTATACACAAGACATCAGATGGTGGTATTATGTTATACAGGAGCCATCAGATGGTAGTATTATGTTATACAGGAGCCATCAGATGGTAGTATTATGTTATACAGGAGCCATCAGATGGTAGTATTATGTTATACAGGAGCCATCAGATGGTAGTATTATGTTATACAGGAGCCACCAGATGGTAGTATTATGTTATACAGGAGCCATCAGATGGTAGTATTATGTTATACACAAGCCATCAGATGGTAGTATTATGTTATACAGGAGCCATCAGATGGTAGTATTATGTTATACACAAGCCATCAGATGGTAGTATTATGTTATACAGGAGCCACCAGATGGTAGTACAGTGCAAGCCGCTTAATTGAATAAGCTATTTGTCAGAACTTTATTATTCAAATAAACGAAATCAATATTCAATTACACAGCATGGCGAATGAATGCAGTTTCAAAGACCAGAAGATCGACAGATTGTGCAAGAAGTGCATACGTGTATAACTTTCGCAGTATCTGTAATGGAATCATTGTACATGTATCTATATATAGATACACTACAGTTACCTCTCTTAGATCCTCTTCTTGTTTGCTTGAGCTACATGAAAGTCAACAGACTACATTTTCGATAATTTTGCAAATGTCTTTTTAAGTTCAGTGACCAAATGTTATTAAATAGTTACATTACACCTGCTCGTCTGACCGTAAAGATAAATCCGCTGTCTATTGAAACACATGTAATTGTATCTCAGTCATGTAGTCAGGGTGATCAAAGACATAAGACGGGTTCAACAATTTATTTTAACAAAGGCAAATTAAAGTTAAACGGCATATTCAAGCGAGTAAAACTTTCCATCTGATAGAACAGGCTGAAGTCATCGCTTTACTTTTCCTCAAGGAATCGTCAAAGTATGGCTTTTGCATCTTTACGTTTGCCGTACATTACTGGTATCGTTTCTTCAGCCACCTCGTCGTCACTAATGTCGCATGGTCAGGTCTCGTCTTCAGGGAAACTGGCGCGCATTTTCTCCTCAGTCCGGGCAGCTTAGCTTTCCAGGTTGCCATCGTTTGTGATGAAGGCATCAAACTTCTAGCTATCAACATCCTCTGGCGGCCGGACATTGTCAGTTTCGGTTGCGTCATTGTCTGACGAAACAAAGCCAGCCTTTCGGAAGCAGTTGGCGATGGTTGTGGGTTTGGCGGTGCGCTAGGCCTTACTGAGTAAGTGGATGGCATCTAGTGAGGTCAGTCTTCACGCAGTGCCACTGGCTAACAGCGTCATCTTGTCGATGTTTTCGGTGATTTTGTGTACGATCTGGCTTCGGCAGTTGGTAATTAATTAATCCTTTCATCCCTACCGCTACGGCCTGTTCGACAATTAACGTGTGATTTGGTCAACAGCTTTTACCTGGACAGGTGTGAACCATTTATCTCTAATTGATAGGTCGCTTGCACCGGAGTAAACAACATGACCTCGGGCGTGATACAGTGAAGTTTAAACAAAGGTATACTTGATAGGATAATCCCGCTATTCATATAAACGAAGTTGCTTCTTTATTCCAGTGTAATATGTGGCGGATTTTCAATAGATTTAATAGAAAATGGTTTTGGATTTCAGCATCTTATTCAATTAAACGAAATATTCAATAATGCGACATTCAAATAAGTGGAGGGCACTGTATTATGTTATACAGGAGCCATCAGATGGTAGTACATGTATTATGTTATACAGGAGCCACCAGATGGTAGTATTATGTTATACAGGAGCCATCAGATGGTAGTATTATGTTATACAGGAGCCATCAGATGGTAGTATTATGTTATACACGAGCCAACAGATGGTAGTACATGTATTATGTTATACAGGAGCCACCAGATGGTTGTATTATGTTATACAGGAGCCATCAGATGGTAGTATTATGTTATACACGAGCCAACAGATGGTAGTACATGTATTATGTTATACAGGAGCCACCAGATGGTAGTATTATGTTATACAGGAGCCACCACATGGTAGTATTATGTTATACAGGAGCCATCAGATGGTAGTATTATGTTATACACGAGCCAACAGATGGTAGTACATGTATTATGTTATACAGGAGCCACCAGATGGTAGTATTATGTTATACAGGAGCCATCAGATGGTAGTATTATGTTATACAGGAGCCATCAGATGGTAGTATTATGTTATATACAAGCCATCAGATGGTAGTATTATGTTATACAGGAGCCATCAGATGGTAGTATTATGTTATATACAAGCCATCAGATGGTGGTATTATGTTATTCACAAGCCATCAGATGACAGCATTATGTTATACACAAGCCATCAGATGGTAGTATTATGCTATACAGGAGCCATCAGATGGTAGTATTATGTTATACAGGAGCCATCAGTTGGTAATACTAGTATTACTTGATACGTGACCCATCAAATAATAGCATGACTTTATGGATTTTTTTTTGTCTGATTTTATATAATACTGAATCTCAAAATACTTTACCATTAACAGCTTTGATGTTGACAGTATTGACATGTGCTTTGTGTTTCAATATCAGCTGTTCAAGGTAAAAGAAAGTTTTCTTGTGATCTGTCTAAAAAAGAAAAATATCAAGATGATAATGAATATATACCTCATAGGAATACAGCTAATAGCAGACTCATAAACAGTTATTGGGGTTGCAAAAATAAAACACTTCAGTCTTATTCATTTGTGTGAAGGTAAATTTACCATATATGCATAGACATCAAAGTCCACGGGGCATAACTCTACCAAAAAATACCAATTATCAAGTCAATAGGTCTGTTCATTGTACAGATAGAGCAACTTGAAATACTCTAAGTCCAAGCATATCTCTGTCAGAAATTATTCAACCAAAATCAAATCACAACATGACGTAGATTATCTTATGATGTATCAGTATACCGAATTTCAATTCAATATGTGCCCTAGTTGCAGAGATTGAGCATGGAAAAGGAATGATGGATGGACTGACAAGGAAAGAAAGGGGTAACACTTTATGCCTCAACCATTTTCAATGGCAAAGCATTAAAAAACTTGCTCCCCACTATTTCTCCCCTACCCTTATATATTCAATGTATTTTATTTCATTTCATATGAATGCTAAATACAAGTGACCTTAATGAATACAGTACAATATGTTAACATTTCCAATCCATAAAATATGCTATTACAATAGGCCATTTCCGAGTTTTGTTTCTTTTATCATAAAATCTTAAATCTAAGTTGAATTGTCTGTCTGTGTTGTATTGGCATATAATATGAACACTATTCTTTAGGATTAGTTACAGAAACACTAACTCCCAGCGGATTTATACATTCTAAAATCTACTACATGTATATGCTTTTAAGTTCACATATGTATATATTGACACTACTTCAAAGATTTACAAATGTTTTGAAAATACTGTACCATTAACGAGATACCAGCGTCAGACATATCCTGCTTTTCTCTGCAATTTCACATTTAGATAATGAATATTCATGAGCAATCAATCATGTGACCGCATTAAAACAATTTGAAAGATGTTATCTCTGAATTGCTAATCAAATTCTTTCTTCCCAAAATCCTTTTCACTTTCTCTATTTTGTTGATATTTTTATTTATGTCTCGCTTCTGAATATATTTTTGCACAGGCGCAAAGGTGGCACGACTTGCAAAAATGGGCAACTTACGTGCACCTCACAAAAATCCATTTTATGTTACAAAATGCATGATCTTTGCAGAAGTAAAGATGTAAATTCTCGTATTAATGAAAAGATATTATCTTTAAGAAGCCTACAAAAATGGCAAATCAATGATTTCTCTTTCAATAACTGTAAATTCAGGCTGTGAGGGATAGTGCCTCTTTAAAGCAAAAGGATTACAAATAAAGAAACCAAAGGAAAAACTGTGATATCTACTCAATAATTAAAAAACAAATTTGCACTTCGATTTGTAATAAGTGAAATTCTATATTTGAAACATCAATATTCGTCCAAAGTCACATGTTTTTTATAGTAATATTTAAAAAATTCAAAGTGTAATTGAAAACTTGGAATTGATCTGTTTTGCTCAACTGCATTTTATCTTAACATATGAAATTTCATTATTCTTCCATCATGCTTCCAAAGCAATAAACTGGATAATTCAATTTGAAATTAAAGCTAGATTCATGAAATTAATTTGAATTGTCAGAACAGTATAATTCTATTATGTCTCATTACAATATCTGTTTTTCAAAGCACAAATTTTCTCAGTCATATATTTGCTGTGACTAATCTAAATTTTAGTATAAATATCTTTCTTTATTTGATAATACCAAGTGACATTTGCATTACATATAATCCAGCACACATGTACATACTGGATAATGTCTATAAATAATTTCTATCTCCCACCAAGTGACACAGTGCATTAAAGCATAGATAGCGAATACACATACATGTATACACCTTCAGGCTTCCCCAATCAATAAATAAGAAATAACATCCAGTGTTCTGAAATCAAAACGCCTGATAGGATGCATCCGCACGCTCACCAGTTTTGAGAATCATAGATCTTAATTGGATTCGACACATCCTGGATGCATGTACAACTGTTACCGAAAATCCTTTTAAGTTATGATATTAAATACAGTTTCTTCTCAGAGACAAACTGAATTACTCCATGACAATTTATTTTGTTGCCCAGTCAAAATTTCCTGGACACGGTGTCTGGCAAGGGTTCAGAAGCTTTTTGAAAATTTATCAGGGATCCCCAGTGGGCTGGTGTATTTATCAGGGATCCCCAGTGGACTGGTGTATTTATCAAGGATCCCAAGTGGGCTGGTGTATTTATCAGGGATCCCCAGTGGGCTGGTGTATTTATCAGGGATCCCCAGTGGGCTAGTGTATTTATCAAGGATCCCCAGTGGGCTGGTGTATTTATCAGGGATCCCCAGTGGACTGGTGTATTTATCAAGGATCCCAAGTGGACTGGTGTATTTATCAGGGATCCCCAGTGGGCTGGTGTATTTATCAGGGATCCCCAGTGGGCTGGTGTATTTATCAGGGATCCCCAGTGGGCTGGTGTATTTATCAGGGATCCTCAATGGGCTGGTGTATTTATCAAGGATCCCCAGTGGGCTGGTGTATTTATCAAGGATCCCCAGATGGGCTGGTGTATTTATCAGGGATCCCCAGTGGGCTGGTGTATTTATCAGGGATCCACAGTGGGCTGGTGTATTTATCAAGGATCCCCAGTGGGCTGGTGTATTTATCAAGGATCCCCAGTGGGCTGGTGTATTTATCAGGGATCCCCAGTGGGCTGGTGTATTTCAGAAAACTCTGAACAGTAACAATCAATCAGGTCTGAGATGATATCACAACCCTGTTATGTCAGATTGTGGGTTTTCTGGGTAAATGTACATTTCCACACAGTGTTTCTCATGCTAATAGTAAGTGATCTAGGATTGGAGGGACAGTCTCTATTAATGATAAGAAAAAACAAGAGGACAATGTGGCCTTGTATCCCTCACCTGAGCACAATTTGTACATTCACAAACAACTGACTGCTTGATGATATTCCTAGCTACATATATTGTCTCACTGTGTTTTTCACAATTGACTTAAGGCTGTAAACTTGTTTCTCTAAATTGAATAATCAAGACAATGATACAAAAACACGTGAAGATAAGAAACTGTCATAGACGGTATACCCAGACTGCAAAGCAAAAACCATTAATATTAAGAGCTCACCAGCAAAAAGTCTAGGTACATGTCTAATTTGAAATGTTTCCATAAAGCTATGGGAATATGCATGAAATCGAGCTAAATGCAAATCAGTCTGTATTCACTTAAACATGACATAAAGGTCAAACATCAAGGTCAAGGTCAGCAACTTTCACATCAGTCAGAGAGAACTCATCAATGTCTACAAACCTATTAAGGTTAACTTTAATGGTATGCAAGAAATCAAGATTATATGCAAAATCACTCTGTGTTCACTGAAACCTGACATAAAGGTCAAGGTCACCAAATTTTGCATTAGCTGGGAAGAACTGATCAATGTCTAAAAACCTGTCAAGTTTAACGAAGATATCATTTATGGTATACAAGAAATTAAGCTAAACACAAATCAGTCTGTATTCACTGAAGCATGACATCAAGGTCAAACATCAAAGTCACTAAATATTGCATCAGTTGGAAAGAACTCATCAATGTCTACAATCCTACCAAGTTTAACGTAAATATAATTAATGATATGCAAGAAATCAAGCATAATGCCAATTGTTGATGTTGGATGGACGACCATATGGATGGACTTCGCCAAGTTATTGACCAGACTTGCTTTGCAATCCAGTCAAAAATAAAGTCAGAATTCTTTTTTCCATACATTTTTTCTTAAATAAATAAATACTTAAAATCTTGTTTTGATGTAAATTGAACAAAACTATTTTGCATTAAGTGGGGTTTGCCCCACTTCCCTTCAGCATGCCAGAACTGGTCAATATCAAAATGATAAAAAGTCATGAAAAACAATAAAACTGAACTTAGACATGAAACTTTCAACTAAACTTTCAAAAATATATTCCTAATAAAAGTTTGCAAATAAATGCTTTATGTCTTCTCTATATATATTGAATAAATCAAGAAATTGACAATCAGTCGGTAATTTTTTTTTCTAATATGACTTTGAATGCTACATATCACTTAACAACTTGTATTGGTATAAAATGGAATGAATATTTTTGCCTCCAACTGGGTTTGAACTGCTAACCTTCAGCATGCCAGATCTGGCCTATATCATTAACGGAAAAAAAATCATAATAAATCCAGAACAAAAATGTTCACAAAACATTTTCAGATAATCCTTGAAATAGAAATTTTAAACAAATGGGGTCTATACTTTCCCATCCTAGATTCATTCCTTGACAGGTCTGGTTGAAAAAAAGTAACAGTTGTAGGTAACCTTCATTATTTCAACCCTACAAAGTTTCATCAATATCTCTCAAATAGTTCTGAGGGAAAAATCCAACTAGCCTTATTTTCACCATACATACTAATAGTATATACAGCCCCCATTTTTAATCTTAGACAAGAGTTGTCAGAAGACAACAGATCTCACTGGTGGCAACCAAATTTAACAAGAGCAACGCCTAAAACGGCATAATACGCCCGTTGCTTACTTTGGACGAGATCAATGTGAACGTATGGTTTTACTACCCCAAAACACAGGGGAAGAAGTTATGGCCCGGACAAGGTTTTACTCACTTTGCATGCTGTGACCTTGACCTATGACCTTGGGTCAAGATCATGACACACCCTTGGGTCCTGAGTAACAATTCTGTGAAATATTATTGAAATCCATGCACAGGGGAAGAAGTTATTGCCCAGACAAGGTTTTACTCACTTTGCATGTTGTGACCTTGACCTTTGACCTTGGGTCAAAGTCATGACACACCCTTGTGTCCTAAGCAACAATTCTGTGAAATATTATTGAAATCCATGCACAGGGGAAGAAGTAATAGCCTAGACAAGCTTATCCTGGATGCCGGACGACAGACACACAACTCCATAACATAATACGCCCCGTCTTAAGACGGGTGTATGAAAAGCAAAAGCTTTTTGTAAGTGGGTCAATCTCCTAGGTCAAGGTCAAAAAGTATACGTAATGGAAGGTCTTGTCATGTAAGGCATACACACTCTCTCTCTTACTGTTCTTAAGTTATAACCAAGGTTAAAGGTTTTGAAAAGTAAGTCAAACCTCAAGATCAAGTTCACAAAATCAACTTTTTTTGTACCCAATGAAAGGTCTTGGCACAAGGAATACACATGTGAAATATCTAAGCCCTGTCTTTAATGGTTCTAAAATTATGATCCAGGTTAAAGTATTTGTCTATGGACGATGACAACACTGGGGGTATGACATTAGCCCCAGAAGGCTAAAAAACTGCAAAAATAATTATTTCAAATTTGTACTTCAATTCTTTCCAATAACATTTATCAGAATTAAATCAGTTAAAATACACAAAATCAATGCATTATAAATGACCAATAAGGAGAAATTACCCCAAATGGGCAAAAATAACCAAGTTTGATCAACATCTGTTGGGGAGTTTAGGAGGAGAAGTCAAAATGAATTCTTTTTCCAACTTGTTTGTCTGTGGTGGCACCACCTGTAGACAGAAATAAAAACAGAGAACTTTGTAGAGGTCTACTAAAACTACAAGTGCACCAAGTTTGATCAACATCTGTTGGGAAGTTTAGGAGGAGAAGTCAAAATGTGAAAAGTTTATGGCAATGGATAGATGATGGATGAAGCACTATGACAATAGTTCACTTGAGTCTAGAGATGCAACGATATACCGTGGTATGATATATCGCGATACATGGGTCACGATATGATACACGATACGATAGGGAACTCAAACGATAAGCAACCATATGCCAATATTACTCATTATAAAATTATGTTGCAATTTCCATGATAAATAGAGATATTTCATATTTAAAAAATTGTAAGAAAAAGACCAAATGGATATGTTTTCAGTATATTCTTTATATTGTTATATGGTATCAATTTGTACCTCATTTCTAGTATGAATTGTAATGTGTATTTCTTTTTCTCCCAAAGCTCTTTTATACATGTAGGATCTTCATGAAATCGAACAGGTACATTTTAACTCTGATTTCATGATAAGAAAATGTATCATGATACGTATCGTATCGCTGTTCAAGTATCGTGATACATATCGTATCGTGAGGAGCTGTATCGTTGCATCTCTACTTGAGTCTTTAGCCTAAAGAACAAAAGAATGGAGTACTTACCTTCTGTCTGATTTGCACCACTGCTCTCCAGAAATCCTTGGCTTCCACACGATGACAGTCATCACACATGTGGTTGTTCACTGTGAACTCTACGATAAAAACCTGCTCCAGAACAGCATTATTCATTACCTAGTGAAAATTAAAAAGTCAAGCAGAAGTCATTTTCCAAGTACATTAAATAAATTTGATGTGAATGAGAGAACATGACAACAGAACTGATTGGGTGGGCTACAATGGATGAACTTGTTTGTACTATAACTCTGTAGGGACTCTCACTGGCTTAATTTACTGTCTTTTCCTAAGACAAATCATAATATAATTGCAATATAATGCCATTTAGTGAATATTTAACTGAGAGAGGGGATCAAACTCCACAATTTAGATGTTTAATAAACTGAAAAGAAAGAGGAAATCCATCACATAACCTATTTTAGAAAAGATTAGAATTCATCTATTGGATATTCAAGAATGATTCCCCTATCCTGGGGTACTACAAATGTATGATTTTGACCTGCTGCACATCATCCCCTCTATGAGCAGCTCAGGAGTTTGAATATTTTGAATCTAATGGTGATGCACACTTCAGCTTTAGGGAGCAATCATTTGATTTTTAGGGGGGGGGGGCCAGGAAGATTTTGCAAAAAAAAAGGTCCGGCTCAAATTTTGGGGAAATAAATAATCCAGCCCGAAGGCCGGCCAAAAAATTAACAATAAATAAAGAAAAAAATAATCCGGTTCTGAAATTGGGCAAAAAAATATTCAGGCCAGTGAAAGTCTTCCTGCCCCCCATCCCCCATAAAAATCAAATGGTTGCTCGCTTAACCCTTTCCCTGCACTTTCATGCATTTACTATTTCCCTACAATCATGCAATTACCATATCCTCACAATCATGCATTTTAACACAAATCTTGTATGTGATTACTCTTGACATATTTGGATTGTAGTTTTACAAAGAATGTTTTCAAAGTCAATAGTTATTGAAAATAAATGATTTCCTGATTTAAACATATAATTCAGACATCAGACCAGGGATGCAAATTCATGAAATTTTCTAGCCCCTAGAATGAAAATTTTAGGGGCCCACAAGAAATCTATGAGCCCACAGTTGAAAAGATGACAAAGAGAGAATTAATCGGATAAACGTATTTATTTCATTGTTACAATCTGAACTTACAAATATTCTCTTTCAATCTCAACTTCTATCTTTCTCAAACATTCAAACACTCTCTCTTCATCATCATGCACTTCACTGTCACTCTCTGACTTTCCCTCCTCATTCACACATTCACTCTCTCTTCTCTCACTGCCCTCATCATGAGAAATAGAAATCGTCGCTGAATTTGTTCTGATCAAGATATATTGACAACGCTATAGCATTTGAACGTTTGTGTATTACCGTAAGGGCTGCATATTCATAGAGCGTCTAAAAGATTTTTACCGCCCATTCGGGAACAAAGTCGAAACGGACTAAAAAAAACCCGGAAAACTTCGATTCTGATTCTAGTCGCCAAGTGGGCGATCTGGTTTAAATTTCTGGTCGTCCATAGAGAAGATTTAGTTAGTGGGCGAGCAGTAATTTGCAACCCTGCAGACAATGCAGTGAAGATATATATATTACAAAATTATTTGTTTCTATAAATCTATGCACAAAAGTGAAACATTTTGCAATATGCAGAGTTATCTTTCTGATTCCAGTCTGCAAAGTTTTGCAAAAATTATTTTGCCAAGATATTTACAGAGCTCTATTCATGTCATTAGTGAAATCTTATGAAAAATATGGAAACTTATGGATTCTTTCATATCAATTTATTTTTAATTTCAATGCTAAAGTTTGAGATTACACTGCGCTACACTACTACCTTAGATATATGTCGCTATTCAAAAGTCGAGCTGACGCTGTGAGATTTCGTTAGGCTGTGGACGGCATGGACAGTCCATTCAGAAATGAGATAAGTCGTGATACATATGTGATAAGTCAAAAATATGTACAGAAATATGGTTGCATCCTGTGTATGGAATGTATGTAACATATCTATAGGTTTAAATAAATGCCGTTTAATAGTAGGAAAACTATTTCATGTGATTTAATTAATTTTGTGAGGTATTATGAGTCATTCCTTGTGATAATGATGGATTTTCTGAATTTGTATATATCAACAAACTTAACAAATCAGCAAAAATGAATTTTAATTTGAAAATAAAATAGTCAGTTTAGCTTTTTTAAAAGTTTAAATTATGTAAATAAATAGACCTAGGTCTTTGTTTTTTATCTAACCAAACTGTGATCTGAACAGAAGCCTCTCACTGGTCTGTTGTTATAAACTGTGATCTGAACAGAAGCCTCTCACTGGTCTGTTGTTATAAACTGTGATCTGAACAGAAGCCTCTCACTGGTCTGTTGTTATAAACTGTGATCTGAACAGAAGCCTCTCACTGGTCTGTTGTTATAAATATATTATGTCACACAGCCCCAGCCCGACTTTTAAATAGCAAAATTTGTCTAGGGTTGCAGAGCAGTCGAGTGAAATCTCAAACCTTTATGTTGTGAAGATGGGACCAAACATTATGATAATCGTAATGTCATGTAAAGTTTGTCATAAGTAAAGAGTTGATTAAAATTCATTCTTTAGAATATCACCTGACATGTCACAATGATCTGGCAAAAGTCCTTTAAACTTTCTGATTATGATCCAAACTCATTTAGCACTTATTTATATGTACATCATGTTAAGGAAATCAACTGCTTGTGCACATTTTCATTGCAGTTTTAGTATCTAATGATACTTACTTCTTTTTGTACAGTCAGTTTGATTTTGATTCTCATAGAGTGGGGCTCAGTCCATACAAATCCAGCATCCACCAGGCGAACCTAGAACAATATTGACAAGGATCAGCTTTGTGGTACCTTTATATATGGAACTAATTAACTGAAGTTAGACTGAAGATAAAGAGGTGTTTTTTTTTAATTATAAAATTATGTTACATGTAACACTTGTCTAGAAAATAATCACAGTGCACTAATCCATACATGTGTACTGAACATGTATATCTCTGAGAGAAAGGTTGTAGTTAAATTTCAAAGGAATACCTGTATCCGTAATGAGACAAAATCTGGAGAAATGCTTGACCTAATTTATGGTTATAAGTCAAAAGTAACCACACCAGCTGAAATGTTAGGTCTTAATTTCAGGGCGTTACCTGTATTCATAATGAAAAAAAAGTCCAAGGAAAAATAGGTCATAGTACATCAAACCAGATGGCATACAAGCTGAATGTATATTTCTCTGAGAGAAACATTGAGACTACATTTCAGAGCTGTAAGAAAACAACATATCTCGCCGTCGGGGCATTGTCAGGGGGAAGCATGTATTTTCAATGTTTTCTAATTCAAACTCACGGTTGTGGGGTTAAAACTTTTGGTACAGACAGAAAGGTCTAGCTATAATGACCACACACATGAAATATGAAAGCCTGACTCCTAGCAGTTGAAGAATTATGGGCAAGGTTAAAGTTATTGATAATTAGGTCAAACTTCAAGGTCAAGGTTGTGGGGACAAAATTTCAATAAACAAGACCTTACTTTATTGAGTGCTTTGAGTTTCTTTAGGCAAATTGATAGAAGTTCTCTGGATTCCAACTTGGCATGTACCCAATTACTGGGAGGTTGTAAGTACCTGCAAACAACATAAGATACTATGTGTTCTTGCAAAACTTTTATCTATATCAAATATACCTGTACAAGTTTTGTGAGTTTACACTCATAAAAATGTCCAAATCTATTTGCATTTTGAACATACATGATCCTGAAGTACAATAAGAATATGAGAGGATCCTAATTTGTGATTTTCATCACACAACATTATTTGCCATTTGGGTAGGTGTCTTATGTCATAAGATATTGGTATGTGACTATATACAATTTCTATGGAAATTTGTTTCTATCCATTTACTTCCCATAATTTTATATTGATTTCCATAGAACTGGTTTACTTCATGGTTATTTTACATCAGATATGAAAAGACCCAATATCATAACCTGAACAGGAGTAACAAACCTATATTAAGGGACTGAAAATAAGGCATTTATGACTAAATGTGAATATACAATAATAATGTCTTCATAATGTGGTTTTACTACATCATTATTTTAATCATTTGACATACAATTTGTCCGTGTAAAAGTGTTAGGGTACATGTATTCTGTTGGTTGGTTGATTGGTGTTTTACATCACTTTCAACAATTTTTCAGTTATATCGCAACATAGAAGCAGGAGGTTATCAAACTCTTCAACATAGTGGCGCAGTCTGGGAATCGAACCCAGATCGTCTGTGCCACAAGCCAAGTGCTTAACCACCACACACCAAGCCTTTGTATTCTTGTATTCTGTACAATATACCGCTAATAGATAAACTGCTAAACAATGACTACAAACAACAAGTTCTGTTGCCAATTTCCAAACTTCAGTTTGAGCACAATAAGCACCATAAAAAGGCAATTACAGTACAGAACTTGCTCCAAGAGAAGGGAACTGAATGTCAACGAAAATTTAATCAAAAGCGAGAAACATGGTCCCAAAGATGTCAGTCCTGCAATTACTGCGAAAGGCTCTATTCTTCTGTTTGGAAAATCTGAGCTAAATCATTATTTAAAGTATTCTTCAAATAAAAAAACAAGAGCAACGCCTAGTGTGGTAAAATATGCCTGTTGCTTAGTTTGAAGGGGAGGGTTTTGAAATTAAGGAAACATTCCCCAGTTAAATAGTTAAATTGTGCCATCCCAAATAGTTCATTCTGCCTACAAGTTTTACTAATCAAGTAGTACTTCGACCTTCATCTTTGACCTTGAAAAACAATAAGACGTCTTTGTCTTAGCATGAAGAGTAAGTGTACCAAGTTTGACAGTCCTAGCCCAAACAGTTTGAGCTGTATCCTCTCTACAACGCTTACCTTCCAAGTAGTATTACAACCTTGACCTTTGACCTTGAAAAACAAAAAGCTATTTTGTCTTAACATGAGGGGCAAGTGTACCAAATTTGACAGTCCTTGCCCCAACGGTTTAATCTGTATCCTGCCTACAAGGGTTTCCTACCAAGTAGTATTATGACCTTGACCTTTGACCTCTGAGCTTGAAAAACAATCGGCGTCTTTGTCTTGGCAACAGTAGTAAGTGTACCAAGTATGACAGTCCTAGCCCTAATGGTTTGGACTATATCCTGTCAACAAGTGTTTCCTACCAAGTAGTACTACGACCTTGACCTTTGTCCTTGAAAATCAATAGGCCTCTTTAAAATTAAAAGGTCTCTTTGTCTCAGCATAGGGAGTAAAGGTAACAAGTTTGACAGTCTTAGCCCTAACGGTTTGGTCTGCATCCTGCCTACAAAGTCCAGACAAACAAACGGACAACGCCATACCATAATACGTCACGATACCCTACAGTTTTTTATATGACTTCTCTGTGATTAGCGACTTTGTTTAGAAAATCATAAATCTGTGCGTATTGCCTCTAGTTGTAATGATTTTTATCAAATGCCTTAGAATGGGGTTACCATGCTGGTGTTTCACGAAAACTGACAGGGTATCTGCAATTACCCTTGGGCATGTCAGAAATTTCCGTTTCACAGACACAGCTCAGCTAATGCCTTGCGGTGAAACTCAATTTCTGACAGGGTATTTGCCGATACCCTGTCAGTTTTTCTAAAACACTTGCATGGTAACCCCTAATTGATTTAAGTTCTATTACATGTACATGCCTTTTAGACTTCCCAAAGAAATAAAGATAATTCAAATAAAAAACACTATGACTGGTATGGCATATCATGAATAAATAGTTCTTATTAACTATATCTTTTAAAACAGTAACCATACATTCCATATTTTTTTGTATTGACACTGAAATTCCTTAAGGTCCTTTTTCAACAAGTAATTATAATTTGGCCTTACATACTTTTCTTTCAAATGAACCTATTTCATTTTAAGTGTACTGACAAACAAAAACATATCAAGTTTAAGTTCTTATACACACCTCTCACAATTCCTACAGAAATACAGCACACCTTGTTTGGGAATGCCCTCTGTGATATCCACCTGAGTTCTTATACATGACACACACATATTGGATGGATTAGGTTCAATCTCTGTCCCACACTGACAGCATAATCTGCATAATAGCACATACATGTAACTAATCTATTTTTTAAAAAGCTCACCTTACTGGTAGCCTGGAGCATAGGAGAAACTTAGAAAGTATCAAAATGTTCAAAAGGTCAAAGTCACAGTGTGTGGATAATTGAATGTGGTATTCGTACTATAACTGAATTCTTTTTACACTTTTATTTGAAAATTTCATATAGATTCACCATCAGTCATGGATGTGCCTTCTTGATAAAAGGATTACTAAAAATGCTTTCTTGACCTTAACTGAATTACCCTTATATCCATTACCATGAAACATCCTACACAGACTCTGTAAGTCAAGAATGTGTCCTATTGGCTTGAAGATTAAAATGTACCAATTAAAAAAACCTCGTTACTCTTTTGAACCTTAAGATATATGGTTTTGTTTTTGTACATAATTTGTTATAATCAAAGTTTTGTAGACCTGTTGCGATTTCCACCCTTAGACTGTGACCTTGATCATGAAATCTTACCTATATTTTTTTAAACAGTTAACTTTTGTCATATCTTTTGAACAGTAAAGAAGGTGAGGGTTTACTTATTTTACATAGCTTTTATTTCATATACATATATCTTGGGTTGATACAAAGGTGTGTCACGTGTCATCACGTTCACCCTAGGTCACTGTTAGCAAAGTAATTTGTTGTTATTTGTTGTTCAAATCTGCTTCTGAGACATGGCTCTGATCTAAGCAAGGATTTGTATTGTTGTTTTCACCTGGAAATTTATCAGTGTTGTAAATGGCATATGATGGAAAATTTTGCATGACAATGAAGGAAAATATGTCTGGATATTATCTGTGACATGCACTCTGTAGGAAACAAAGGTTTGTACGGGGTTTTTGATCGTTACTACACGGGGGGAGTCAAATCATGAAAACATGAATAACGTAAAGTCTAAAGAAAAGCTGACAGGAGATTCTGGTCAGTGGCAATAGTAAACAAAAGCATAATAAAACGGCCATGTGCAAGAATCTCAAAAGAGGTTAACAGGAGTATATACCTGGCGCATATAAATGCTGAAATTACCACTATTTCCCAAAATGACCAAATAGGTTGCCAAAATTACCAATAATTTTACCGAAATTACCATTCATATGGTAGATAATGATGGTATTTACCACAAAAAATGATTTTTTCATAATTTTTTCATTATTTTCAGGTAAAGACTACCATGGATTTGTGAAAAAAAAAACTTGCTCTCATTTATTTATGTCAGTATCGTTATATCTGCTCATGCATGTAAATTATCAAATGTTGTATTTTATATGTTCTGAATGATGTATGAACGATATATGAGAACAAATAATCTTAAAACTTGTACATGTAATTTATAGATAAATGGCTTTGCTGTTTTAATAAATAATTGATTTGCAAGCATGCAAACCCGTGAAATGAGAAAGCCAATTCATATAGCTAATAAGATTCGATTAAATGGCTAATTATAATCCAATCACCAATAAGGAAGATTTCAATGGGTTTCTATGTTTGTGATATATTTTACCTCCACTTTAAACACGTGAAATAATTAATGGTTTAAATTCAAAGATCGAGATCTGGGTTTTTCACAGCAAATGCATGAATATAATCAAGAATTATAGTCTTTACATTGAAATAACTACATTGAAAGTATAATATTATGAAAATTTTTTTTTTTTTGTGGTAAATAACATCATTATCTATCATATGTGTGGTAATTTCGGTAACATTATTGGTAATTTCGGTAACTTATTTGGTAATTTTAGCAAATAGTGGTAATTTCGGCATATATATGCACCTGTATATACCATTATAATATTGGGTCTTTTCGTTATGCAGTTATTTCCCATATGAGCAGGTATATGATGTCAAACTTTGTGACGTCATGCAGTTTCTATATCATTATCCGTAATTTTACACCAGTTTCCATAAAATTGGTTGACGTCACAATTGTTTTACTTCAGATACCTGATCATACGGGAAATAATTCTGTACAACGAAAAGACTCAATATGTGCCTCTGATCTGCTGTGTAATATAATTTGTAAATATCAGAGGAAATTCAATACATTTCTGTATAAAAAGAAAAAAGTAATAATACATCATGTTGACCGTGTGAGACTGCATTCTCTTTGAATATTCCATCTTGTATTCGTAGATGAGTTTATACACACACGTGTTGTGAAATAATTCTCTTGTCACGTTACATGACCGGAAAACGACTAAAATAACTAAATGGTAGAATTGAATCGTATCGCCTTCTTCCGGATTCTAATTCCGAACCGAAAGACTCCAAAAGTTTTTTTTTATATATATATATTTTTGCTATTTGCTGTATGCATATATCATGTAAGGATCTTTTTATTGATTTGCTTATGGTTGAGATAGATGCTGATTTTTTTATGACTGTTTGCTTCTAATTGTCATTTCTTTCAAATTTCAGCGTATCGATTTGCCTTTCCCATCTCAGGTTCAACCTTTACTTTATCCCTAACTAGTAATGCAGTGCCGAGTATGACATGATCGATGCAGATGACAAAGTCAGTCCGAGATGGTAAGAACATTAAATTCATGACCATTCAGATTCATGTACTGTACAGTATATGTTAGTAAATATAAATTTCCCATTATGCATTTTAAAAGTTAAAAAGACATATGGGCCATCATGTGCTTATGCATAGACCTTTTTCCTTTAACTGCGGAGCTGAAACATTGGACGGCAAAATCCTAAACGTTCCCTCCAAATCGATCAGAATGACGTCAAAATACATTATGACGTAATAAAATTGGAGGGAACGTTAATCAGTTTGCCGTCCAATGTTACAGCTCCGCAGTTAAAGGAAAAAGGTCGATTGACACTAGACTCAGACTCAGTGAATGAGTGATATCATTTTCTGAAACTGCTTTAACTAGGCCTCATAGTCATACTGTAATAGTAGTAGTACGTACTAGTATAATCTCTTTGAGATTCTTTCATGTGGCCGATTTATTTTGGTGTCGTTTACTATTGCCACTCGCCAAAATCTCATGTCAGCCCTTCGTTAAGTTATTTGGGTTTTCGTGATTTGACTTCCCTCGTGTACTAATGATCAAAAACACCGTACAAACCTTTGTTTCCTGCAGAATGCAGGTCACAGATAATATCCAGACATTTTCCTTCATTGTCATGCAAAATTTTCCATCATATGCCCTTTGCAACACTGATTTATGTCCATGTGAAAACAATAACACAAATCCTCTCTTCGATCGCGGCCATGTTTCAAATCAGAACAAACTAGTCACATGAGTTATAGTGTGTTTACAAATTCATTCGTGATTGAACAGGAAGATTAAATATATACGAAATCATTATTGAATCTGAAGTACTATTCTTTGTACTAAAATTATTTACTTTTGTTAGTTTGATAAAAATATAGTTACATAAATGTTTTCGTAATATCTGGTTTCATAAATGCGTATGATTTACAGCAATACAATCTCAACAATGACCCTGAAAACTGTCCCCAAATCAATCCAAAGAACTTTGAAAAGTTTAGCTTCCAGTCATTAATTGCTTTTTCTCTGGAACTAGCGCTAATAGTCATTTTAGTGAAGTTGCATGTACTCCCCAATCAACTGATCTTGAAAAACAGCTTGAACATAAGCCTGATTCACTAACAATAAATCAGGTATTTATGGGATCAACACCGAATTCCTACCTCATGTAAACAAAAGGGAAAAGGCACTTTCACACTGTAGTGTTAAATCTAGAATTCCAAAAGGGCACACAAATTTCCCCATCAAAAGGGCACTTTTTAACGCGGTATTTGGTAAAAAGGGCACTTAATTTAGCAACTTTAAATTTCACCAAATATGTTTAAAAATTTAGTTTAAAATTGCATTATTTCCTCGTTTTATTTACATAGATGATATTTGAAAATGTAAAAGACAATTGCTATTGATAATTTGATGTAATTTGCAATCCTTAACATTGCTTTGGTTGAAAATCTTAATTCCAGCTTCTCTTCAGAATAAATTCCTTTTCACAGTTGTAGGAGCTATAATTACTTAATATCTGTTACAATTACATTATTGCAATCATTATATGCTTTTGAGTATTGCATAAATTCCAAATTTGTAAACTTATACTGTTTCATGTTCATAAAAATTTATTCAAACTTCTCCAAGACCAGCACTGTTCCTTCTGTCTATTACTGGCAACATGAGATACTGCAAGTTTTGTCATTGTACCTTGAACAGTCTTTACAATGTATCATTATTTTTTACATAACTTAAATATTTGAATGACATGCCATTATTTTAATTGAAAAGAATGTGTTATTAAACAAAATGTTATGTGGGATCTAGAAGTATGCATGTGCACAAAGACATAAACAAGTTTATAAGTCCTTGATGTGCAGTTGTATTTCTGGGTTAATATAAATTTTTAATTAACCTGACCAATATTTTGATGAAAATAAAGAAAACAGTTTGCTACTAACAAAACAAAAATTTCTCTCAGCCTCCAACATCCACCCAATTTTCCTTCACAAATAAACTCCTGGATTTGCTACACAAGGAAGTGTGACTGACATTTGAATAATTCAAATTCAAAATCTTAGAGGAAATTGCTGGAAGCATTGATAATGGGAAATATAAAGTGTATCTGTCCCCTTAAGGTTATTAGTTACTTTAGTTTTGTGACTGCTTTATACCACAATCTTTGTAAATAAGTTGCTGGCCCAAATGATTGTCTCAGCTCAAAGTACTTAAGTAATAGTAATAAATTATAATGGTTGATGTTCATTCACATTTATTGACTTAAAGATCGCAGATATTCTATTGATTCTAGCAAGGGCTTAACCCTTGATTCTAGAAATACCAAAAAGTAAAAAAGTTATGTTGTTCAGTTCTTTGATCGTAAAAAACCGACACGTCTGACAGTGTGAATACACTTCGTGTGTTTGTTGCCTCTCTTGTTGCAACTACTTATGATGATATTGTTGTATCAAATGAAAAAGATGTTTTGAAATATCATCTTTGCCGGAATTACTAAACAATGTTCAAAATTATCAGAGGACATGTGGAGAGTAGATCTTTAAATATTTGGTGTCAAATTGAGAAAATTAGATAAATGATATTAAGTAAAGCAATTAAAATGGGTAGCGATCGTGACCTGCTATGTAAACCAGTCACTTTTCATTTAATGTTTTACTTTTCCTATAATCCTAGAATAATTGCTTTTAAAGATCAAACATCCTTTAATTTTCTTTAATATCTGACTGATAACAGATGTGAGTTTGACCTGCAAAATTACTATTTCGGCATTCAGACAACCATGTCAAACTCTCATCGTGTACGGATGTAATCTAAATCTAAGAAGGTAACATTGATTAAATTGCCCCAATTAACACATGAAAAGTAGCAGACAGTGCAGTACACAGGTTACGGCTGATATTTAGCGGGTCAAACAGCTGACTTAGACCATTACGTAATGTTGTACGGAAAGTGTTATCAAATTCTAAAGAGGGCATGTCCGAAGCGATATTCGTAATATACTGGCCCTGTAAATAACGATCTTTTTGAGGGTTTCATATTACGTGAACAGAGATTGATCTTCTTTAGTCTCATAAAATAATCACATAGGGAAAATAAGGGCATGGCGCTCAGAAAAAGGGCATGGCGCTGCATAAAAAGGGCATGGCGCGGCGCCATGCTATTTCGCTTTAGATAAAACACTACACTGTAACGAATTGACACAACTTACGCCTAACAAATTGTAAAAATTTTACTACTAAATCCACATGCTCACAACTTTCCCGTCGTATAGATTCACTTGGGTGGATCAAACAAAATTGCAATGTGTTCATACCGAAGGCCTAATGTACCACTGACGTAGGAGTAGCGTATGCATAATCAACTTGTCCAAATGCATAATGAATATCAACATACCCTCAATGAACAGGCCTTCAGTTGTGTGTACGCTCAGCGTATGCTCTGTGTATGTTTTAAAAATTGAAATACATCATGTGGCTTATTTATACATTACTCAATAAATATGTTTCTACATCTCCATAATTTTGGTCAGAGTTTCAGATCACAGATCTATATAATTTATACATGTGCATGTAAGGCGATTTTGTTCATGATAAATCCATGTTGCAGAACTGCAAAGAAGTACTGTTCTTGTAATTTTTCTGTGCATTCCATGATCATTTCCACAGCCACTCATTTTAAAGTTTATTTTAATTACCAATTAATATTTCAGACTGCAAGGTCAAAGCATAAAGACTTGTAGCTACATGTAGTATACAATCTGTTCATTGACAGCGTGGTAAGCGTATACATGCTAAGCGTATGGTATTCATGCATTAAGCATACATTGTGAATTTGCAGAGCTAATTTGTTATAGAGCGAAAGCCACGTAACGTCATGAATTTTCATCGTGAGTTAATTTTACACTTATGAGTTTCAGTGAAACACATTTTCATCAAAAGATGTGCTTACAGGTTCAGCTACATCCACAGTACGGGTTTACCAAAGATTTTTATTGAAACAGGCTTCAGGCACTGAAATATCATTGTTCTAGTTCAAATAAATGTGCTGGTGTGAAAGGGTCTTTAGAATATATCAATGTAACAAAACTTCACAATAGGCTAAGTCCTACAAATTGTTCAGAATCAGAATTGTAGGCAAATTAAGGACTTTTCAACCACAGCTTTATTTACTCACTGCAGAAATTTCACAACAAAAAAACGTATATTGATTAAATCAAACTTAAGTTCCCTTCACTGTTGATTATTGTTGTTAGGTATCCTGAATTACTGAATGGTTACATCTAGTAAATATACACATTATACAACTTTGCAAAAATTGGATTTTCTAAATGGTAGTGAAAAATGGCCCATTGAAATTGAAAAAGGCTCATTAAAGTCTGAGCAAAGAAAGTAGGGGGCCATAGTCCCATTGATCCAATTTACCTTCCGGGTCACTGTAAGATGCAACAAAACATTTATTTGCAAACATGATATATTTGAAAATTTAAAGATTTTTTTGAAAATGTCATGTGAAAAATCTGTTTTCTAGAATGATTATGATTTTGATGCTCCCAGATCCATAGATTGGGGACATATTGTTTTTGTTCAGTCTGTCTGTTTGTTTGTCTATTTTTTGGTTGGATTGTGAAGCAAAATCCAGTTTATGAAATGGTGATGTCTGTCTTTCTGTCCGTCTGCATCAACAATTAGGTTTAGCTCTTGCGTTTAATTTTATTGCAGAAAGACCATTGATAATTCAAACTCCACATATAGATAGACCTTGATGAGCTCTATTGATTGAAACCTTTGTTATTTCTTATGTGCATATCTTGCAGGAATAAATTTCTACTAGTACAAAATTTTTTTGACCTTGTGACCTTTGCCTTTGGAGTTAGACCTGAATTTAGGACAAAATATTTCATGCTTTAACTTTTAAATGGTATGTGATAGGACTTCAGTATTTCACATGCATATTCCTTGTGACAACACCTTTCCCTCAGTACCATAATTTTTTACCTCTTGACCTTTACCTTTGACCTACATTTAAAAACTTTAACATTGGTTATAATTTTTGAAACATAAGAGATAACTTAAGGCTTTCATATTTCACATGTGTATTTCTTGTGACAAGAACTTTCCCTCAGAACAATAAATATTGACCTCATGACTTGCACCATGACCTTTGACCTACAAAAGGTTTAACATTGATTTTAACATTTTAATCCTAAGTGATAGGGCTTTCATCTTTCAGATGCGTATTCCTTGAGACAACACCTTTCCATCAGAACAAAAATTTTAGACCTTGTTATCTTGATTGTGACCTTTGACCTACAATTTTAAAAACTTTAACATCTTTATAACTTATAAATCGTAAGGGCTTCCATACTTCACATGTGTATTCCCATGGGGTGTGGTGTAATCAAGTTATTCAGTCTTTTTGTTATACAGAATTGCTTCCCATTTGGGACGGAATCTGACTTCAAACTACTATGATGTCATCAAATTCTATGGAAACTGATGGAAAACTCAGGGAAATGATAGTCCACAAATGACGTTTTCATAGCACTTGATAACGTCATAATTGTTTTACGCCAGATACCGTCCTAAATGGGAAATAATTCTGTTTAATGAGTAGACTCCATAGGACATTGCAAAATTTGCCTTATTAGGACTTTGTTGCTGCCAAGTGTATTTTATGTTTCACAAACAAATCTTGTTCTAATTTTGTTCTGGCATGGTGTTTTTACACCAAAACAAAATTTAAATAATATTTAAGAAAAAAAATTGATTTAACTTTTTCACATACATACATTTTTATGCGCCTGTCATTAGACAGGACGTATTATGTTATGGCGCTGTCGTTCCGTGCGTCTGTCCGTCCGGGTCATGTTTTCCAGATTCTTTTTTGCCGTCTTTCAAGATATTGAGTTGAAATTTGGTATATACCTTTATTTCAAGAGGCGTCAGTACCAGTTCGAGTTTTGTTACGAATGACTTACTTTTGATGGATTTATGGCCCTTGGACTTGGAAGATTTTTTCAGAAATTCATTAAAAATCTGTTTTTTGTCAAAACATGAAATCATGAAACAAGTAAAATGTACCAACTTTCATATATTTTACAGGTTTTGATATCTTTTTCTCCATTTTTGAGAAATTGATAATTTTAGGGGGGGGGGGGGGGCTTGTACTAAAAAAATTCAAGTTTTTTTTCGCAGATCAAGTTCCAAGATGGGTTGGATAGGACCATTTATGCAGGAGTTATTGCCCTTGGACTTATTCCTATGATAAAATTCTATGAAACGCAATTAACTTTAGTAAACGTCAGATGTTTTTCATGAAAATCATGCCAAATGCGAATTGATCCCGCCCGAATTAAGCGCCTGGCGTATTATGCCACACTAGGCATTGCTCTTTTTGCATCATGGTCTAGATTTATTAAGGATAGAGAAGCAAGTTTAAAATCTTTTGTGTGTAGTCAAAAACACAGTCAGCAAGAGAATGATAAGTAGTTTCAAATTTGAACAAGCAGACTAAACAGTCAGTTGACTAAGTTGTTTGTAGCCTTAGCAAGTAGTGTTAAGATGTGACCAAATTTTCATTTTGTGACTACGCTGTGTTTGTACGCTAAACCTGGTGCTTATGTGGTTAGGAACTGTACTCAAGTTGGACACCCCTGCTAACTCGGTGTTGAATTTGCACTTCAAAGGGATAGGTAACACCTAGTAATGTGAATTCTGTTTTTTCTATGCTCCCTGTCACTTCTTAATTTTCTTTCCATCTTTTTAAGGCTCAAGTGAGCTATTGTCATAGTGTATCATGTGTCGTTGTAAACTTTTCACATTTTTGACTTCTTCTTCAGAACCACTTGAAAGATTTTGATGAAAGTTGGGAGGCATGAAGTACTCATGGTCCCCTACAAGTGTTGTTATTTTTTGTCTGAATCCATTGAACAGGTGGCACCACCACAGACTAAAAGTAGGTCACAGAGGTCAAACATGCATAGACAAACTGAATGCTTAAGAATAATTTAGAGGGATGTGTGAAGAAGTGTCCTAAATTGACTTGTTTTTGGTTCTATTCCGAAATCAATTTTTGACTTTTCAGGGTTTGACATTAATTTTTGAGGGAAGTGGTCCACTTGGACAGCCTCAAGGAAATTAAAGCTGTCCAATTTCTAATCCAGGTGGTCTAATTTTGCATCATGTAGCTGAAGTGATTCAAGTCCAGATACTAGAGTATTACATGTTATAAAAGACTACAAAAGATTTAGTAATGTTTGATTAAGAAATACTCATAATAAATATGTGGTAAATCATCACAGTATTTGGCTAAATAGCAGCAGTGCAGCATGTAGGACAAGTTAGCAAGGAACCTTATCACAACACAAAACATGTAGTATACATACTGATACCAGTGAAGAGTTAATCTCAAAACATACACATTATACCTTTATAGTGTAATAATCATAAGAAAACTGTGGTAACCATCACAGTATATTAAGTAAATGAGACAGACCAAGTTGGTGTGGAACCTCATCACAACTAACCAGAAATGGTATGTTATATCCGCTTCATTCTCCTTGTGGCACTTTCCCATAAATACAAACTTGAAAACGATGTTAGTTACTTGTTACATTACTAACATTGTGAAGTGCTACTAACAGTCTGCAAATAAAGTCCAAATCGAAACAGTCCAACGGTTGTAAAACGCCAAAATAATATTTCTATTTTCTTTTCATTAAATTTACCAATATAAAAAGATTGACAGCATTATCACCCTAGTTGATTTCAATGTAAATTATAAGAATATCATCTACAGTACTTATAATGGAAATGTTCAAATGTTATTTTATTTCAAGTAACTGGTATCTATGAAAGTGGCTTTTGATAGTTTCTGTTTGAATACAAATTTTACGCTCAGTTTTCAGAACAAAATGTAGTTGCAGGACAATAAACATCAGGGGATATAAATATTTATCTGCAAATTTTTCAAGCTGTCAGTTGAATATGCAAATTGTGTTCAGGTGAGCGATATAGGTCCACTTGGGCCTCTCGTTTTCTGAAATTGCTTTCTTTCTTTGACAGCCCGCTTTCGTTTTGATATTCCCTCCACGTTGTTCTGTTTACCTCCTAGTAGTATTTTATGCATGCCCTCGTGCGTAGTCTTGTTCCTTACTGCCGTACATCCTATTGATATACATGACCGTTTTATTACGATTATTTCGATGTCCGAGGATGATAAAAATTTGGTATTTTCTGAAAGTGTACGATTTCTACAATGTTAGAAAAACATACATTACTGCAGACCCTGTTTAAAAATTAAAATCCCAAGTTTATGCCTTTACTGCAAATATTTGGGTCATATACTATAGAATGTCAAGACTTCGATGAAAGTCATGACAGCAGCATTGATGAGTAAAATTTTTAGACGGTACTATTCTTTCAAAATCGAAATCCGAAATTCCTTATAAAGGTCGAAGTGTATAGAAGTGTTAAGTATTTGAAAAAGAACTTAAAAGAGTCTTGAGATTTAAACGAAACGTTCAAAAGTAGTAAGGACATATAGACATGTTTATAAGTCCTTGAAAGTAGTATGATCTGAATATGAAGACAGCTGTTTACAAAATGCGACGAGACCGGAATCAATATTTCTTCTGTGGTAGGTAAAAGCAATTTTGTTGTACAGTCAGTGGCTTCCGCGCCGCCGTTAAGAGAACTTTGAACAAAGGAGAAAAGTATTTCTTACATCGACGAAAAAGACAATTTGCCAATTACTGTATTACATACATCAGTGTAATATAGTGTTCAATAAGTCAGTATTAGCACATGGAATGTCGATTGATATTGCTGGTAACAACTGTCCGACAATGAGAGACATGTCTCAAACTTCCGCTTCGCTTCGACAGACGACGAACATTGTTGCAGGGACGTATATATCTAAATTTAGATATATACGTCCCTGATTGTTGTAAGCATGTAAATAATGTAATAATTATAGGTAAAAATGCTGAATATTGCATCAGAACAAATCTTTGATATTTATCATTCTACATTTTACCGTTCGTTTCCAGTGCCAATATATGTATATAATGATAATTACACCGTATTGCCACCCGTAACAGTAACGTTTGATTTGTGGTCATTATATTGATACCGATATGAAGTATGCTATTTCAATACATGTAGAATGTCACCAAAAGGACATTCCATCTTTGCTATGCGTTGAGTGAGAATCTAAATTTAGAATTACTTCTTTTCTCCGCAGTAAAGCAATCAATACAATGTTAGCGTTAGCAAATCACGTCTCCTCTGTAGCTCTTTGGTCGATCAATATGTACGAGAGAGCTTTCAGGGGCGAAAGAGGTGATCAAAGATGGACTGTGGTTTTGTGTTAATGATGAATTGTAAAAAGTGAATGTTTTGTAAAAATAGCATATAATAATATACGTAATTTAAACTTTTTAGAACAGAAGTGTTAACAATTATGATCAATGTCAAAATTGCTGTTCATCTGTCTGTCAGTATGGCTGTTTCTTCTTTACTGGTACATTTGCACAACGAAAGCTAAGTTTTAGGGTAGTAAGGTAAAGGTCAAAGTTATAGGTATAGATCTCGGAGTAAAATCCACGTCTGCTGGTTAAATCAGCGTGTTTTCTCTTATTTAATTAACAATTCCCATCGGAGGACATCTTATCAATTCTGTTAAGCAGTGCTTTATTTTTAAGATTCGTTAAATTATAAAACCCTTCGAGGCACACCCTTAATGAGTAGATAAATACATGAATAATGATGTAACGAATGAACGAATAAAAAAAAGTAAAATGGTGGACAGCGTATTGACAGAATTTTGATAAATGTGTTTTAAGTACTGTGGTACATGTATATTGACATATATAATTGTACCTTAACTATTGCACCACTTCAAGTAGACATAGACTGTTTTAAATATCTATGACATGATTGACACCCACAAAGTTTCCATAATTGGAATTGAGAGTATGACATGTGTATTGAGAATATTTTCATCCACTTTTCTAAGATCTTAATTTTAAATTACTGTTATTGAAGTTTACTTGCGAATGAGTTTCTAACTTAACAGGTCTTTGATCTTTGATCTTTATCAGGCACGTGTTTTTCATCTCCATAGAAACTTAAATGTCTTCATTTAAGCAGAAAAGTATTTTTCATGGACTGGGTTAGTAAATTCATATTCAGTATATTTTGAGAGGCGGACAAAGATATTCCTCTCCCTTTTCTCCCACTTCCCTTTCATTTCCTTTCTCATTCCTTCTCTCTCTCCCTTCTTCCTGGTTTTCTTCACTTTCGGCCCTGCTTTCGGAATTCCTTTTTTGTCTTCTTCCTTTCCCTGTTCGTATTCTCTTAAATGAACTTTAATACAGTCATATAGATGAATTTTTCAGCGATGCAGAAGAGAAGTAACGAGTCAAATATTTTCAATTTTATCAATCTGATTAAAACCATATCTTTATTCCGCTTCTCTACTTGTCCCATTGCGGATAAATAGAGAAGCGGAATAAAGATATGGTTTTAATCACATTGCAAATTTATAATACTATTATTTCAACAGGAAAATGAAAGTTTTCAGCCTACACCATTTCATATATTACAAAAATGAGTTTCTCCATTTTTAAAAGTGCTAATTTCTTTGTCCTTTTTTCTACATGTTTTCAGCTTTAGTTTTACAAAATCTTGTCTGCAAATAGATGCATCATCAGTTCCTTTCGACGGAAGATGAAGGGAACTTATTGTATACCCCCAAGGTTGTCTTAAGGTTAAGAGGTTTTGTAAAGCTTTTTAGGCCAAGCACAAGTACTACATGTACTGTACATATACTTTCACCATAAATGTATGCATGGACAAGCGGTAATTACATGCTTCGGTTGCTGAATTTGACTTGTATTATCCATAGGAGTGACCGACTTAGTTATTAATTACCGTGTTAAGATTAGCGCTGTGTTCGACAATGTTAAAATATATATTTATAATAGTTACTTTCCAATTTTATGGACTCGATATTATGTTCCATTTCTCTCCGTGGCATAATGAGGAACTACATTTATTAGACTTTCAACATGTGCACTTCTCGTCATTAGTATTTCATCAGATACTGATATTTTCAAAGACCAAGCTGTCTTCTGAACATGGCACGTGCTGTTGTACATAAAATCAGTACATGTATGCAAAATTTGATTAAAATTGCTGTTATTGTTTTGGTAAGACAGTACCGAAGTTTGTAGATTTGAGCATAACACCTCTTTCAGATAATGGCAGTGAATGTATTGTAACCATCCCGTTAACAGTAGTTCATGAAATAGTTAGAAAAAAAACCCTTGTATATAATCCCTCAGCCTTTCTTGAAAAGGAATCATTAACTTTCATTGTAACAGCTGATGCATTCCATGTTATACATAAATGACACACCGAACTTAATGACACAACATTCTGGATTAAGAATTTTTCCATTTTGTTCCAAACAAAAGCTACAAATCAGTGTTAACTTTGAATTATACAGGTCAATAGAATAATTTGAATATTTATCATGTTCATGTCTTATATGCGCAGTCGGGACATAATATCATTGATCGTGTACACATTCGGGTCCTCTGTCCTATAATGAATTTCTAAATAATACGGTACAGATGTAGACAGCATAAAGGGAGACAATTCAGACATAATAAATTCTCCAGAAGTGACAAGAATGCCAAATATATTTAGTTTTATTGTTAATATAATACATTAGGTTAGTTGCATAGGTCTTTTGTATTTAAAATGTTTACGTTTTCCCGTTTATGTGTTTGCAGTACGTTGATCAGGTTTATAAGTGCAGTATATCACTAACTAAAATAAATAGAAATGCCATGAATATGTAAACTAGATTTGCAATAATTCCCTAACACGGATATCGGTATAACTCATGGGATATAGGATCTTTCGCTCCCTCAGTGCGCCTCAGCAATGATGTATCGAGGATCGATGTATACCTCTTCATAAAGGATGTATGTGTGGCATTCTATCTCCGTCATGTTCCTTCAAATGTGACTTTGATTTCAGAAGGTAGGTGCTTTCTACTATAGGATATGGTCCATTTAATGTAACTAAAGTCAGGGTGTATTTTTATTAATAGAAATTTTCCGGGTTCTTTTTTTATCTTCATTATAATGAGTCTTGCAAAAATAAATGCGTTTTAAACGTGAAGCGATAAATTGATCGTTATTCAAGGATGCTTTGTACAATACAAGGAGTACTATATAGCTTTTTGTAAGACTTGAGAAGGTATAGTGTGCCAATCTCTATATTATGTTGTGGAGACTCTACATGAAATCTCATCTCTGGACTGTACACAAACACACGTCCACAGCTCATTTAGGGGCTGTACACCATTCCTCACTCATATCTCGTGTGAAGGCTACACTTCCATTCTTACTATCATCTCACAAAGGGATTGTAGAAAAATATTCACTCACATCTCATTTAGAGGCTGTGCACAAATTAAACCTCGGGTGAGGCTACACTTCCATTCTACAGTCATCTCACAAAGAGACTGTTACCACAAACATTTGCCCACTTCTCATTTAGAGGCTATGCACCAATCCTCTCTCATATCTCATGTGAAGGCTACACTTACATCTTTACTCTCATAAGAAGACTGTACATGAACACTCGCCCTCAGTCCTCGCATATCAGTCCTCACTTATTTTTCATATGAAGACTGTACATCATTTTTCACTCACCTCTCATTTAGAGGCTATACATGAGTTTTCATTCACATACATTAGGAGGCTGTGATTTACTCCTCAAATAAATTTAGAGTTCTTATCGTAAGTTTTACATATCATATGGATTTTGTACATTTGGAAGTTGTAAATTAAACCCCACTCATCATTTGGATGTTTAAATCAGTCCTTATTGACGTCAGATTTAGAGATTGTACAACAGCACTCATTCACATATGATGTGGAGATCTTGCATCACTCACTGTCACATTTCATTTGGTGGCTGTATATTTATCCTTATTTACACTTGTACATCAGTTTGTAATCAAATCTCATATGGAAGTTGTGTATGAATCCTCACATTTCAGTCTCACTGGCTGAACACCAATATTAACTAACATCTCATGCAGAAGGTTTCATCAATCTTAGCCATCATTCCATACAGAGACTATACATTATTCCTTATTTACACTTCATGTAGGTGTTTACTTCAGTCCTTATTCACATCTTGTGTGGATATTGTACATTAATCATTACACTTCCTGTGCAATGTGGTACATCAACCTTAGCTCACATCTCATGTGGAAGCCCTATACATCAGTCATTGCTCACATCTCATGTGGAAGCCCTATACATCAGTCATTGCTCACATCTCATGTGGAAGCCCTATACATCAACCATAGCTCACATCTCATGTTGAAGCCCTATACATCAGTCATTGCTCACATCTCATTTGGAGGCTGTATATCAATCCTCAATCACATCTCATGTGGAGGCTGTACATTAATCCTCACTCTTATCTGATGTGGAGGCTTTACATCAGTCTGCACATTTCTCATGTGGATGCTGTACATTAATCTTCAATCACATCTCATGTGAAGGCTGCATGTACATTAACCTTCACTCTTATCTCATGTGGAGGCTGTACATCAGTCCTCACATATCTCATGTGGAGGCTGTACATTAATCCTCACACATCTCATGTGGTTGCTGTACATCACTCCTCACTCTTGTCTTGTGTTGAGGCTTTACATCAATCCTCACATATCTGATGTGGAGGCTGTACATTAATCCTCATTCACATTTCATGTGTAGGCTATACATTAATTCACATACCATGTAAAGGCTGTACTACCATCTACTCACAGTCACATGCCCTGGGGAGCCCATCCTTTCTTCCTTACATCTGATATGACAGTTGCACACAAACGCTGGCTCATATCCTCTTTGAAGGCTGTACTCCTATCGTTTCATACATGTGATGTTGATGTTTACACCATATCCTTTTCTTGTCACATTTACTATAGATATTTTACCTTTTATGTGAAAGCTGTACTTCCATACTTACTCACACCTCCTGAGAAGACTACTTTTCCTTCCATACATCTAATATTAAGTACTTAGCTCTGGCTCACATCCCCTGTGAAGGCTGTAATTCCATCCTTACTCACACCTCCTGAGAAGACTACTTTTCCTTCCATACATCTAATATTAAGTACTTAGCTCTGGCTCACATCCCCTGTGAAGGCTGTACTTCCATCCTTACTCACATCACCTGAGAAGACTACTTTTCCTTCCATACATCTGATATTAAGTACTTAGCTCTGACTCACATCCCCTATGAAGGCTGTACTTCATCCCCTGTGAAGGCTGTACTTCAATCCTTACTCACATCTCCTGAGAAGGCTACTTTTCCTTCCATACATCTGATATTAAGTACTTAGCTCTGGCTCGCATCCCCTGTGAAGGCTGTACTTCATCCCCTGTGAAGGCTGTACTTCCATCCTTACTCACATCTCCTGAGAAGGCTACTTCTCCTTCCATACATCTGATATTAAGTACTTAGCTCTGGCTCACATCCCCTGTGAAGGCTGTACTTCAATCCTTACTCACATCTCCTGAGAAGGCTACTTTTCCTTCCATACATCTGATATTAAGTACTTAGCTCTGGCTTACATCCCCTGTGAAGCTGTACTTCCATTTTCACTTGTATCATGTGGACGCTTACAGTCATTTCTTTTTCATATCACGTTTGGATATTGCACATCAAACACTCCATCACTTGTCATGTGGAGGCAGTACATCAGTCGTATTCACATCTCATTTTGTGGTTGTATATCAATCCTAACTCATTTCTCATTTTAGGCTGTATATTAGTCGTCATTCAATCTCATTTTGAGGCTGTACATTACTTTTTGCACGCATTTATTTAGAGACTCTGCATTAATCCTCAAGTTTTGTGGGTGTTTTATATCCGTGCTTATTCGCATCTCATTTGGAGATTATACAGTAGTCGCCACACATCTCATTTGGAGATTATACAGTTCTCCCCACACATCTCATTTGGAGATTATATAGTAATCCCCACACATCTCATTTGGAGATTATACAGTAATCCCCACGCGTTTCATTTGGAGATTATACAGTAATCCCCACACATCTCATTTGGAGATTATACAGTTCTCCCCACACATCTCATTCGGAGATAATACAGTAATCGTCACACATCTCATTTGGAGATTATACAGTTCTCCCCACACATCTCATTTGGAGATTATACAGTTCTCCCCACACATCTCATTTGGAGATTATACAGTAATTGCCTCACATCTCATTTGGAGATTATACAGTAATCCCCACACATCTCATTTGGAGATTATACAGTGATCCCCACGCGTTTCATTTGGAGATTATACAGTAATCCCCACACATCTCATTTGGAGATTATACAGTAATCCCCACACATTTCATTTGGAGATTATACAGTTCTCCCCACACATCTCATTTGGAGATTATACAGTAATCCCCACGCATTTCATTTGGAGATTATACAGTTCTCCCCACACATCTCATTTGGAGATTATACAGTAATCCCCACTCATCTCATTTGGAGATTATACAGTAATCCCCACGCATTTCATTTGGAAGCTACACACACTCGTATATATGACTATGTATCTCATACAGGGCTTTACGTTAATTTTTGTGTTTATCTCTTACGTTAGTTGTACAGTATACATCATTCCTTCATCAGTCATCAATCGTTAGTTCAGTCTGATACTAATATTTTACACAAATTGGAAAGGTTATTCATAGATTTTGTTAAACCCTCCCAATTACTGCAAAAGCAGTATTGTCAAATGGACAAAACTTTTGTCCATTTGACAATACTGCTTTTGCAGTAATTGGGAGGGTTCTGTAACCGGTAAACCGCAATAAATGAATGGCTTTCGTCAGCTTATTTCAGTGTCCTAAGTCAGTACTGCAGTTGTTGATAATTAAATGTTTTGTGACATAATTTTTACTTATTCCTGTTTGCTATGCCCTTAGAGACTCCTGTTATACTGCTCAGTCACAGCCTTCTTACGTCATTAACATCATTTTTCTGCGTTCATAGTGCGTCGTCCATTAACAATTGCACAGTTTTGATTCTTAAAAATACTATGCCGTTATCAACGACTTTATATGAAAGAAAAAGACTGCGAGATGAAAGAAATATTGAAATTAAATTGTGACTATAGTGATCCATGCACTGCTGGCATGAAATTTACACATCATAGAAAACAAAAGTGAATACATTGTTATGAAGAATATCAGACATCTACGAAGTACATGTACATGTAATTGAATTCATGAACCCCGGGCGACTTCATATATTCCGTAAGAGAGGACCATTATACCTATACATTGATAATATACCAAGTCTTAGAAAATCCTCCCTGCAGAATTGAATACATAGTTACCGTTAGAAAGAGCATGAAGCTTTCTGCCAAAATTTAGAATTCATGACCCTGGGTCCGAGCCTAGCTCCACCACATGCTGATAGTATGCTCTCTTTGAAAATGTTCTTTTCTACTTCTGTGCATTGCAAAGAAAGTCAGAATACTTGTTTAGAAAGAACCCGGAGTCCTTTACCCAAATAACATGTCAAATTCTTTGCCCCGAGACAGGGACTCAAAATTGTGATATCTTGTAATTCCGTTTCCTGCTCAAAGTGCCGAGATAAGCGGTGTATTCCCGATCGGACATCTTGATTAGATAAGGAAATAAGTAGATACGTTGATATTATCAGTAACGCACAATAATTACGTCGCCGTGGAGGTGACCGTTCTAGTATTTGCCATGTGTAGGTTTGCCTAAATCCGCTATATTTTTACGTTTGTTCTTCAAAAAAGTTCCTCATGCAGAGAACTTTCACATGTTCCAAGACACAATGCACAACCGTGACCTGTGCCTAGATTATGCGATCCATATCCCCTTTATACTCCATCCTTTTTATTGGCTGCGTATCATGTCATATCGATATTCTGTAGCGGATACTGTTGAATTGCAGTTAAGGCTTTACTGGGTGTAAATACTGTACTTGGGTCTCATTCAACATATTTTAGTAATACTTAGTGTAGTCCCAACTTTCACTAATATTGTACATATTCTGTCGACCGCAGACGGTTTCATCATCATGTTTTCATAAATGTACAGTACAGATGTTTTGCTTAAAAATATTGAAATAATTTGATGAAGTCACAGTTGCACATATAACCATTAAACAAAGCAGTATGTCACCAGGTAAGTGACACTGTCATATAAAGCGGCATGTCACCAGATATATGACAATGTCATATAAGGCAGTATGTCACCAGGTAAGTGACACTGTCTTATAAGGCGGTATTTTACAAGGTAGGTGACACTGTCATATGAGGTGGTATGTCACCAGATAGATGACAATGTCATAAGGCAGTATGTCACCAGGTGTGTGACACTGTCGTATAAGGCAGTATGTCACCAGGTAGGTGACACTCAAATATGGCAGTATGTCACTAGATAGGTGATAGTCATATAAGGCAGTATGAACACAACAGGTAGATGACACTGTCATATTGCCTTATATCACCAGGTAAGTGACAAAGTCATACAAGGCAGTTTAAACGCACCGGGTTGATGACACTGTCATATAAGGCAGTATGTCATCCGGTCTTCAGGTAAGTGACACTGTCGTTTCTTATCTCTTATTCAAATACACCCCCCTTATTTTGTTTTTGTTTCAATATCTGGTTGTGGTTGGCGTTGCTTCCGTCAGAAATAACTTGCTTACTTTGCCCTGGATTAAGTCTGTTAGATGTGGTCTGCATGAAGATCCGTGCGAATAACTGGATAGTTATTAGGATTCATTCACCGATTGCAACCCATGTGGGTTGGTATTTCGTTGACCCTGCCTTATCATTTTTCTTTTAATTTGTGTACACTGGAGTTTGCTTTCTCTGATCATCACGATATCCAAGTCTTTCTAATTAAGGTTGTCGCAGAGGAGTTCTGGACGAAATCGATTTTTCTCCCACAGTTTCCATATACTGTCAAGGCAAAGTAATTAAGAATTTTCCAATGTAGACTTCTTTCAAGCATATTGTCCTATGACATATTTGAAATATTCTGATATGTGCATATTTAAATATCAGAATATTTCAAATATGTTATAGAACATTATTCTGATGAAGACTGTTAAATTTCATTGATTGGTCCGAGAAAGAAGCTTAGTACCTTGTTGGTAATGTTGTAAATCGCCCATTGTCATTGTACCGAGACAGAGGACATGTGTATGAGGTGCCTATCGACCTGTACTACAGAATAGACCATATACAATTGATCGACGGTACAGAATACATTTTGTAACACATTGAGCCATATGTTCAGGTGAACAAAATATAGGTACACAAGGAAAATTTGGTACTTTATACGTGTGTTTAAACATACCTTTCGTAATTTCTGGTTTTCTTAATCTACCTAATCGGTAATTCGTGTAAGTTTTAATTACAGCATTTATCAGTTAATTGGACTTTTCTGTTTTGTGTAAATGGACTGTAATGACAATACGACACACTGTCCCTATCTTGTTTGATATGGATTATATAAAAATGAACTGATCTGTACACGTATACAGATTCAGACGTATATAATGACATTATATGCTGCACTTACGAAATGCCTGAAACAACAGAGACGGTCAGACAGAAGACTGTAGACTATTGTTCAAATTTCACGTACAGAGACTAATCGACAAAATAAGGGGTTTAAATCGTGACTTCGTTTATATAAGTTCTTGTACTTACAGAGGGAATCCTACAGTTTTCTATGTTGTTTAAGGACACGTTTTCGTTTGTAAAATTAGTTTACTTGATTGCTGTAAAGTTGTTTGCGCTAGGAATACATTTACGGACTGTGTATTTATCCGATTATGTCTTTCTCGTGTGAAATTTTGATATATGACCAAACATTTTTTTTTTATGAATTTAATTTTATGACTGACTGTTGTACTTTTTATGCTTATTTTCATAATACGTTAATGGAAAACGTTCATATAATACATTGATTTTAAGGATAAGTGATATTGACAAGTTATAATTTTTGAAACTCTTTAAATGGGAAGTGGACATGTTTAAAACTCCAGTCCAGGTAGGCAAAAGAATCATGCGTATTAATTCCTGTTTCCTGCTAAATTCCTTTGCTAGTCTTTCCCTAATCTACAATACATGCATATAGTTTTTAGTTGTTTTAATACTTTGATCAACTTGAGGGTCAAGAACTCTACTTAATTAAAGCGTTTTAGCAGTTTTTCATAATTGACATTTGCCAATTTTTTATGTAAATTAATAAGATACTAATCTGTAAACGGATGCACCGTGAAAATTTAAAGTTTAACAACAAAAAGAGAAGGAAAGGGGGAGTGGGAGGGGGTCAGGGGAGTCATAACCATAGAAGAATAAGCATTTCCTGTTGACCAATAACATCCGTTGCGATGCCTCTACACTCGCTCTTTGTAACGTTTATTGCACATGTAGATTATTGATATCCGCAAACTTTCAGACGGAGTTCATGTGTAATATAGTACATGTACAGCTGTTTGTCCTTTCGTCTGTCTGTCTACAGTATATGGAAAAAACTGTCGGCTTTAATGGTCATCTTCACTGTCAAGATTACGATCATGTTTTGTTCTCTTTTCCACATAGAAAATGAAATTAAGTAATATTGCATGTGTAACTTGCCATATATAGTAAAAATTTATGATAAATTTTGCTTTTTCGTCAGTCTTAATCGCCATATGAGTAAGCATATTATGTACAGGTAAACAAAAGAGAATGGTTGCAAAATGATATGAAAATAATTCCCATGCAAAATTGCCTAACGACTCTATTATGCAACGTTGTGGTTGTTATCCTGTGGTGTGTTTTGCACAGATGTTCCATACATACAATGGTCATATCAAAAGTAGATAATGATATTAATGTTGCATCTGTGTTAAGGCTCGACGCTTTCTATAAATTATGATAAAGTAGCAATTTATATTATCTGGGAAGAGGAGTCTGATTTTACACACATGTATATTTAATGCAAATGACGCAAGAGCTAGGTATAACAGACTGTTGTACTTACATGAACATGTTTGTAGTTCACGAAAAGAGTGTTTATTAGGCCATTGTTGTGTGTGTCCTTTAGGAATAACGTTTTTTTCTGTCTGTCTAACTGACAGTCCAACGTGTCGTCCGTCCGTTAACACTGGTTGCTATATGAAAATTAATAAATCTTTTTAACATATATATATATATAGATTTCGGAGTTAAATGTCAAGATCATACAGTGGGATTCATTATGACTTAATCAGTTTTGTAATTGAATTTGATCTTTGTCTACTGATTAATTTAAGCTCGCCGGGACAAATGTCTGGGGGAGTTAATGTCTTATTTCCGGCGAATTTCGTCCGAAAAACTTGAACCTAAGCTACAACTTTTGAACCATAAGAGGACTTAGATATTTGAACCATAAGAAGACTTAGATATTTCATAAGTAGATTCCTTATGAACAGAGCTTTTATATAGTCGCATCACTTTGTTGACCTTGAACTTTAACTTTGACCTACTTTTCAAAAACTTTAACCTGGGCTATATCTTTTGAACCCTTAGAGATAGGACTTTGATATTTGACATATAGATTCCTCATGACCAGAACTTTCATTTGGTGCCATTACTTTGACATCAGGACTTTGACCTTGGATTTGACCTACTTATAAAGAACTTTAAAATTTAACCTGGCTGTATCTTTTGAGCTGTGACAGATAGTACTTTGACATTTCAATTGGAGATTCCTTATGACCTGAACTTTCATTTGTTGCCATATCTTTTGATCTTGTGACCTTGACCTTGGACTTTGACTTACTTTTCAAAAGCTTAAACTTTGGCTGTATCTTTTCAAAGAGTAGATATACGGCTATGATATTTCACATGTAGATTCCTTATGACAAGACATTTGGTGCCATTACTGTTGACCTTGGGCTTTGACTTCCTTTTCAAAAACATATTTCTGGGTTGTATTGTTTAAACCTGTTAGATAGTACTTTGATATTTCATGTGTTTCATGGTTTATTCCTTAGACCAGCACTTTCATTTGGTGCCCTCTCTTTTGACCTCATGATCTTGACCTACGTTTTCAAAACTTAATTCTGGGTTTTATTGTTTGAACCGTTACAGTTAGGGCTTGATATTTCATGTGCAGATTCCTTATGACTAAACTTTGAAGTGGTGCCGTATCTTTTGACCTCATGACCTTGACCTTTGACTTCCTTTTCAATACAGATTACAGACTTATAAATCTTTACTTTTAATGTCCCTGAGATGATTATGATTCGCACCGGCAAGTTATGTTGTCTTCTGACAGCTCTTTAGTGTTAAATCTAGGATTCCAAAAGGGCACACAAATTTCCCCATCAAAAGGGCACTTTTTAACGCAGTATTTGGTAAAAAGGGCACTTAATTTAGCAACTTTAAATGTCACCAAATACATTTAAAAATTTAGTTTAAAATTGCATTATTTCCTCGTTTTATTTTCATAGATGATATTTGAAAATGTAAAAGACAATTGTTATTGATAATTTGATGTAATTTGCAATCCTTAACATTGCTTTGGTTGAAAATCTTAATTCCAGCTTCTCTTCAGAATAAATTCCTTTTCACAGTTATAGGAGCTATAATTACTTAATATCTGTTACAATTACATTATTGCAATCATTATATGCTTTTGAGTATTGCATAAATTCCCAATTTGTAAACTTATATTGTTTCATGTTCATAAAAATTTATTCAAACTTCTCCAAGACCAGCACAGTCCCTTCTGTCTATTACTGGCAACACGAGATACTGCAAGTTTTGTCATTGTACCTTGAACAGTCTTTACAATGTATCATTATTTTTAACATAACTTAAATATTTGAATGACATGCCATTATTTTAGCTGAAAAGAATGTGTTATTAAACGAAATGTTATGTGGGATCTAGAAGTATGCATGTGCACAAAGACATAAACAAGTTTATAAGTCCTTGATGTGCAGTTGTATTTCAGGGTTGATATAAATTTTTAATTAACCTGACCAATATTTTGATGAAAATAAAGAAAACAGTTTGCTACTAACAAAACAAAAATTTCTCTCAGCCTCCAACATCCACCCAATTTTCCTTCACAAATAAACTCCTGGATCTGGTGCTACAGGAAGGATGTGTGACTGACGTTTGAATAATTCAAATTCAAAATCTTAGAGGAAATTGCTGGAAGCATTAATAATGGGAAATATAAAGTGTATCTGTCCCCTTAAGATTATTAGTTACTTTAGTTTTGTGACTACTTTATACCACGATTTTTGTAAATAAGTTGCTGGCCCAAATGATTGTCTTAGCTCAAAGTACTTAAGTAATAGTAATAAATTATAATGTTTAATGTTCATTCACATTTATTGACTTACAGATCGTAGATATTCTATTGATTCTAGCAAGGACTTAGCCTTTGATTCTAAAAATACTATCACCGGGGAAAATACGTAATGTGTGTATTTCCGGCGACAATGAAAAAGTAAGATGTTATAAACTTTAAAACGTAGCACTTTAATGACTAGGTCGGTGGGTGAATCCTGGTGATCCAAAATTACACACGTAGAGTCCGAAGCCTAGGTACTAACTAACTATACAAAATACAAATAGAGTATATATAATGATTTACAACAATGAAAACTTAACGGGTATTTTTTCAGTTGCCCTTGAGCAATGTCCATATGTGAAAAGATTAGTGATGGCACCGATCAAAGTAAAACATATCAATTAAATCAATTAACACTTCACTTAAGAAGTCTGAAAATTTCGAATAATGAGAATGTCAAATAATGAGTTAAAGAAATAGTAACACAAACAAAGAGATCAAAGTCACAGTTCTAACAAGAGTTGTTTGTATAGCACTTTATCACAAATTGTCTTTGTGATAATACTAAAAAGTCATGTTTCATAATCAGTTATGTTGTTCAGTTCTTTGATCGTAAAAAACGTCTGATTGTGTGGATACAGTACACTTGGTGTGTTTGTTGCCTCTCTTGTTGCAACTACTTATGATGATATTGTTGTATCAAATGAAAAAGATGTTCAGAAGTATCATCTTCCCGGGAATTACTAAACAATGTTCAAAATTATCAGAGGAAATGTGGAGAGTAGATCTTTAAATATTTGGTGTCAAATTGTGAAAATTTGTTAAATGATATTAAGTAAAGCATTTAAAATGGGTAGCGATCGTGACCTGCTATGTAAACCAGTCACTTTTCATTTAATGTTTTACTTTTCGTATAATCCTAGAATAAATGCTTTTAATGTTTACTTTTCGTATAATCCTAGAATAAATGCTTTTAAAGTTCAAACATCCTTTAATTTTCTTTAATATCTGACTGGTAACAGATGTGAATTTGACCTGCAAAATTACTATTTCGGCATTCAGACAACCATGTTAAACTCTCATCGTGTACGGATGTAATCTAAATCTAAGAAGGTAACATATTGATTAAATTGTCCCAATTAACACCTCAAAAGTAGCAGACAGTGCAGTACACAGGTTACGGCTGATATTTAGCGGGTCAAACAGCTGACTTAGACCATTACGTAATGTTGTACGGAAAGTGTTACCAAATTCTAAAGAGGGCATGTCCCAAGCGATATTCGTAATATACTGGCAATGTAAATAACGATCTTTTTGAGGGTTTCATATTACGTGAACAAAGATTGATCTTCTTTAGTCTCATGAAATAATCACATAGGGAAAATAAGGGCATGGCGCTCAGAAAAAGGGCATGGCGCTGCATAAAAAGGGCATGGCGCGGCGCCATGCTATTTCGCTTTAGATAAAACACTAGCTCTTGTTTCTTTTTTAATGGACTGAAATAATAACCTTAAGAGCGCATTTAAAGTCACAGAGTGGAAGGCTTAAGTGAACTCTTCTGATCAAAATTTGTCTGTAGTTGACATTGTTGTTATAGTCATTGGCGTTTTCGCTTTCCAAGGATTTATAAACAAGTCTTTGTGTTGTCACAAACATTTCCAGTTTCATTCTCTTTGTAGTCGCTTTCAACCAAAGTTGGTACAAATCATCCTTGGGTAAAGAAGATTCAGATTTGTTCAAATAAGGGACAATGTTCCATTCAGAAGGAATAATTCAGAAAATAGAAAAATTGGTAATAAGTTTCAAAGTCTCATCATTAGAGCTGCCAATGTCAATTTTGACTAAAGTTGGTGCCGAAAATTATTTGATAGATAGGATTCAAATTTGTTCACATAGAAGGTGACTCTCTAAGGGCAGACAATTGAGAATATTAAAAAAAGCACAATACCAAGTTTTCGAAATTTTCTCCAGGCTTATCTTAAATGGCTTTGGCACAAATTATTGTTATGTATTGGGTATTTAAGTTATTTTAAATGAAGTAATTGTTGAATTGTTAAATTTCAATAGCAGGTTTTAAACACAAGGGTTAATAGTCTTTTCCAGATTCTATTGGCAAAACTTTAGGCAGTGTTACAGAATCCTGTATAAGAATAAATGCTATTCATTTTAATTTTTTTTTTGCTTTCAATTGAAGGACCATGCCTTCTTTAAAGGGGTAATAACTAGGATAAAAAATGAGAAAATTTGATATCTAGTTTAGAATGTTTTTACAGATTTTAATTTTTTGTAGAAGATTATTCAAATGAAAGGATGTGCCTCTCTTAAAGTGGAGATAATAAGTCCTGTGCACAGCATTAATTTTTTTTATAGTACTGTTGTCCTCATGATCAGTGTAAAATCCAGAATTAAGAGTTCATTCAGAGTTGTTATTATCATGAAGTTCTTCATTTTTTTTTAAGAATTTCAAAACATTGTCCAAATTTTTTTTAATGTACTATCAATGTCTGTGAAAATGTGTCACAGAGCAACTTTCAATAGCCTTAAGTTTGCTGAAGTGCAACAATGTATTGCATGTTGTACTTTTTTTCAGTCAGACTCAGGTGAGCAATGTGGTCAATGGGCCTATTGTTTTCATTGTGGAGAAACTGTACTGAATTTGTAATATTTTAGGTTGTTAGAGAATCTCCGAATTGTATTTTTACGCTTATACATTTACAAAGTGTAAATTTAAGATAAGAAGTAAATTAGAGGAATCTCAGATAAGTAATATCTGCATTCCTTGCATATAGCATAGATGGATAGATGGATTGATTCAGATATAAAACATGAAGCAGAAAGCAATTTATGACCTAACTAGGATCACAAGGTTTGAAGTGAATAGAGGCGAGTGGCAAATATTGCCCAAAATATATATAAATATGAAAAAATAGCCCTTTTTGAACTAGCATTTTTCAGGGAGCATCCATCCAAGCCTTTCTATCATTGTGGATACATGAATTGCTCCGAAATGTGATGAAAACATTCCTCTCAGAAAAATCGACCTTCAATTCACTTGTTATCAATATCGATGAGTCAAAATACTTAAGGATAAAAGAAGGTCAGTCTGGTTTCCATACCTTTTTTCTATTATGGATACAGGCATTGGGTGTAACATAATTTTAGAAAAGCTATTGCCCTATGTAGAAAACTATCATAAAAGTAATGGGTGTACATTGCAATGTTAGGCGTTTCTCTTTGGTAGTGGAAAGTAAACACACGATTATTATTCAATCATGTATGTAATTTATTTATGTAAATTCAAAGAATTATTTTCTTAGGATCAATCAGGGTGTGATGATAATGACACCTAGAGTCCCCTATCTACCATGTCATCAGATGAAAATACAGCACTGATGGAAGGTGGAGAGTCCAAAAAGAAATCTCCAGACTGGAGTCGGTTTGGTCTGAGTCAGGAACAACAGAAAGCCTCCCACAAAGCACGACGTGGCAGCGGTACACATGATACTGGCTATCACAATGTGGAGGATGGTGGGAAACAGAATGAACTCTTCAGGGAAGATCAGGTAAGAAGACACACTTGATATCAAATGTAAGTTGTACATCCCTCTGACATTATCAGTTTCATTATACAATGACAACTTATGATAATTCTCAAAGAAAACATTTCATTTATTTGTTTTTTTTTTTTTGTTTTCTGTTTTGTATTTTTTTAATGATGTTTATATTGAATTCTGCTTTTAATATATCATATTCTGCTTTTAATATATCATAAAGATCTATAGTTAATCATGTTTTTTGCATTTAACTCTCCATATGAACAGGGCTTAGCAACAAAAGGCACAGTTCAGAATAAAATTTTTACATATGTTGCAGCTAGTTGTGTTGTGAATCCGTAGAAAGCAGAAAATATATGTTGTCACTGAAAGTGAATGTGATCATAATAATTTGGCTGTTGACCCATCAGATCTCTAACTCAGTCTGATTAAAACCGTATCTTCATTCCGCTTCTCTATTTGTCCCATTGCGGATAAAGATCTGGCAAAACTCCGTAAAGGGTCATGTTCTGGTGAACTCTGATTTTCAACCAATCAGTGGATTGGCTACAAATGCCTAGGAATGAAATTGACATCCCCAGCGTGCAAGACCCACAAGGTAGTTTTTGAACAGTGTTTGTTACATATTGCGCCACTATCACGTGCCTAGCCGAGTCATTGATTGGCTATGGGAAATAACGGTTTCGGTGATTGAAACGTCATCAAAGTTCACCAGAACATGACCCCTTACAGAGTTTCGCCAGATCTTTATCAGCACTAGGACAAATAGAGAAGCCGAATAAAGATATGGTTTTAATCAGATTGATCTCAAACTGGGGGTCCTATTGAAAGAGTCAATACATTGATTACTTCTTGATGCCTGTAACAATACACAAACTGCTGACATGTGCTATAGCTCTGCTGGTCAGTTGCGATATGAACATTTCGAATGTCTTCAGTCAGTCATGACATGACCTCACTTTCATCTATCATGCAGTTCAGACAAGGGCCATCAATTCAATGTATTCTCACTCTGACAAAATGTCTTATGCAATCCTGGTTCTGCCGTCTGTAGTATTTAAAATCAAAATGTCTTCAAAGATATACCCATTATTACATATTTCGACACAAAAATCTTAGGGACATTCTTATGTCATCTGAGGTATAATGTATGTAAAATTAGAAAATCTGATGGCTGATTGCCTGTCATATGATACTCATGTCATTATAGTATTTAAATCTGGCATTACACTTTCATATCAGTGAAAGATATTGTAGAGTGGAGGTACTTGACACTGATGGAATCCACATCTTCACCATCTTCGCAAGCCAAGGCTTCGTTTCGTTCTACTGCACTACTAGTAGCCAAGGCTTCGTTTTGTTCTACTGCACTACTAGTGCAGTAGAACGAAACGAAGCCTTGGCTTGCGAAGATGCATCTTCACACTCATAAAGAGTTTACTACAAGATACAATCTCTGCTTATAGTCTGAATTAATAGTTGTTGCTATGTCATCATTTATTTTTCTGTGGCCATAATACCTATGAGTGCCATGATACTATATTACCATATGGTACCATAAATATTTAACAGTTATCCCATGAATGACAATTGGATTTTGTATTCGTAGAAATATATAATCAAAAACTTCTGTAATAGAAATTATTTTTTCCAAATAGTACCTTTAAATTTCTGTCTTTTTTAAAGACTTTGTCTCAACATAAGCCATGGTATAAAGCGAACTTCTTCATCTCGGAGCCAGTATTATTTGGTACTTGGGATGGAGTATTTACTTCCTGTATGATCAATATCTTAGGAGTTGTCATCTTTCTTCGTATGGGATGGATTGTGGTAAGTCATTAGACAATCTCAATATTGCAGAGAATATTGTTTTTAATCTTGTCTAGAAATGCTAAATTTCAAATTTAGACATTTTCTGATGGATATTGACACATGATGAGGTTAATCTGATGATTTAATAAAAACTCTAATAATATGTTTTGAGTTTTTCAAACTACTTTGGTCTCATTGGCCAGTTAAGCTGGAGCACAAAGCTGAAATCATTACAGTCACTCATTTTTGACCAGCTGTATTTTGACTCCTGCCTTTGGTTCCATATTATAGGTTCTGCTGCATGTTAATAGCTTATTGTTGTTTTCTCCACTTGAATAATCTAGAGAAGCTGGCAGTTATAAGACATGTCAATAATTAACCAATTGAAAATTAAAATTTGCATTGGTAACCCTTTCCATGATAAACCAACTTTACTATACTCAGTCTGGTAAAATTCTTTATTAAACTTTAAGGTGAAATGCAAAGAATTTACAAAAACTAGTGGTATACTATGTGAACTTTGTAAGTTTTACCTCTCACAATAACATTCCCAATACCAATATGTTTTACCCAAGTAATACACTTAATGTCATAAAATAGCACAGCTCAATATGCCTTTCTAAAATCTTTATAATTGTTTGTAAGAGCTATTATAATTGTTTGCAAGAGTTACGCTCTTTGATCCCTATTGTCATATTTGATGGACACTGTTTTAGTATACAAAAGCTAGAGGAGAAGCTTATTAATTTTGGATGTTCTTGCATTTGTGCCAGGGAGATATGGTGCAGTGTTCAGCATATAAATTCCATAAAATGCATTTCCATTTCCAAAGAAAGTATGTAGGGACAGTTTTAGCTAGGGGACACAGGGACTGTATTCTTGGAACATTGTCAAATATACTTCGTCCTTGTTAGGCACTGATTTCATAACGAGTAATTTCATACCAGCATATGTGTGGGGCAGGTGCATTTAAAAGAAATAATTATATTACTTACATTGTTTATTTAATATTTGTGAGGGAATGGTGAATTTTGAAAATATGTTTTATCAGAGACGTAGAAAATAGTATGTGACTCCGGTTTTATCAAAGTGCAAATAATATCTGGATATTTAGGAAGCTGTTACGACACAGCTACAGACCTTGGGTACCTGTTCAACTGCCAGATGTACATATTGTATACAGTCACAACTGAAAACAAGAGGTCATATTCATATAGAAATTTAAATAAATATAAGGTCACAGAATATTTGTTGGGGAGATTCGCTGATATGTAAAAGAAACAAATGTAATATGGTGATTTCTCTGTTGGAGGCAGTAAGGTTGAAAGTAGAATGTTAAGTAGACACTGAACATGATTCCTGCCTCTCTCATTTAACTGTCATGTCCCTCTCTAACCCTTAATCATTCCTTTTTTTTTACGTACTCAGCATCTATCTGCCTTCCTCTCTGTCTTGTCTGCTTGTCTGGAATCAATGCATTAGTATTTCCAGCCCACATCTTTTACTGGGAATAGGGATGAAAATCATAATTTCAATATAAATTGGGTATCTTCCAGCAACAGTACTTCTGTATTTGCCCCTTGTTGGGCAGATCCTGTTGACCATTTAGGAGGCAGAACAAAGGCAACTATAGAGGATGCTACTGCTTTATTGGACTGTATTGCTGTGGTTCAAGAGTTACTAAAACCAAATGCTAATGATGTCAATTGACATGGCAACCCAATCCAGTTGGCCATTAAAGAGGCAGAGCAAATGTAATGATAAAGGATACAAAATGTAATTAACTAAATTAAAATATTTAGAGGAATCAACACATATGATACAATAAACATTATAAATGTACTGTGTATAAATGTACAAATTTAAAATAATTCTAAAATGTTATGTATGATTTTATCCATACAGTTTTTTAAAGAATTGCGATGTTCAGTTTGTCACAAAGTACTTCATGTATTTTGCTTTTTCTTTTACAAAGATTATGTAGGTAAACTTAATATATTAATAAGTGTAAAAACATTGGTGTCAGTTCCTGTGGAGGTTAGTTATTAATGTTGTATCAGCTGTATGCTTATTTATTGGCCTTTTTGTTGTGCACCTTCAATTGCCAACAAGTATGGGTTGCCAGTTTACTTGCTATAACCTGATCCATAAAACACTCAGTCATAATGACCTCTGAGTCATAAAATGTCCCCATATTTTACAAAGCTTTGCATGCAACTATTTGTCATTGCTTTCATAGATGACATCAAAATTACTGCAAATAACTCATGCAAGTAGCACTTCAGTTAATCATGTGGCAGTTGTTTGGAAAAATAAGTAATTTTTTTTTCTAGAGGTCAGTAAAATGTGTATATTTCAAGGAAACTTAAAACACTTCTAAACAAATATATTTTGATGGTTTTTCATTATTTTTGTATCACCTGCAAAACAAAGTAACACATAGGAATCTTTTCTTTGAATTGAACTGGTTCTTTTTACTATTTTCATGTAAGACATTAACAAGCAATAAATTATAATTGATTTTAAAAAATTAAATAATTTCTTTTCATAATTTATTATGATAAAGCTCAATATGCAGATTGAGTTTCTGATGTAGGTATATGTAAACTATGTCATTTCTTCAAACCAGGATTTAACATAATTCGTTTTGCCACTTTTGGTTCAAATTTTCTTCAGTTTTTGTTTCTTTTCAGCATTCTGTATATTAAAACACGGTATATTCATCTCTTGTAGGGGAATGCTGGGATAGGGTTAACGATAGGTGTAATATTCGTAGCAGTATTCATAGTGCTTATCGTAGCTCTCAGTGCAATAGGAGTATGTGAACGGTGTAAAATGGAGAGTGGAGGAGTATACTTTTTGATATCCCATGTGTTAGGAGGTAGAATTGGAGGATGTATAGGAGTCATCTACTGCTTTGCTCAGGTATGTAGGTGTAGGCCGAGGAATTAAACTCTTAAATGTCGTTGGTGTCACATTTATTGCAATTTAAGCATTCATAAAATTTAATAATTTTATTCACTTAAAAATTTTTTAGTATAGACATACCTTACGTTAAAGAACATATAATTATCTTAAAGAAAATACGAGGACATTTGCATTAATGTCAAATGAAAGAAAAGTACTGTTTCTGGACAGTAACAGTTCTCAGAGGTTATGATGATTTGAGCATAACAGACAAGTTATCATTACCAAATTTTGTTGTATATTAGATGATTTTTAATAGAGAATAAAATTTTTCTCATTAAGATTTTCATTTATGTCATGGATCTTTTTTTCTGCCCAATTTCCAATAATAGAAAAGAAATATCCATGTGCGGGGGAGGGAAGGGGGGGGGGGGAGTGTCTGTGATCTTGATCAGAGGATTTTGAATCAGTTTATAATTTCCATTCATACTGTAAATAATAATAATAATAATTATACATGTATATGTATTGACACTATAATAAATATCATTTTTTTAAGAGAGTGAGTATTTACTTTTCCAACTTTCATATCGTTTTATTAACTATTAATGTTGGAACAGTAAGTGTCCAGGAATTCTTACAGTGAAGTCGGCTAAAGTGGCCAAAAACATGAGTTATGAAAAGGCCTTATATTTTTTGTTAATGCATGATTTTTGTACATGTAAGTTTTATTAAGGTATATATTTAAAGGGTTGACCATATTCTGTACTAAACTTAATGCATTTTGGTCTTCTGTAATAAAACTTGTTCGTCAAAATCCTTAAAAATTGTCTGGTGAACTGTTCATAGATCAGTAATGCTTAATTTGAATATGTACAGGTCTTTTCTTAAACAATGGAACATAATTTAATAGTACTTTGACAAGTACAGAATTTATATATACAATGTATTTATATGATTATATATTTGGATGGATAGTGAATGAATGTGATTGATGTATTAGTTCTTAAACTTGATGGTTTTAATCTTGCAGTCAGTGAGCTGTTCTCTGTCAGTCATGGGATTTGGGGAGTCTATCATGAGACTCATGGGAAAGGATGATCCATGGATAGCCAGAGGAGTAGCCACAGGGTTGGTTCTACTTCTTCTCTGTAAGTATGAGTAGCTAAGGATATACACAGAACATGTACTTGTCCTCATACTTCTGTATATCCATGAGTGTTGTTGTTGGTGGCATTCTTGAATTGTAACACTTTTTAACAACAAAATTCTACATTTACCTGTATTTTGAACGCATGTAAATATCTCTGTACTAGTGTCATAAGATCATGACTGTATAAGACTTCTTTTTAAATGAATTGATGTACTATATGATGAGACAAGTCAGATAAATCTCAGTTAACTGATTAAGTATTATATGTACACTTGATTTCTATGAACACAAGAAAGTTCTATTTTGTAAATGAATTGTCTTTTGTGTTTTCCAGGTATTAATGTTGCAGGAGTTAAATGGGTTATTCGTTTACAGCTATTATTGCTGATGGCCTTGTTTCTGTCAGCCATGGATCTAATTGTTGGATCCTTTGTACATACTAATCCAGGTAAATTATCATTTCAATTTCGGTGTTGGGTAGACTTGGTGTTGTGAGCTTGGCCTGTGATACAGACCTCCCAGACTTGGTGGTGTGGGCTTGTGATGCAGACCTTCCAGACTTGGTGGTGTGGGCTTGTGATGTAGACCTCCTAGACTTGGTGGTGTGGGCTTGTGATACAGACCTCCCAGACTTGGTGTTGTGAGCTTGGCATGTGATACAGACCTCCCAGACTTGGTGGTGTGGGCTTGTGATACAGACCTCCCAGACTTGGTGTTGTGGGCTTGTGATGCAGACCTTCAAGACTTGGTGTTGTTGGCTTGTGATGCAGACCTTCCAGACCTGGTGGTGTGGGCTTGTAATGTAGACCTCCTAGACTTGGTGCTGTGGGCTTGGCCTGTGATACAGACCTCCCAGACTTGGTGTTGTGAGCTTGGCATGTGATACAGACCTCCCAGACTTGGTGTTGTGGGCTTGTGATACAGACCTCCCGGACTTGGTGTTGTGGGCTTGTGATACAGAGCTACCAGACTTGGTGTTGTGGGCTTGTGATGCAGACCTCCCAGACTTGCTGTTGTGGGCTTGTGATACAGACCTCCTAGACTTGGTGTTGTGGGCTTGGCTTTTGATGCAGACCTCCCAGACTTGGTGTTGTGGGCTTGTGATACAGAGCTACCAGACTTGGTGTTGTGGGCTTGTGATACAGAGCTACTAGACTTGGTGTTGTGGGCTTGTGATGCAGACTTTCCAGATTTGGTGTTGTGGGTGGGTGATATAGACCTCCCAGACTTGGTGTTGTGGGCTTGTGATTTAGACCTCCCAGACTTGGTGTTGTGGGCTTGTGATGCAGACCTCCCAGACTTGGTGTTGTGGGCTTGTGATACAGACCTTCCAGACTTGGTGTTGTGGGCTTGTGATTTAGACCTCCCAGACTTGGTGTTGTGGGCTTGTGATGCAGACCTTCCAGACTTGGTGTTGTGGGCTTGGCTTGTGATGCAGACCTACCAGACTTGGTGTTGTGGGCTTGTGATATAGACCTCCCAGACTAGGTGTTGTGGGCTTGTGATACAGTTCTTCCAGACTTGGTGTTGTGGGCTTGTGATACATACCTCCCAGACTTGGTGTTGTGGGCTTGTGATACAGACCTCCCAGACTTGGTCAGTTGTGGGCTTGTGATGCAGACCTTCCGGACTTGGTGGTGTGGGCTTGTGATGCAGACCTCCCAGACTTGGTGTTGTGGGCTTGTGATACAGACTTCCCAGACTTGGTGTTGGGGGCTTGTGATACAGAGCTACCAGACTTGGTGTTGTGGGCTTGTGATGCAGACCTCCCAGACTTGGTGTTGTGGGCTTGTGATGCAGACCTTCCAGACTTGGTGTTGTGGGCTTGTGATGCAGACCTACCAGACTTGGTGTTGTGGGCTTGTGATACAGACCTTCCAGACTTGGTGTTGTGGGCTTGTGATACAGACCTCCCAGACTTGGTGTTGTGGGCTTGGCTTGTGATGCAGACCTACCAGACTTGGTGTTATGGGCTTGTGATATAGACCTTCCAGACTTGGTGTTGTGGGCTTGTGATACAGTCCTTCCAGACTTGGTGGTGTGGGCTTGTGATACAGACCTCCCAGATTTGGTGTTGAGTTGTAAACTTGGCTTACAATGCAGACCTACCAGACTTAGTGTTGTGGGCTTGTGATGTAGACCTCCCAGACTAGGTGTTGTGGGCTTGTGATACAGTCCTCCCAGACGTGGTGTTGTGGGCTTGTGATACAGACCTCCCAAACATGATTCTTTGCATGTACTGTTATGTTTATAAGGTTGGTAATATCAGGTAGCATTATAGCTGGAATATTGCTTATAGGAATTAAAGACCCAACAAACCAACTAACTTATTAAATTGCTGTATGACAAGTAATAACCGACAACTTCAAACACTTAATACTGATGAGGGGAATATTTTAAGTCATGTTACATTTACATATTTAGCTTGTATGCTTGATAATTGGAAGCTTAATGCTGTATTATGCACTTGTCATAGATATGTACATTGTTATCTAATGCTATAAAATTTTAAAAATATTTCCTTAACATATTCACTGTGATGTCTTTGACAGCTGAAGGTGTGACAGGATATCACGAAATCAATTTACATAACAACTCTGGCCCTGATTTCTTGGAAGGAGAGAATTTCTTCAGTATTTTGGGATTATTTTTCTCCACGGTGACAGGAATTCTAGCTGGTATCAACATGAGTGGGGATCTGAAGGAACCTTTTACTAACATACCTCATGGTACTCTAGCGGCTCTGGGAGTTGCGTAAGTACTATGAACTATAACTTCTTTATAAAATATTTGATAATGTATCTTTTAAGAAAAGTGTCTTCTGGTTTGAGAGTTATGTGAACTTTTTGTAGCCTCAGCCTTTGACATGCTAGAGTTTAACTTAGTAGGTGTAAACTGCAGTCTGCATTATGGATGTGAGTGCATTGTGTTAGTGTTGTCGTTAAGCGCTTGATTTGTAGAGCAGATTTTTTTTTTTTTTTTCCATAGTTTATTTACATTATAAGCCCTTTACAAATGGCACATTACATCGGGCAATGTATGTGCTTGACATAATAATCTGTCAAATATATGTTAATGCGCACAGACATAACAGTAACATACATGTACCTATTCATATGCACATACCTATACCTACAACAAGTACACATATACATACAAACAAAAATATATATACATTGCATAAATATGTACATACATACTCATCCCTACATACACATACACATACATACATATATATATATATATATATATATATATATATATAGATATACATATATATACATATATATACACATACATATACATATACATACACATATACACACATATACACATACACATATATAAACATACATACCCCTACACATATACATACATATACACACACACACCATTATATATACGTTTATCTTAATAGGGTAAGATCAGATAATATCTGACATTTTTTTGAAAATATTGTAATAAAAAACTACATTCGTTTGTTTCAATGCACAATAGTACAGATAACAATGTTTTTTAATATATTCCCGTAACCCATATTCTGTTTCTCTTTCATTTTTTACACGCATATACATTTTATATTTATAGATTTTAAAAGCAATGACAGATATCAGGTTATTGTACATAATGGTTTTCTTATTAATTTCATGAAAGAAGCCACATAATATTAATTTCCATGAAATATTAAAATCCACACATAACTGCCCTGCATACCAAATGCCTTTTACAATATTACATGAGTATAATAAATGAAAAATATTTTCTGTCTCCAGATAGTTAGGACATTCATTGGATTGACCTGTTTTCCATTTACTAAGTTGCTTATTGCAGTTCAATAAATCATGCAGTAATAATTATTTGTAATTAAATTCAGCAACCTCTTTATCTTTGATATTTACTATCTTCTGCACAATATATATCACTTCCAAAAAACATCAAAATTTATATTTAAATCATCATGCCATTTTCTTTCACAGTGAGGTTTTACAAATTTTTTATCTAATAATATGTGATAAAAAAATCTACATTTCTTATCATTTACAAATTCCCAGATATTTCCGTGGAATAAAAAATATTTATTTGACTTTACATTGATATATTTACTTTTGGATGTATTATGTGTTTTGCAATATCTATTAAAAACTCTTTTGAGTATATTATATTATTTGTAGAGCAGATGATTTAACTTTCTCTAGGATTGTTCTGTTACCTTTTTTATGCCCACAACAAGTGTTTGCATATCCATCTTTCCATCCTTCTGTCACACATTTGGTTTCTGGCTAATTATTAAAGTTTGTACATCCTATCCAAACCAAATTTGGATAAGTGGATACTTTATCAAAAGGGGAAGATGCCTATAGATTTTTGGGTCAAGAAGTCAAAATTGAAGGTCACTACTGGTAAAAAAAGATGGAAACTGATATATCAAGAATCATGCACCCTATACAAACCATATTTGGATGTATTAAATCTTATCCAAAAGGGGTAGATACTTATTGATTGGGGTTTAAAAAGTCAAAGGTTAAAATCACTATTGGTGATATTTTATAGGAGTTATGGCCCATGAAACTTAAATTTCAAATGTTAGCTAGGAATGCTTTGTTGCTGCTCTGAAATAAACCTATAGTGGGGGCATAAGTCTTACAAACTTGCTCAAGATTCCTTTCTGTCATGAAGTCATTGGTGTGTTGTCTGTTAGATGACCTAGTGAAAACTGAAGTCCTATATCACTACTTAGGTTGGGTTGGTTACATACTAGGTCTAAAGTTTTGTGCATGGCCTCAGACAGGTGCCATCACCATATGAGTGCAATAATCTTTATTCACATAAAACAAGAATTGAACAAGTACACTATTTGATGACAGATGACTTGATGACTGTCTTTATACTGTATTAATTTTGTATAACTCTTTCTATTTTAGCACTGTGTTGTATGTGTCATTTACTGTCGTGTTAGGAGCTACTTGTGTCAGATTCTACCTCATTAAAAATGTCATGATTGCAGAGAAAGTAAGTACTTCCTTGTCATATTTCATTCCCCAAAACTAAAAGAACTATCAGATTTTATTCTCTGTACAGTAATGTTCATTTTTAGATTGAAAGGAGATTAGAGATCTGACTTGGCCATGCGACACAATCTGACCCAAAGCAAAAAGAGAAAGAATCTCACAAACACTTCTGATAAGACACTAAGCACGATGCAAACTGACAAGGGACAATTGATATACAGTTTGTGTGGAAAACCTGGTAGAACCTTTGGCATGTACTCTATACATTTGGGTTTCCTTTACCATCTATGACAACTAACCATCACCATACAGTTGTGTGTAATCCTTGTGTGATGTAATGATTTGCTGACTCAGTGATGTTTATTCACAAAGGCTTATTCTGAAAATCCTGTTTGTGTTGCTCTGTTTCAATGTTTTGGCCGATGGCCTTTTTCAAGAAAACATGAACTTAAAAATATCTCACATCTTGACTAAAGAATTGATTTTAAAATTAACGCCCATTTCTAGCAAGCTTTCTTGTCTTTTAACTAATTTTGTTTAAGATTAAGAAGAGAGGATAGTATTATTTGTGTGTAATTATAAGCTTTGATAGGTTTCCTCTTATGTACTAATGGAAAAATTTTAATGAAAATTGGTGAGGATGAAATACTCAAGATCACCGCCAAATGTTGTTGTTGTTCATTCAGGTCTGTCAGGACTTTAATGTAGTGTGGCACTCTTCTCTGACAAATTTCTTCTTCAGTCCAGCTACATAGCTACATTCAACAAACTACCCGGTAGGAATGCATCAAAGTATCAAGAAATGTGTTTAGAGAGGTGCAGCATCAAAGTAATCAAGAAATGTGTTTAGAGAGGTGCAATTGAATTTGGTTCCATTCTCAAAATCAAAGTTTTAACATCTTAACAAGCATCATCACCATACTTTGTAGAAAGGTTGAACATGTAGTGAAACTACATGTAAGCCCTCATTATTTATTGTCATTTGAGGATTGATATGTTTTTATAAATGGTGTATTTTTTATTGCAACATAAATATAACAACAGAATATTCTCTGAATGTCACTTTCTATGAACTATGGAAGGTTGTAAATCATCACTTGGTAACCACTTTAACAAATTTAGTCCTGTGCTTATTTCTAGGTTTTTTCATTCTATCATCTGTATTGCACAAAAGTGTTTTGCCAGAAAATGTAAAATTTCTGGATAGTATGTCGCTTAGGAAATAACTAGATGTGATGATTAATGTTGGCATGCAGCATTTTTTGTTGTGGCCCTTGTGGCAGTTTCAGTTTCACATGGGTGTCACAACATATAACACAAATACTTTTGGTGATGCATGAGAAAACCCAGATAAACCAAGAAATATATGTTCATTGAAATCAAGAAGTTCTTACAGAATAATAGATACATCTACATCATTAAGTGGAATTATAGAGTGAAAATTTTTCTTGAGAATAGCAAGATGTTTTTATAATTCTAGAAGAGATGAATACAATTTCTTTTTACCTGTAGGTTTCCATAGTTGGTGTGTTATGGCTAGCAGGGTTATATATTTCCTCTGTATCATCCTGTATGGGAAGTCTGTATGGACCCCCACGCATTCTACAATCCATAGCCAATGAGAATGTTATGCCCATCATCCGCATATTTGGTCAAGGGGTAGGTTTTTTTAAATGTCATAGTAATATTATTTCAAAGGTAAATGGTCATCAGTACCTTTGTAAAATAATCAATGAAAAAGAAAAACAAATTGTTCTATGCTGAATTAAGTATATTTGGATCATTCAGTGAATTTTTATACCGGTACTCCACAAAAATTCAAGGGAGCATGTAGTTGTTCTCATGTCCGTCTATCCATCTGTGTGTCTGTCTGTCCAAACTCGTATTTCTCAAACCGTCAATTAGAATTTTATTATATTCACACAAATATTCATTGGGACATGGACATTTTGGAAAAAGGTCACTTAAGGTCATTTCTCCAATGTCAAGGTCACTCAGCACATATCCCTGAAATATTGAGAGATGCCTTATATCATCTGAAGTGTATCACATTTCACATAAATGTTCTTTTAGTAAGGGAATAAGAATTGCATTTCATAGAATTGATATTACCCTCTATATTTTTTATGGCTCTTTTAGAGTGTCACGTGAAAAATTTAAATGTGTGTAATCATGACATCATTAATTGTGTATTGTAATTTACTCTTGTGATCTGTAATGTTGGCATGGATTTCATGCAGTTTAGAATTTAACATTGTTTATTTCAATTGTTAAAGGTCAAGAGGCTAAAAATTTGTGCAAAGAATGTTTCTTTATAATACAACAACATCCCTGTGGAAAATTTTACTTTTTGCATGTTATTTAAATAAAAAGGAATTTCATAGTGATTTAGTGAATAAGGTGCATGTCATCACTGTAATGTCAGAGAAACAGGAAAAACCTTGTTCTATGACATGTCCAAGGCACTACATACTCTGCCTAGACCTGCTTGTTCAATTTGGAGAGTTAATGAAATGTATGTTGAATATTGAATGAAACCATACTTGGTGATTAGGTGGGTTAAAGCACTTTACAAGAAATCACTGTTGTTTCTCTGCCAGATCTGTGTTGAATCCTTGACAGGGAACGTTGCCCGTGTATGGGCTGTAGATCATTCCTAATCATTGCTAATATGTATTGGCCTCCATTTTATAGAAGAAATATTCCTGGTGTGGTGTTACACAACCAATGTACTAGATTGGAAATTCCAGTGCAGTTTAAATGTAATAGCATTTTTTGCTTGTATTTTTCAGAGGGGTGCCAATAAAGTTCCAGTATATGCATTGATTCTGATCATCCTGGTAGTGTTGTTATTTATTTTTGTTGGGGATGTTAATTCCCTAGCTCCCATTGTTACTACAGCATTCATGATGACCTATGCTGCTATAGATTATTCTTACTTTGTTCTTGCTATGAGTTATGACAAAAGAAAAGAACGAGAGCTCAAGTATGGACCTATGTACAAGGATAAGAGACATTCATTTGGACACGTATCAAAGGGAACTCTAGGTTATGGTACTTATTCTGATAGTCTCAGGCCGAAAGATTCTTTTGAGAAATTAGCTAGTGATCTTGATAATTTATTCCCTGAAAGAATGGCTCAGAGAGGTCAACATCCCAACGTCACAAGACAGGAAAATGTTAGTTCAGCAACCACCCCAGAGGCTGATTTTGATGCCACAAAGAAGAGTAAATCTATGGATAGTGTACCAGATCAAACTGATTCCAGTAGCCTGTTACCAGAAAAAAATGCTGGCAAGTTGTGTTCTTTATATATTATTATTAGATATACATGTACATTTAAAAAAGTTATAAAAAAAATTTTTGCAGCTCTTGGAAAATTTACTAATACATAGTGTATTTGTAGTTGCCCAGAAAGAGGCCACTTTATATATGGCATAAAACATGTTTTATATATATTCTTTAAATTTGAAAACATGTCTACAGCATTAAAAATAAAATGCAGGTGACAGTTTTGGAAGAGTTGAACATGTCAAATCAATTATATTGGTTCATAGTTTTTTGAAAATAATGCAAAAGATATGTTTCCACATTTTAAAAATTTTAAAGTGAACACGTTGCTCTTTAGAGAGAAAAAGAAAAAGCCATTCACTTTTTATAAAAATTGACTGTTAAACATAAAATTTAACCATACTTGTAAATCAAATTCAAATAATTAGGTGGAGAAGTAAAGAAGCCCCTGAGTGCTGAGATTGTGAAGCAGCCACGCTCCTGGTACTCCTTCCTCTGTAATAGATGGTTATCTCTCTTTGGGGTAAGTAGAAATCAGAAATCATATTTGAATCAAACATTGAATCTCAAGATAATCAAAGAACATAAAAATGCATTATTCACGCACGGAAAATAATTCATTTATTTGAATATGTAGAACTATTAATAAAGTGTTTGAACAAACAAATTTATCCAAGATACTGTATTTAGGAATTGTAGAATTACCTAAATCTTTACAGTTCATGAGTCTTTGAATAACAAGAAAAATAGGATATTTAAGGGCTGAAAATATTGCTTTATATTTGAGTCATGCTGGTAAGTTCAGATGGCAAATTATGATTTTTGTTAAGATAAATAGTTAGTGCACTGTCATGTAACATAGATGATAAGCCATATAAAATGTACATGTATAAACTATTATGAACATGTCAGTAATGTGCTATATAACATGTACTTGTAAATGATAGGCATTATACATTGTATAATGATGCGATATATACTCATAGTTAACAATATATATTGTATACTTATAGGAAATGGACCATATACATGACTGTATAGTATATCATGTGTGTATATATGTGATAGGAAGTACAATGCTGTATATAAGAGGGTTATATATGATTTGTCTTTTACTTTTTGATAGCCTATATGATATATTATCATATTCTTGTGATTTAAACCTGTATAATTATCTTGTACTTGTTAGGGATAGGCCATATGATGTTGTATAATACTTGTAGGTATAAGGTTTTGATTACATGTATTTATAAGACTTAGTGATGATTTGTATATGTATCATGTTCTCTATACATGTATTTATAGGTGATGATTTGTATGTGTATCATGTTCTCTATACATGTATTTATAGGTGATGATTTGTATATGTATCATGTTCTCTATACATGTATTTATAGGTGATGAGTTGTATATGTATCATGTTCTCTATACATGTATTTATAGGTGATGATTTGTATATGTGTCATGTTCTCTATCCATGTATTTATAGGTGATGATTTGTATATGTGTCATGTTCTCTATCCATGTATTTATAGATGATGATTTGTATATGTATCATGTTCTCTATCCATGTATTTATAGGTGATGATTTGTATATGTATCATGTTCTCTATCCATGTATTTATAGATGATGATTTGTATATGTATCATGTTCTCTATACATGTATTTATAGATGATGATTTGTATATGTATCATGTTCTCTATCCATGTATTTATAGATGATGATTTGTATATGTATCATGTTCTCTATACATGTATTTATAGATGATGATTTGTATATGTATCATGTTCTCTATACATGTATTTATAGGTGATGATTTGTATATGTGTCATGTTCTCTATCCATGTATTTATTGGTGATGATTTGTATATGTATCATGTTCTCTATACATGTATTTATAAGTGATGAGTTGTATATGTATCATGTTCTCTATCCATGTATTTATAGGTGATGATTTGTATATGTGTCATGTTCTCTATACATGTATTTATAGGTGATGATTTGTATATGTGTCATGTTCTCTATACATGTATTTATAGGTGATGATTTGTATATGTATCATGTTCTCTATCCATGTATTTATAGGTGATGATTTGTATATGTATCATGTTCTCTATACATGTATTTATAGGTGATGATTTGTATATGTATCATGTTCTCTATACATGTATTTATAGGTGATGATTTGTATATGTATCATGTTCTCTATACATGTATTTATAGGTGATGATTTGTATATGTATCATGTTCTCTATACATGTATTTATAGGTGATGATTTGTATATGTGTCATGTTCTCTATACATGTATTTATAGGTGATGAGTTGTATATGTATCATGTTCTCTATCCATGTATTTATAGGTGATGATTTGTATATGTATCATGTTCTCTATACATGTATTTATAGGTGATGATTTGTATATGTATCATGTTCTCTATCCATGTATTTATAGGTGATGATTTGTATATGTATCATGTTCTCTATACATGTATTTATAGGTGATGAGTTGTATATGTATCATGTTCTCTATACATGTATTTATAGGTGATGAGTTGTATATGTATCATATTCTCTATACATGTATTTATAGGTGATGAGTTGTATATGTATCATGTTCTCTATACATGTATTTATAGGTGATGAGTTGTATATGTATCATGTTCTCTATCCATGTATTTATAGGTGATGAGTTGTATATGTGTCATGTTCTCTATACATGTATTTATAGGTGATGATTTGTATATGTATCATGTTCTCTATACATGTATTTATAGGTGATGATTTGTATATGTATCATGTTCTCTATCCATGTATTTATAGGTGATGATTTGTATATTTGTCATGTTCTCTATCCATGTATTTATAGGTGATGATTTGTATATGTGTCATGTTCTCTATCCATGTATTTATAGGTGATGATTTGTATATGTATCATGTTCTCTATCCATGTATTTATAGGTGATGATTTGTATATGTATCATGTTCTCTATACATGTATTTATAGGTGATGATTTGTATATGTGTCATGTTCTCTATCCATGTATTTATAGGTGATGATTTGTATATGTGTCATGTTCTCTATCCATGTATTTATAGGTGATGATTTGTATATGTGTCATGTTCTCTATCCATGTATTTATAGGTGATGATTTGTATATGTATCATGTTCTCTATACATGTATTTATAGGTGATGATTTGTATATGTATCATGTTCTCTATACATGTATTTATAAGTGATGATTTGTATATGTGTCATGTTCTCTATCCATGTATTTATAGGTGATGATTTGTATATGTGTCATGTTCTCTATACATGTATTTATAGGTGATGATTTGTATATGTGTCATGTTCTCTATACATGTATTTATAGGTGATGATTTGTATATGTATCATGTTCTCTATCCATGTATTTATAGGTGATGATTTGTATATGTGTCATGTTCTCTATCCATGTATTTATAGGTGATGATTTGTATATGTGTCATGTTCTCTATACATGTATTTATAGGTGATGATTTGTATATGTGTCATGTTCTCTATACATGTATTTATAGGTGATGATTTGTATATGTATCATGTTCTCTATCCAATGGGGATATGCACTAGGAGAGATCTCAGCAGCTTTAATTGTCTACATCTACATAGGACAAGCTAGTCCTGGCTATTTCCCAGGTGAAGTATTAAAACATTTACAGTTTTACTATCTTATGCAAGAGAATCAAGAAACTATTGAAAGCATGTTTGTGTCTGTGTGTAAATACATGTGTATCATTTGTTTTATATATTTATTATGGTTCCCACTGTATGGAATACATGTATGTATTTTTAGCTCACCTCAACAAAGTTCAGATGAGGTCATGTTGTATCTCTATCCATCTGCATTCAGTTAAGAGGTTTGGGTTAGCACAGTATCGGACAAAGTACTAATGCCAGACTGACCAAACTTGCATCAGTTGTTATTCTTAAGATATGGAGGTAGGACCATGAATCAGATGCCATGTCCTATCTTCTTTTTCTGCTTGAATGACTTGGTTAAGAATTATAGGGTCGTTCAGAATTGGACAAAGTACTAATGCCAGAGTGCCAAACTTGTGTCAGTGCTTCAGCTTAGGATACTTCTTTAGACTCGTGCATCAGTAGTTGCATTTGACCTACTTTTCTGCTGGAAAATCTCTGTCAAGACAAATCGTCTGGAGAGCTATTGTCATACATGTACCCCCACACATCTGCGTTCTTGTGCACAAAAGACTTAAACCTGGGCTGTATCTTTCTAACAATCAGTGGTACAGTTTTGATATTTCACACATACGTTCCTCATGACAAGATCTTTCATTTGACTTTTGACTATGTGACCTTGACCTTTGACTTTAACCTACTTTTTAAAAACTGTAACCTGGGCTATATCTTTTGAACCAGAAATTCTTTTCATTTCATTTTACACCAGAACTAGGTTTGGTTTTTAGCAGCACTCAATAACTTGTATTAGAAAAAAGAAGATTCTGACTTTTTCACACTGTTTTGTGTCATTTTCTTGATTTATTCAATACACATGTATAATATTATAGAGAAGCAATAAAGTATTTACTTGCCAATCTTTATTAGAAATTATTTATTATTACAGTGTCATGTCAAAATTTTTTTTTCTGAATTTTAATGACTTTTTTTTACTATTTTTATTATAGGTCAGTTTTTGTGTGATGAAAGGTTCAAACCCTGCTACTAAAGCAAAATGTGTTCTATTTCATTTCATTCCTAAGCAAGGTTTTAGTTTTGTATTGTTTTTGTTTTGTTTTATTGACCGGATTGCAAAGCAATCTATGAATTGGCGAAAACAGTCTGTCCGCAATGCGTCAACATTTTGCGTTTAGCTTTGTTTCTTTCATACCCTAAAGGGTACTTATGTCAAAGTTGGTAGGTTTGTAGATACTTGAATGTTCTATCCAACCAATACAAAAATTTAGTGACCTTGACCTTTACTTTACGCTTCAGCGAACACACATTGTTTTTTGCCTTTAGGGTGACCACTTGCATACATGTATTGTAAATGTTATTGCAAAGCAATTCTGGCCTATGAATTGGCAAAATCCGTCTATCTGTCCGTCATTCTGTCCGTCCGTCCGTCCGTCCGCCCGCCCGCCCGCACAGCATCTTTTTTTCAGAGAATCACTGTTTGTGAATGTGCGATTTGTGCTCATATGAATGATATAGGCCCATTTGGACCTCTTTGTAGCATGAGGACATTAAAAACTCATTTGTCGGTCTTTCCGTCTGTCTGTCAGTCCGTCTGTCACAAAAACTTTCATCTTGGTCATAACTTTTTAACCGTAAGATGTAGGGCCTTCATATTTGGTATGTGTGTCCCTAATTGCAATACCTTTGGGTTGGTACCAAATTTTTGAGTCGGCTTCGGTGAAGCCGTAATCATTGCAATTACTTTCTTTTCAGGGGTTATAACTTTCACTACCGATATAGAGCTTACTACTCCGCTGAAAAATAAAGTGCCGGAAAATTACTGATGTTGTCTTAAAAATTCTTGATCAGCACAATGTACCTTTAGCTCAGTTAATTTAAGCTAAACATAAACTAGTTTCAATAACCCGAAAAAGGAGTTGCAATAATGTTTTCCAATTTCGCGTAATAACATGTAGTTGTGACTACTTTACGTTGTGTTTACCACCGACACCGTCGGACGTACTCGATTGTGTAATTCTCCGGACAAAGCATTTGTCTTGATCTTGTATCGCTTGTTTTTATCGAGATATTTCAATTAAAGTTTTCCCCAACATGTTCTGGAACTTTAGTTTTTTTTCACATATATGACAAATTTAAAGATCGATCTTCCCGCATTTCCTCTGATAATGAAAATGCAATATAAATATTTAAGTAAATGTTGTATGTTTCTAAATATAAATGATGTTAAAACATTATGAGAATCGTGAATAAGATGGTGATTTAATGTCCCACTTGAAGGAATGTCGTTCCTTGGCTCAGCTTCGACTCGTGACAACAATGCAGTAAAACTTGTTGCCATGAAGTTGTCGATTGCACGTTCATTTCGGATACAAGCAATTGCAAACTCTTTGCCGTAAGATAGTATGAAGAGAGTAAATTTTATTAGCATTTTGTACATAGGTATAATGACGATGTAGCTGCAACAAAGACCTAATTTTTGCCCCCCTCCCCCCCCCTTTTTCCTGAAATCCTGAATCCGCCACTAAAATGGTAAAATGATTACATACTTAAAATCAGCAAAGCCGACTCTGAGGACTTTTGAGTCCTTTGATTTTATCATGTGACCTTGACGGTGACCTTGGACCTATTTCAATGTAACTTTTTCACTGTAAGACATAGAGCCTTCATATTTGGTATGTGTGTCCCTAATTGCAATACGTTTCCTGTTGGTACCAAAATTTTTTATCATGTGACCGTGACCTTTGACCTACTTCAATGTTACTTTTTCACCGTAAGACGTAGGGCCTTCATATATGGCATGTGTGGCTGTAGACACGCACAACCATGACAGTATGTCACAGATCACTGCACCCTTACTAATAGAACCCTGAAAGTGGGGGACCACAATTCTCTGAATTTGCTTGTTCATATAGTAGAGCTAGCATAGCTTAATTGGGGTATGTACTTAGCTTGTGATGGAGAGATAACCAGATTCAAGTCCCGCCAGTGAAATGTATGTGTCCAGTTTTTTGAATGAGGTAGTAAACACTTAGGCTATTTGATGGTAGATATGACAATAAAATATCCCTCACCGCATCAAGCAGGTGTATGTAAAGGTATAGATGTCTGTACATTACATCAGGTAGATGTTGTCATCATATCAGTGGAAGAATCTTAGTGACATAAAACATAAATCAGACAAAATCTATCATAATGTTTATTTATAACTTCAGGTATTGCAGATTTCAATATGTATGAATGGATCAAAGATGGAATCAATAGATGTTGCAGGTATATATTTCGTTGTTTATTTTTTGGGTAACATCATATACATGTAGAAATTCATGTATTTCAGTGAAATGTAGATATCTAGTGTTAAATGATGTAAGAATCCAGAGAAAACCAGTGATTTTTTATAGCTACAAAGAGTTTCCACTTACCATTACTGGGAGTTCCACACAGACTTGACAAATGTTAGAGGCTACAGTGAATTGAAGCACATCATTTCCACCCAGGAGGTCAACAAGGCTTCTGATGAATATTTTGTAAACTTTGACTTCCAGTATTTATGTATACATAGTAACAGACAAATGCTGCATGTCCTTATACCTTCACTTTTTCAGACGAGGTAAGAATCACCCAGAGGAGATCATTGTAGCACCAACTACTCCTGCAATGAATACAATGGCAGCTCAACTTACTGAAGATAATGAAGATTTTGCCAGCAGGGGACGCTATCATCAATCAGAAGTTGTGAGGGGAGAGAACTTTGATGATTATGATTCTGAGTAATGAATTTGGAGAATAAGATAGTTAATAGATTTTATCTATAATTTTGAAATCTGGGATATTAACATTATATATAGATTTTCTTATATCATTAACATTAAATTATTGTATATACAGTGGAATCCACTTAATAGCATACCACATAATAGACTAAACCGTTTCATAGACTTAAATACCACTTCACTGAACCATTTCTCATCTCTTCAATGCTAAATTTATTTCGTAATCGACTAGCATATACCCTACGATTCCACATAATCAGCTAAAAAGTTTTCATTTCTAAAAGTCTAACCAAGATATTTTTACTTACAACATCGACTGATCGGGTAATAATAGCTTGGGTAAATAAAGTGGCATTTCCAAGCCTATACCGGTAGATATGGTGTTAATTACCTTTTGTTTGTGTAAAGCGTGTAATTGGTTGTAACAAGCTTCTGACCTTTAAGCATTGATTTAGGGCATACTATTTGGTTAATGATCTGTGATCAGTTTTACAAGGAGATGAAAACTTTAACGTTGTGATTTAGCTTAGTTTAGATCCTTTGTTAGTCATTCTTTCCGTCCTTTGTAAATTTAATGTTATCCATTTCTTGTTTTCTTTATGAATTTACAATTCTTTGATAAATGTAGCACAGTTTATATGATGTGTAATGGATCTTTTTCTAACTAAACTCCAAACTCCATTTTATTCAACCCAAATTTTGCCCTGTATATCTCTGACTACACACTCTATATCTTGACAACTTAATGGCTCTTATAGAATTTAAATCCCAACACTGGTCAGAGGTGAGAATGATTACCTGTATTCACTTTCAAATAGAAACAACTCTAATACATGTACAATTAAATTTGACATATACTGGTACTTCTGAAGGTATGTATCATATTTTAAACTATACAAATACACCATAAATGTAATGAATGGTTGTTTCCTGTCATAGACTAATCATTTATTAGGATAACAAATACTTAACAAAGTGCCTATGCTAATTAATGGATTCCACTGTAATTTTTATCTCATAACTGAATGTGATATAAGATATCTCGAGATATTTTACTGACAAGCTTTATTTATGTACTGCATATTTTGCGATACCAGTGTATTGATAGTGCTCAGAACAATTAAAAAGATTTTCTCATTCTTGTGTAATGATCAAAAGATGGATATTATTCTATTTATATGTTTAATATACAGCAATATATATGTTACACCTCAATATCATATTATGTAATTATCTTATCTAGTCATATGTACTTCTGTTTTGTCAAAATCTCATCAAACTTTTGAGTTTTAATGAAGAACTGCATGTACATGATGCCATTTTTGTTTGTTGTGGTTTTTATTGCAAAAAACAATACCAAAATACAAGCTCCTTTATTTTGTTTTCTCCAAGAAGGATGCAGTTTTAAATATACATAAACACACACTTGAAAGGAGTATAGTCACTATTCTAAATTACACAACTTTCTATTTTCTAAGTTTTGCTTATTTTGATCATAAGACAATGTTTTATTGTTCTGAGCTTATACTTTCTTGTTTACAGATTTTATAAAGTAGTTTCTGTATCTGGGTCAACTCTCTTGTTATATGTGTGAAATTATTTTATGGGGGGACATACATAATCCCATATTCAAATACATGTAGTGCCAACTTTGGCACTAGTGCTTGTTTATATTGATAAATATATCTTTTTATGAGATATCTCTATAACAAGGAGTTATTATAAAATTCATTACCATATAGGAAAATTTGTGGTCACTTAAGAACTGAATTCGATTATATTTATCAAAACAAGAGATTTGCATGGTTAGAATAGATTTTAGCACTAATATAAGATTTTTTGTTATATTTTATATAGAATAATATTCAATCTGTCATGGCTGGACAAAAATTTAATGAGCAATTGATCTGTTAAAAATCTACACTATGATGTATTGGACATACCATATATTCCATATATTTTTAGGTTTTATTTAGGTTCAGATCTAATAGGGGTGTTGACCAATCTGTATATTTATTGACCATCAATCTAAGCTATTCACAAAATGATTCAAATACTGACAATCCAAATCAGAATTCATATATTTTAACATTCCTTTCAAAGATAGATATTTTTCTCAATTTTATAGGTTGTATTGACTGTATTTTCTCAATGTTATAGGCTGTATCGACTTTATTTTCTCAATATTGTGAGTGTATTGACTTTATTTTGTGACATATTGAGATGACCAAGATGAAGTTACATGCTTGTTATTCTTAGAATGTAAATGAAAACTGTTCTAAATGCTTGAAATGTATTACAGTTATTGGGACAGATTTGAATAATAGTTATATGCAAATATTCTTGACTTAAACAGTTCATGCTCATGCATTTTGGGGCTGAAGCTTTAATTAGGAATAACTAAGTTCCAGTTAAGTTTTGCTTTATTGACTTCATTGCTGAGGTCTAAGATAGAACATCCTTCTTCCAAAGACAGATGATTTTTTCTGAAATGATACATTCCAAAAATGTGATAAAAATTTTGTAAAGAACATTAAATTTTAGTAACACATTCCTAATTGTAATCTATGAAAAATCTCTTATTAAACATATTTTCTAAAGGTTTAAGTAATGATTGCATCATTTGCACTTACATATGACTATGTTCATTGTATCGCCTCAATTCTCTTACCAGATCACTGATGTTTTGTTCTACACTATACTCGTAATTCTCAGAAGGATGTTCTGAGTTATGATTTTGAGGGTGCCAGGTACTTGCCTTAGTAAAACTCTTCCATCATTCATTTAAACATACGCATATAATAACAATTTAGTCCCTTTACATAATTTATGTTGAATATATGTGTTGATTTTGAACAATTTTATTTGGAGATGTGATATTTATTTAGCCTTTGGGTTGTCTAGAATCTCATTGTTTTAGTCCCACTATGTTGTAAATGTCCTATTGCACATTACACATTGTGGCTGAGATGTTGTGATGTTCTCAATGTTGTAATGTAGCCATAGATAAACTAGTGAACAGAAAAGGAGAACTATACAATATATTTATATTTTATGAATTGTTAAGTTTTAGTTTTAAAACTTGTTGTATAATTGAATGTTGTAAAGTTATTTTGATGCTGTTGTTTTCATTGTCATGGCTTGTATTTTTATTTCACTTTAAGTACATGTAACTGTTTTATCAAATAGTTGGGTCAACTTTCATTCTCATTTCAAATTTCAAGAAGAACAAGGGGTTCCATCTTATATTTGATCTATTTAATTGCATGATGTTCCTATATATATCATTGGCAGACATTTAAGCCATGATCTGTATTTCAATTAAAATCATTTTAACAATTTGGGGACATATAAGTTTAGATATGTTTGTCATCAACTTTCCCTTGGCTGTGACTTAAATTAAAAACGATAAAGATTGTATGTTTAGTATGCCCGCTTGCGAGTATCTTCTTGTTTCCTGTGTGAGAGCATTAAGTCTGAACTTGCACTACACAATTTGTTTAAGGTGTCATATAACACCAGTCTGTGTCCTTTTGTCTCAAAGTTTAGTAACAAGTTACAGAAATGAAATAAAATTTATATCTCAAAGTAAATATTTATGAGAACTCTTTCCCAAGAGTTACCTTCCCCTTAATGACATGGTCAATTACTAGGGTGTTATGAAAAGCCTTGTTTCAAAAATATGTTGGTCATGTATATATCACTTGAAAGCAGATGTTATGAACTACTGAAAGCCACTGGAACTAAGTCAGTACAGTCAGCAAACATTACTTTATTAAGTTTAACTTCTTAGCAACTATTGATTTGCAATACAAATATGTGCATGTTTTCATATAATGTTATAATTATCTGTCTGTATGGGATCAGGTGATATTTTATATAGCAGGTGCAAGGGAAGTCCTCTAAAATGGCAGTCAGATCCTACTGTGAATATTAAGGGAAGTGTGGGTTTTTTTTTTTTCATTTTACCATGTCCTACTTGTACAAAGAGTATTAGAATACAAATATTAAAACAATGCTTCCAAATATTGTTGTGTATTTATTCAATATCTAGAATCTACAAATAGTTTTGTCTGGCATCACTTGTTGCCAGTGATGCACCTAACCACCGGAACTCGTGTTTAGTTATAAAAGAAGTTGACATGACTTAGCTATATCATTTCTGTTTAAGTCCTGTAAACATAATCTATTTAGGAAACATTTATTCATTTACACATAATTGAATTCTTTCTTGAAAAAAAAACAGGGGGGGGGCAGGAGTTTGTTCACATTTGACTAACTATTGAATCCTGGCCTTATAATATTGTCAGATTATTTTTTATATATCTAATATGATATTATTGTAAGTCCACCATAAATTAGAAATACTATCATGTTATGAGAAAACAAAATCTACAACATAAAATTAAATAAAAGTAATAAAGAAAACTTTATAGGAAAATTTGGGTCAGAGAGAGGGGTAAAGAGTCCTCCAAATCTGTCACTGTGTTGAAAGAAAATGTAAATAAACCTGTGACTGATGCACACCTTGGTAAGGTGTTTACAACTGAATTTGTAACAATATGTAAAGGAGAAAGGTATTTGAATACAGTTTTTAATGGTAATATTTATGTTGTTATAAAGAAATGTGTCATCCATTCATCATTCATTTGGATGATGTCATTTCAGTGAAAATTTCCGCCGTATCAAAAGATAAACATTTAAAGTTAGGGGCATGGTGTCTGATTTCACATGAATTGTACTGGTTACATGATCACTTATAATATCTTGAATGTTGTCTTGCATGCTAACTGTCTTGTTCTTTGCTTTTCATTATACACTGTAAAGATGTTATTCTGAACTTCCCCCTCTGTATTGCATCTTAAGTGAAAACACATTTATATGAACTGCAGTTGCTTACATATACTATAAGAGTATACCAAATAAATCTACATGTAATTGGACTTCTATTGATTTGTCTGTAGGAAGTCCTAGCAAATACATGTCAAACACACAATGGAAAATTGACCCAATTATTCTGTATTTGAAAATAACGAGTCCTTTTCCACAAAGAGGGATCAAAATTGTATTTTACGTTCATTAGTAAAAAAAAAAAGATTTTGTTGCTTTCCATTCCCAGATAGAGTGCTTTCTTGATAAGTTAAAGCCGGATACAGATAAATGGCATATAATAGTTTCCAAGGTATTAACATTGTATTCTTTCATTAGATAAAAAAGTTTTCTCACTTCCTTACCCAAATACTTTACTATTTTGATGAACTATGGCAGTATATAAATACATGGCATTATAACAATAGATTCTGCTCCTTTTGAAACATTTTTAAGTTTTCAAACACGGATGTATTTTGAATGTTTAATGCAGTAAAATGAAAATTGTGTAAAGATTTATTTATATTATTTCCTTCAGTTATACTGTGGTACTTTTGTATCTTGTATGTTTATACCTCAATGTGCAGTTAATCATTTATTCCACTGCATATGATTAACGAATTCTTAAGTTTGTAAGTGATTCAAGTTAAAAGTTCTTTCATAATGATTATAAATAATTCGTCGGTAAAACTTATTCTATAAAGTAGTAACAAGTCTGATTTAGGAATGAATCCATGAATATGTAATACAAAAGTATAATGTAAGTTTTCTCTTGTGTATAATATGCCAAATTAATGTAGTATCTTTAACAATAAATGTTATAAATAGTTACCATTGTTTGTTGTTTTGAGGGAGAGGGAGGTTTAAGGTCCTTACCATTCTTCAAGATCATTCTACAGATAAATAGATCATTTATAGACAAATATATTTTTGAAAATTAATGCTAACTTCAGTCTGCTGTATGTGATATTTTATAGTGAACACACTGTCCTTTATAAAAAATCAAGGAGGTTTTGGTGGAATATCACAACTTAATTACTGGGCAAGATGGATGAAAATTCCTGAAGAAAATAGGTACAATATGTCTTAACATTCTCTCTTAATTTTTCCAATTGTGCTTTTTCCTATATAATCTTGTGCTGTTTGCTTTGTACATTTTGCCTACATTCCTGTTTAAAAAAGTATTATATTGTGGTCAGCAATACCTGTTGTACTTGCCTCTCAATCATGAATGGATCAATGTTGGCAAATGGAGCCAATTATTTTATCTAGGCTGCACTTATGTTTATCTATAAGAAGCTTTGGTTAACAGTAAATAAGCATGGGTTACCATCTAGTTTCTGAGTTGACCAATCAGTGCCAAAGAGGTATTCTGCAATACCTTTAAAATGAAACCATTAAAGACAGTATGGACAGATTGCAAAGCAAATTCAGAACAAGGTCCAGGTCAAAAGTCATGGTATCAATTGAAAGCTCTGGTCATAAAAATACCTAGTATGAAGAATCAAAGCCCTATCCCAATTGATTCCAAAGACAGCCAAAACTAAAATTTTTTAAAAGGAGATCAAATGTCGGTCAAAAGTCATGGCATAATAGACCTTTTTCCTATTGTTCTGATATTTCATTCCATACCAGACATACGATATTTTGCCGTAAAAATTTAATTCATTTTATTCTGATGTCACAACACTAGCATTAACGTCAAAATGAAAATCCAGGCAAAATGTAGCATGTCTGGAATGAGGCTCTTTACATCATGTAAAATGGGAAAAACATCTATTTGAAACTCTGGTTAAATAAGGAACCTGTGTGCGAAGTATTATGTTTATACTCCTCTTGCTGCAGAGATTATGCTTCTACTAGGCCTAGTGACTTCACCAAATATGATTAGTCCTTGGAAGGGAAGTATGAATTAAAGAAGTAACAAGAAACACTCAATGTCTACAAATATTCAGCCACTTGGCCATTATAAAGTGGAACTTAATAATGGCCAAGTGGCTGAAAATTTGTGGAAATTGAGTATTTCTTGTAACTTATTTAATCAAAATAGATTTTTATTTGACCAGAAACTGAACCAAAATGTTGACGGTCAGACAGAAAGACATTGCCAATCAATAGACAAGAATTGCTTTGCTTTTCAGCCAATAATCGATAAGGATTGACACTTACTAGAGGATTGACTCCACTACAAAATTAACAAGACATAATAAGCCCGTCACTCAGTTTGACGGAAAAAAAATTTAAAGCATGTAGGCCCCCCCCAAGTACTCAGGACTCGAGATAACACATGTTTTGGCCCACGTCAACAACCCTGTATAATATTGAAATCCATAGAGCCAGTAAGAAGTAATGGCCAAAAGAAAAATTTAAACCTCCCCTCCCCATTTTATCTTCTAAGTCAAAAATGTAAGAACACAGAAGAAATGAAAACCAGTATATATAAATTCAAAACAGTTTTCCTTTTGCCGATATCTTTATCCTATTTAGGCAAATTTTACAGTGTATTCATATTTTTTATGTGCTTAATGTTTTTGGATAGAGCTCAGTTAGATAAATTCAAAATAATTTATCTTTGCTGATATCTCTATCCTATTTAGGCAAATTCTACAGTGAATTCATATTTTTATGTGCTTAATGTACTTGGACAGAGCTCAGTTAGATAAATTCAAAACAGTTTTTAGCTCTACTGGTCTCGACCAGTCGAGCTCATGCGATGGTCCTTCGTCCGTTGTCCGGCCGTCCGTCCGTGAACAATTTATTTGTTCCCTCTTCTTCTCTGAGGGTATATGTCCCAGAGACTTAATTATGGTTTCATCTTGTTCGATTGGTGGTCTAATTGTGCATGTGCAATTTTGGTCCAGTTCGGACCCCCTGAGGTCCCACAAAGGGGCGTGGTTCCAAAATCTTGTTCCATCTTCTTCTCTAAAGGTATTTGCCTCAGAGACTTAATTATTGTCTCATCTTGTAAAGTAGATGGTCTAGTTATGCATGTGCCATTTTGGTCCGGTCCGGACCACTTGGGGTCCTAACAAAGGGGCGTGGTCCCAAAATTTTGTTCCCTCTTCTTCTCTGAAGGTATATGTTTCAGAGAGATAATTAGGGTCTGATCTTGCTGGGTAGGCGGTCTAGTTGTGCATGTGCAATTTTGGTCCAGTTCGGATCCCTTGGGGTCCCACAAAGGGTGTGGTCCCAAAATTGTGTTATGTCTTCTACTATAAAGGTATATGTTCCCGGGACCCAATAACATTCTCATCTTGTTTGGTATGTGGTTTAGTGGTACATGTGCAATTTTGGTCCAGTTCGGACCCCCTGGGTCCCACAAAAGGGGTGTGGTCCCAAGATGTTGTTCCCTCTTCTTCTCTAACAATATATGTCCCACAGACTAAATTATAGTCTAATCCTGTTTGGTAGGATGTCTAGTTGTACATGTGCAATTTTGATCCGGTCTGGACCACTTTGAACCCCCACAAAGGGGTGTGGTCCCAAGATTATGTGCCTTCTTTTTCCCTGAGGGTATAAATCCCAGAGACCTCTTTGTGGTTTCTTCTTGTTTGGGTGGTCTAGTTGTGCATGTGCAATTTTTGGTCTAGTCTGGACCCCTGGGGCCCCTCAAAGGGCGTGAGTTACCCATACAGAAATGACCCCAATTGTTATTCTTACTACAGTGTACTGTAATTTGAAAGGGGGGTTATAGCTTTGTAGACATATGTGCAACACCTCAACATTTGTATTTCATGTATGTATTTTTATCTTTCAACTATCTTCAATTTCCTCTCTTAATTATTTCCTGTATGGTTGACTTAAGATCGCAGTGTTTGTATGCTAGTCAGAATTGATTTTGGGCGAGTTGTCTTCTAATGTTTATATAACAGCGGCCATTTTGAATAAATTATTGAGAAAAGATCATAGTCCTAGAAAAGAAATAAGAGGAGAAAAACAAAAAGTTTTTATCAATAATGGTTGACCGAAATTATTTAATGCCCAGTAGTAGGCCGTGAATATATCATTTATAAAATAATTATAGTAAGGAAACGGCAATGTATGAAGGAAAAAAAAGTCACAACCAGTGATTTCCTACAACATGTACAGTTTCATTTAACTAGGAATAACCAGAATATTGCAAGTAAACGATGTTCACAGTATCCAAAAGTACGGAGGGAATCTGTTTTTTTTTTTTTAATAAACCATGCTCTTCGTGGTTATAGATATGCTGAACCAAGGAGCACGTAACTCTTCTATCTGCACCACGGTTCAGCGCTTACACTTTGCTATGAATTAATCATTGTCACTAGATAAGAATGGAACAGTGTGAATAAAACCACCAAAAAGATAAATTGTGTGTATTTGTAAATAAAATAAACACATTAGCCTACAGTGCGTTTATTATACTATGTCAAGTAATCTCCAGAATTTCCTCTGACTCATGAACTTTATGATGGCCCTATATTTTTTTTTCTTTTTTTTCTATTATAATATTTTATTAACAATCAGTACCCGTTTATAATAATTGAAGTCTCAACCCGGGTGAAGTTGAAACTTTGACATTATATTAGTAATTTAGTAAGCTCTGTATACATCGTATATATAAGACAAAAGCTGAAATACATAGAAATAAAATTATAGTACATTGGATATTTTTTCAAATAATTGTACATTTTGAGAACATGATGTGTTCATTAATACATGGTATTGGTTAAGTAGTGAATATTTGATATGTTTTCTAATATCATTATTTGACTCTGTGTTTTTTCTCAATTCTACATAGCATTTTATATTTGTAAATCCTATATGCAATAAAAGAAATAATATTATTTAATAAAATAGTTTTGTCATTCAATTCGTCATAGAATCCTATCAGAATATTTTTCCAGGAAATACTAAATTTTAGACAGTGACCTACACTCCTCCAGATCTCTTTTACGTTTTCGCAGTAAAAAAGAAGATGTTCATTATTTTCAATAATATTTTGACAAGATACATGTAAACAGTTTTTTCCAATATCACTATTCCATTTACTTAGTATATATCTGTTAGCCAATAGATTATGAAATAATTTGAAATTAAATTCAGCAACTTTTTTACAATATATATTACTGATTTTCTGTACATAAATCAAATGCCATGAAGATTTACTCTGTATATGAAAATTTCTTGCAATATAAGATTGGTGAGGCGATGTATCGATTTTCTTTTTACGCAATATATCATAGAAAAAAACTGCACTTATATTCATTGGGTTTCGCATATTGATTTTTATAAAAATATATCGTATAATGGCTTTTATTAACATATTTTGTTTTAGACATATCATATTTCTTAAACATACCTCTTAAACAATATTTCATTATATTGTATTCGCATAACCAATTTCGTTTTCTATTTAGATTCAACATAAACCACTGTGGAGATTTCAAACCATTTTCATCAACAATATCTTTAACAAACAATAAACCACTCCTTATCCAATCTGTAAAGCAAATTGATTTTCCTTTATATGATATAAAATTATTATTCCACAAAGGTTGTGATAAGAATTGTTCCGTTGATAATATTTTAGATTGATGAGATTTACATTCATTAAAACAGATAAATATCTCTTGATAAAACAGAGGTAATTTGTGAACAATAGTATAATTTGATATTTTCAACTCATTTGTATAAGTAAGGTAAGTAAAGTCCACACCAATTTGTTTACATAAAGAATTAAGAAAGTATTTCAGGTTACCCTTACAAGTTATTATTTTATCAATCCAAGAGGCTTTAATTGCTTTCAGTTTACTTTCTATATCAACAATGCCAATGCCACCTTCTTCTATTTTTCCAATCATTGTATTTCTTTTAATTCTATCTTTTTTGTTCCATAAAAATGTGAAGATAATTTTTTGTATATGTTTGATTTCTTTTTGTTGAGGTAAATCTAATATAGGTGCTACGTATATAAGTTTTGATATCGCGAGAGTGTTAACAACACAGCATTTTCCAAAAAGAGTAAGATTTCTAGTTTTCCATGATTCGAACAGTTTTTCCATATCTGCTATACATCTTATCCAATTGTTTTTATAACATATTTCTTTATCGTGACCAATAAAAACACCAAGAGTTTTAATACAAGATGTGTTGACTTTAATATCGAAGGTGTTCAAGTTTTTATTTTTCAAGCCACCAAGGAGAATGCATTCCGTTTTAGAAATATTCAATTTCATACCGGATACCTTACTGAACATTGAAATTTCATTTATAGCGAGGTTTAATGATACTTCATCTCTTAAGGGTAAAGTACAGTCATCTGCATGTTGAACTATTTTTATGTCACCTTTGACATCTTTATTATTTGATATATTAAAACCTCTTATTTCCTTATTTTCTCTAATCTGAATAGCTAAAATTTCAATTACAAACAAAAAAATCATTGCAGAAATGGGACACCCCTGACATATTCCCCGATTCATTTTACATGTTTTGGAAACCCACCCATTGTTTTTTAATCTAAAAATAGGTTCTTTATAAAGTATATTTACCCACTTAATAAAGTTATCACCAAAGTTGAATAATTTTAAAACTTTAAACATAAAATTCCATTCAACAGAGTCAAATGCTTTTTGGAAATCGAGAAATAAAAGAATACCATCAATGTCATTATCTTCACAATATTCAAAAATATCAACTATAATTCTTGCATTTATACCTATATATCTGCCTTTAATATAAGCTGATTGGTCATTTGATATCAAATGATCTATTATTTTTTGTAATCTTTTCGCCAAAGTAAAAGCAATGATTTTATAGTCAGCATTCGTAAGACTTATGGGTCTGTAATTACCAAGGAGATCTTTTTCACCTTTTTTATGAATCAAAGATAAAACAGTCAATCTTTGAGTAAAAGACAAGCATTTTTTTCAAAGGATTTGTTAATAGACGAGAAAAAATTAAGTTTAAGTTTTTCCCAAAATGTCTTGTAAAACTCAGAAGGTAGACCATCTAAACCTGGACTCTTATTACATTTCATGTCAAACAATGCACAACGACATTCCTCAATTGTGAGTGGAGCATTTAAAAAAGTTTTATCGTCATCAGATATAATTTTTTCAACATTTATATTTGATAGATAATCCGTAATTTCTGAGTCCTCTACATTTGTAGAAGTATATAATTTTTGGTAAAACGAACACATGTTATCTAGTATATCATCATTATTTGTCAAAATAGAATTATTTTCATGCTTCAATTGTTTTATTGTATTGGAAGTTTGTCTCTGTGACTCCAGTCTTAAAAAATATGACGAATTCTTTTCGCCTTGCTCTATCCAGTTTGCTCTTGATCTAATTTGAGCCCCCTTTGACTTTTTATCGAGAATTAATGTAAGGTCAGATTCTAGTTTTCGTTTTAAATTCATATCGATTTTTATAGACTCATTTTCTTCCATTTTTGAAATTTTATCCTCTAACTCAGAAATAAGGTGCTCGGTAGTTTTACTTAATTTTGAGGAAAAATTCATGGTAAAAGTTTTAATCGATGCTTTTGTTTCTTCCCATCTGCTATGTGGATCTAGATCGTCAAAATTTAAATTTTCAATAAAAGAATTCATCGAGTTAACGAAATTCTTATTTTCTAATAAAGATGTATTAAATTTCCAATACCCTGGACCCCTTAAAATACCACATGTATCTACTGTCAGTTTAAGACATCTATGGTCAGACATTCTTACATTATTCGAATGTTTACCTGGTATAGTTCTTGTAACAATATTACAAGAAACATAAGCAAAATCGCGGGAAATGAGCATATAATCGATTCTTGACCTCGGTATATCTTCTCCATCACACCAAGTAAAACCCGGTTGATCAGTATTTAAATCTCTCCATATATCTACTAAATTTAAACACTTTATTAAATTTCTAAGAGCCTGTTTACTTTTATCCTCTTTACTATTTATATCCAGTACACAATTAAAATCCCCAGACAGAATAATATTTTCTTTGTTACATGTCAACTGGTTTGTCCATGTAGAAACTCTTTTGAAAAAATCTGTTCTTACAACAGGATTATTAGGGGCATATATATTTATAAAAGAAAAATTTTTGTCATCAAAACGCAAATTTACCATTAAACGCCTACCATCATTGGATTTGTGAACATTTAAAATTTCAAAAGATAGATTCTTTCGAAACAAAATTGAGACACCTTTACTAAATTTCGATTCAGAAAAACAATGAAATATTTTTCCATGCCATTTAGAATCATAAATAAACTGATTTTTTTCAACAAAATGAGTTTCTTGCAAAAAAATTATATCGGCATTGATATCATTCAACCACGAGAAAAATTTTAAACGTTTTTCATGTGTTTAGACCTCTACAGTTAAGGGAGAATATTCGTAATTTTTCCATAGAGATATTATTAGATTATGTGAATCGGGCTCTGTTAACAACCACAACGTAACATGTTCATTTGTGAACGGACTTCCTGGCACCTCGTCCGGAATTCTGAGCTTTTTGTTTCGGACGTTTGCACTTCGCTAGATTCGTGAGCATGTTTCCTAAAATGTTTTTTCCAGGCCAAGAACTCATATTTGTTCTGCAAGTGCTCTGCTTGTCAAGTCCGGAGCCCCACACATCATCGTATACTGCCTCTACTATCATTACATTATCTACATCTATTTCTAATAATTTGTTTTGAAACTCTTGTACTTGTTTGAACTTTGCTTCGATCACTTCCTTCATAACTTCTTCTTGTGTTTCTAACCACTGATCCGAAACCATGACCTGGGCCCCGATACGCTTGGCATCTAGAGCGGTAGTCGCTTCGCGGATATCCGCTGCTCCGAGTGTGTCCCCGGATCTCATAGCCTTGCTGTATTGAAATGCGTGTTCGGCCGATTCGTGCTGTATGCCAAATATGTTAATGTCACAAGGATAGAAATTTGAAAGGGTATCGTCACTACCACCGAAAGTGAAAATGTTTTTTTGTTTCCCGTCATATTGCTTACATAGGTTCGAACCGGGTTTGTGACCAGGTTCCTTGCAAACTTTACAAGTTGATTCATACTCACATTGGTGCCTTGTATGATCGTCGCTCCAGCAATTAGAGCAAATGGTTTTCTTTTCTCTTTTAGTCTGGCCAGTGTGAAAAATAGAGCATCGAAGTCCCGCACAAAAAGTAGTTCTTGGGAGAAATTTGCCCTCCTCCATTGGCTGTATATATACAAAGCGATTTCCGTTTAAGACATCAGTCATCTTTCTTGTAGTGGGGTTTCTTATTTTTTCGTATTTTATGTCTGATGATAGTTGAACACCAAGCTTTGACAACATTTTCATAATACAGTCATCCTCAACTGAGAGGGGTACACCCTTGATCGTCACTCTTACAACATCCTCGTCAGGCTTCTCGGTACCCGCAGAATAGGGATTAGTGTCAAAGACAGATATTGTCTTGCCTTTCAGTTCGAACCCCTCAGAGAGCAAGTTCTGTCTACTTTCTCTGGAATTTACGTATATGCGCCATAAGTCGCGGTCCAGCTGAATACACTTGATATCATTTATTGATTCTCCGACTGCTTTAACCAGATCGAAATCGGTGATTTTGGATTGTTTATTACTTTGTATGTCCCTGTTTCTTAAATAGACGGGTTTAAGCATCTGTTGTCGCACAGGTAGGGGTGCGTGATGAGTGCTCACTGCACAGGTATATCCAAGTCAGAAAAATATGTACACAAATAAATCCCAATATATGAAACATAAGTAAATAATAACAAACGGAAGTTCAAACTATATACATAACAAGATAATATACATCCTTGAAACACTTTGGAATGAAATAATTCCGAATATATTTCGTCAAATTGACGGAGCGAAGTTTAGGACGTCTACCCGCTTGCTCGTCACGTGACCTTTTTATGATGGCCCTATATATATATATATATATATATATATATATATATATATATATAGCACCATGTGATAAAAATTTTTACGACACTTTTACAACCAGATATTGGCAAAAAAGAAAACAGACAAAAGACATTATTAAACATATGTTTGCTGTTGGTGTCTGCACAGGTCTTAGCCCAGCCACGACACCAGTAAGTCACTTTCATCATGTATCCTATGAAACTTTACATGCCCTTTTTGCTGCGATTGCAGATCATGTTCGTCCTCCTGTTGTCAACTTGTATCCAATATAAGCCAGAGAATGCTTGGCTACAAGATCATGTGACAAGTCTTGGTAAAACCCAAGAATGCATCGAATACACTCACTGGCAGGTAAATCTAAAACCAGACTACCTAGCCAAACATGAAACGGACAGTACATGTACACATTCATGTAACATGGTATCATACAGCACACCATCCCATAAAATTGCGTCAAGCCCAACTTCTCAAGTGAGCAGTGATAAAATTCTCTCACTCGAATTGTTCTTGAATTTAACACGCAAGAGGTACCCCAGCTACTTGCCAAAACCATCAAAGCCATTACTATTCTACTTGCTTCTCATTATTGCCCAGTCGAACGATGTTCAGACCAATCCCGGGCCTAGTAACGATAGTACAAAGTATATGTGTGGTACATGTGACAACACCGTTACCTGGGAGCATAAAGGCATAGTATACGAGACTTGTGATCAATGGTACCACGTTGACTGTCAGAACATCCATAGTAACACTTACGTACAGTTACATGACAGTATGATATCTTGGCATTGCCTTATTTGTGACAACCCCAACTACAGCACATGCCCATATGATCTTCATAGTACAAGTATACCATCCAATCCCTTTCAAAGCTTGTACCACTTATCAGATCTTGAAAATGAAAACAATATAAAATCACCAACAGAATCATTCAAACCATCCCATCAGTCGACACCTAAACAAAGTAAAAAGCCAACATCTAAATGTAAGACTCCCCTACGTGTACTCAACATAAACTTTCAATCCATCAAACGAAAACAACATTTAGTTAAAAACATCATAGAAAGCACCAAACCAGACATAATATTAGGAACTGAAACTTGGCTTGAACCAGGAATTAAAAACAACGAAATATTTCCAGAAGGGTTCAAAATTTTTAGAAGAGACAGAAAAGGTCAGCAAGGTGGAGGTGTCCTTATTGCTGTTATAGACCACTTTATCAGTGACGAAGTTGAAGATGTTTCCCCTGATGACAACTGTGAAATGATCTGGGCCAAAATTGAAATTGTAGGCTGTAAAGCATTGTATATCACTTCCTTTTACAACCCCAAAACATCTGATGAACAAAGTCTTGAATGGTTTGATATATCTCTTAAAAGAGCTTCTCAGATTAAAAATGCAGCCCTCCTCATAGGGGGAGATTTCAATTTACCTAATTTTGATTGGAAAAACAAAATCCTAAAACCTAACTCGACCCACCAAAAACTACATCATTACTTTCAAAATACACTAGATGACCTTGGCCTAACCCAACTTGTTGAACAACCCACTAGAAAAGATAACATCCTTGACTTTGTAATTACAAACTTACCAAATCAGGTCCCACGTATTGAAATCATGCCTGGAATTTCTGACCACGATATTGTTTTCTGTGAATTTAATATTACACCATCCAAAATTAAGCAAATCCCCAGGGACATACCACTCTATAATAAAGCAAACTGGGACACCATCAAAATGGAAATTAACATCCTAAACAATCATATACAGGAAGAAGTAAACACACTATCAGTGAATGAACTGTGGAACAAATTTAAAAACAACTTAAATTATCTAGTTACGAAACACATACCACATAAGAAACTTTCATCAAAACCAAAAATACCGTGGATAACACCTAAAACAAAAACTCTCATGAAAAAAAGAGATAGACTCTACAGAAAAATGAAAAAAAGTGGAAACAAAGACCTAAAAGATAAATATAAGCAACATAAACACCAAGTACAAAAACAACTTAGACACTCGTATTGGACCTACATAGAAAACATCGTAACACCAAAACAGGATGATAACAGCTTCACCAATATGACGAAATTTTGGTCCAACATTAAAAGTAAAAAGACAGATTACAGTGGAGTAACATCTTTAAAGCAAGATGGTAGACTTATTACAGATCCTAAACAAAAGTCTGATTCACTTAACCAACAATTTCAGTCTGTGTTTTCTGAAGCAGTTGACATCACATCCTCAGAATTCACCCAGGGTAACTATATGAAAGACATCCGTAACTATCCTGTCATGCAAGACATAACAGTTACGCCCCCTGGTATCGAAAAACTATTGTCAAAACTAGACCCCTCCAAGGCAAGTGGGCCTGATGAACTCAAACCCCGTCTTTTGAAAGAACTTGCCCATGAAATCTCGCCAATACTCTCTTTAATTTTTCAGAATTCACTTGACACTGGTGACGTCCCTACTGATTGGCGTACTGCACATGTCTCTCCAATTTACAAGAAAGGGTCAAAGTTCAATCCTGAAAACTACCGTCCTATCTCCTTAACTTGTATTTGTTGCAAAATTCTCGAACACGTTGTAGTAAGCTCCGTCATGACCCATGCAGACACACACAACATTCTGTATCCTCTTCAACATGGTTTCCGACAATCTAGGTCTTGCGAGACCCAACTATTAGAATTCATAGACGATGTGTCCAAAAACATAGAAAAGTCAACTCAAACAGATATTTTAATTATGGATTTTTCGAAGGCTTTCGATAAGGTCAGTCACAATTTGCTTATACACAAACTGAATTTTTACGGCATACAAGGAAATACTAATAGATGGATTCAAAATTTTCTGAAATCTCGTTCTCAGGTTCCGATTATGTCCCTGTTCAGTCCGGTGTTCCCCAGGGGTCGGTACTGGGTCCCAGTCTGTTTCTCTACATCAGTGACATTCCTGTTGGCCTTGACTCTACCATACGTCTTTTCGCAGATGATACCATTGCATATCTTGCCATCAAATCTAACACAGACTGCGTAACACTACAGGATGATTTAAACAAATTAGGTACATGGGAAAATAAATGGAAAATGGCTTTCCACCCAGATAAATGCAATGTTCTCTCCATCAGTAGAAGTAAAACCCCAATTAAATTTAACTACACTCTACACGGCCAAATACTTGAACATGTTAATAGTGCTAAATACCTGGGAGTAACCATTCAATCAGATCTTAAGTGGAACAATCATATAAATAACGTAACTAAAAAAGCAAACATCACACTAGGCTTTCTTAAAAGGAATCTTAACATCAATTCCACCTCAGTAAAGGAGCAGGCATATAAATCATTAGTAAGACCATCACTAGAGTATGCCTGCTCAGTTTGGGATCCCTACTTTACTGAGGATATAAATAAACTTGATATGATCCAAAGAAGGGGGGCTAGATACGTAACGGGCCGACACTGTAACACCTCCAGTGTCAGTAACATGCTAATTAATCTTAAATGGAGAAGTCTAGCAGACAGACGCACAGACTCCAGATTAACAATGTTTTACAAAATAGTAAATGAGAAAGTGGCCATACCAAAAACAGACAGACTCATCCCCCCTCTCAGACTCTCGCGAAATATGCACACTCTTTCATTTCAAATCCCATCATGCCGAACACAAATTAGACAAAACTCTTTTTTTCCCACGTACAATTAAAGACTGGAACCATCTTCCTCTGAACACTGTGATGAGCGACTCTGTTGAGTCGTTCAAAACAGCTGTCTCAGCCACTATCTACACACACTAAAACCATCACGTAATGTAAATAGTTTTAACTCTTTTAATAATTATGTTTGTTCTATCTAGCCTGCGCAACCCAGTGATGTAATCTTCAACAAGCTGAAGGCGATCACTTATAGAGTAGAAGTAGAAGTAGAAACATATAACAGTGCCGTAAACTCCTCTTGAAATAGTATGAAGTCATTTCTCTAAAGCATTGACGGGCAATGAAAAAAAAAATGGGATAATGATTTATATATAAATGTATATATGGCCAGCAAAAAAAAAAAATTAAGCTAGTCGGAAGAAAAACAAGTGTTTGCATACTTTGTTTCTACACTTGAACCGACATTGGAAAATATCAAAAAGGGGGAGGTGTTACAAAAATACTTCATCCCATCCCCTGTTTTGAAAAAAGAGGGGATGGGGCACATGCCCCTTTTGCTACCAGAAGAAAAACTAGCGTTTTACTGCTTTGTTTCCACACTTTAATTGATATTCTAACTACTTGATGATAAAAAATCTTAAAGATTAAAGGGGGCGGAACATACGCCCCCCCCCGCCCCTTGATTTGAAAGAGGGGCACATTCCCCCGCTGCTGCCTCACCCTTTTAAAAGATAATAAGAGGAAACCAGTAGAGCTTCAGTCTCGACAGAGACTTCTGGTTCTTTTGCTGAATACCTTGAAAGACTGCAGAAAAAAGTCTAGAAAACATGACCTCGGATGGACGGACAATGCCATAACATAATACGCCCTGTCTATGAAGGGTGTATCAAAATGAAATGTTTTGTTTTTACACTATTAAATATATCATCCTGATCAACTTTTTTATTTAAAAATAACAAGAATATGATTGAACAATTAACATGAACCATGCAGAATGTACATATCGATGTAAATATAAATTGCTTAAATACAGACACATTGTGGAATTTGGATATAAAACGACACAAAAAACACATGGAAGGAATACTTTTCATTTTAAAATTAAATGTGTTGCATTATGACATAAGAACCTTGATATCAATCATTGAGATGGGTATGCTATATTGCATGTACTGAATTCTCCATATAAGTTAGATATTATGGTCGAATCACCATTATCCAGCACATAGAATCATAAAATGATTAAAAACAGGGCACCGCTACGGGTGCATGATATGCACACATCATGTTTAAAGGTGGTCTACAAGCCAAATTCTTTCATATGACACCATCAAGTTTTGTTTCCCCTTTAGTTAAGGAGGAGCAGCCTGGACAAGATTTTCCGACCCCACCCATTTTCCCCCACCCCGGGGACCTGACCCCAACTTTGAAACCCACATACACAACTACAAGCCACATCCTTTCATATGACACCATCAAAACTTTTGTTCCTCTTTTAGTTAAGGAGGATAAGCCTGGACAAGCTTTTGCCGATCCCACCTATTTTTCCCCACCCCAGGGGCCTGACCCCAACTTTGAAACCCACATGCACAACTACAAGCTACACCCTTTCATATAACACCATCAAAAGTTTTGTTACCCCTTTAATTAAGGAGGAGAAGCCCGGACAAGCTTTTCTGACCCTGCCCATTCTCCCCCACCCCAGGGGTCTGACCCCAACTTTGAAACCCACATGCACAACTACATGCTACACCCTTTCATATAACACCATCAAAAGTTTTGTTACCCCTTTAATTAAGGAGGAGAAGTCCGGACAAGCTTTTCTGACCCTGCCCATTCTCCCCCACCCCAGGGGTCTGACCCTAATTTTGAAACCCACATGCACAACTGCAAGCCACATCCTTTCATATGACACCATCAAAAATTTTGTTCCCCCTTTTGTTACAGAGTAGAAGCCCGGAAAACCTTTACGACCCCTTCCATTTTCCCCCAGTCCAGGAGCCTGACCCAAACTTTGAAACCCACATGCACAACTACCAGCCACATCATTTCATATGACACCATCAAAATTTTTGTTCCTCTTTTAGTTAAGGAGGATAAGCCTGGACAAGCTTTTGCCGATCCCACCCATTTACCCCCACCCCAGGGGCCTGACCCCAACTTTGAAACCCACATGCACAACTACAAGCTACACCCTTTCATATAACACCATCAAAAGTTTTGTTACCCCTTTAATTAAGGAGGAGAAGCCTGGACAAGCTTTTCTGACCCTGCCCATTCTCCCCCACCCCAGGGGTCTGACCCAAACTTTGAAACCCACATGTACAACTACAAGCTACACCCTTTCATATAACACCATCAAAAGTTTTGTTACCCCTTTAATTAAGGAGGAGAAGCCTGGACAAGCTTTTCTGACCCTGCCCATTCTCCCCCACCCCAGGAGTCTGACCCCAACTTTGTAACCCACATGCACAACTACAAGCTACACCCTTTCATATAACACCATCAAAAGTTTTGTTACCCCTTTAATTAAGGAGGAGCAGCCTGTACAAGCTTTTCTGAGCCTGCCCATTCTCCCCCACCCCAGGGGTCTGACCCCAACTTTGAAACCCACATGTACAACTACAAGCCACATCCTTTCATATGACACCATCAAAAGTTTTGTTCCCCCTTTCGTTACGGAGTAGAAGCCCGGAAAACCTTTACGACCCCTTCCATTTTCCCCCAGCCCAGGAGCCTGACCCCAACTTTGAAACCCACATGCACAACTACAAGCCACATACTTTCATATGACACCATCAAAAGTTTTGTTCCCTCTTTAGTTAAGGAGGAGAAGCCTGGACAAGCTTTTCCAACCCAGCCCATTTTCCCCCACCCCAGGGGCCTGACCCAACTTTGAAACCCAAATGCACAACTACAAGCCACACCCTTTCATATAACACCATCAAAAGTTTTGTTACCCCTTTAATTAAGGAGGAGAAGCCTGGACAAGCTTTTTTGACCCTGCCCATTCTCCCCCACCCCAGGGGTCTGACCTCAACTTTGAAACCCACATGCACAACTACAAGCCACACTCTTTCATATGACACCATCAAAAGTTTTGTTTCCCCTTTAGTTAAGGAGGAGAAGCCTGGACAAGGATGGATGGACGGACGGACAGATGTCAGCAGTATAGCATAATACGCCTACATTTTTAAATGCGGGCATATAAAAACTATTCAACTTCTCAAAACTACTACCGGTACCTTAACCAAAAATAAACCCTGGGACAGAGACTTCGTTCAGTATGTATTTCAGCATTAGAGTAATCCATCTGTATTACAGTGTTAAAATAACTCACTGTACACAAAAGGAGAATTGATGTTCGTATAATGATACGAATAAGAATTAAAAATGGAATCCACATGATATCAATTAATCAAGTCAAGCCTTGGGATCTATATGCACACTGAACATTGTATGGTAACATTAACAAATTTCAAATCTTTCTCAAGAAAAACATTCCTAGGTACTGATATTCAATGGATAGTAAATTACTTCTTAATTCTTTCTTTAAACAAATATTTGCAATATATGTGAAATTAATGCCTCTCTGTGTATCATAATATCATTGTACAATTCATCAACTACCTTACTGTTCATTTGACAATAACATAAAAGTCATACGACTCCAGTAATTCCAGTGGAAAATTGTAATTAATTGCTACAAACTCATAATTCAAGTAGACAAACAAACAAATACTCTAAACAAGCAAGAGGAACAAGTGGACCTATATCGCTCACCTGAAATAAAAAACATTGCACATAAGGATATTACACAACAATGCTTTTAGGTAGCCACAAGTCTTTTGTTTCTTTAAAACTTTAAAACGTCTAAAATTATACATGACCTTTTTGCTTAATATCCACCAAGTTTCCTCAAAATCAGTTTAGAGGTAAAAAAGAAGAAAAATTGAAAATGTGAAAAATCAACCCCTCCCCTCACCTTCTTTTTGCAGTCTTAATTCTTTGACAGAAACATTCCTTTCATTAATTCTGGCTAATTAAATGCATAAAAAATAAACCACAAAAAGGAAAATATTCATGAAATTCTTTTTTGCACTAAAATTACAATACTGAGAAGTCCAAAACTTTATCATTTGGAATGGAATCCGAAACAACACCACTTCCTCACATCCTTCTATATCACTCTGATATATTCAGTTTGTCTCTGTATGTAGTGGTTCTGAAAAAGAAGTTTGTCAACAAAGAGTGCCATCTAAGACTTACTGTTGGTTATGGTATCGACCTATTGACAGATCTGCAAGAAAAACAACTGCACTTGTAGGGGATCTATAGTACTTCATGTATACCAAGTTTCATCAAAATCCTTCCAGTGGTTTAAGGAAGAAGTCGAAAATGGTAAAAGTTTACAGACAGTCAGACGACAGACAAAAGGTGATCAGACGGGTTAAAAACAATGGAATGTTAACATACTTGCCATAATATTCTGAGATTTATAATTTAAAATCATTCAAAAATGTAAAATTGTTATTGAAAATATGTAAATGTTTTCTATTACTGAGTAAATAAACCAGCACCCCTGTGTGTAAAGACTCTAATCTACAATATCAGCAAAGTTATATTTTAGGGGATTTAAACATTTGCTAAAATTGACTTAATGATTATAAGAAAATATTGATGTGTATTTTAAAATCTAGTGCACCATAAAATTATGTGCATTTCCATTTCTGTCTCTCCAGTCATGCCCAATGCCAAAAACATTTGAAATCCAAAGCATAAATATTCCAACAGCAAGCTGATTACCAAAACGAAATAAAGTAAGATTCAAAGAACCCATCTAAGGACAGAGTATGATGAAGGTACTCCTAAATTTTACAATAATTCACAGAATTTTATAATAAATGTTATACCGCTAATTTGCAGTAACAATTCAATGGGAATATGCAAATTTCTAGATACCAGTTTGGACTGACATTTTTCGAAGTTTTGCACACCTCATGGCAAAGGTGTGGCATGTTTACATCTATCTCTTTGTAAAGTTAATGACCAACTCTGTTTCAATGCGAATAAATCAACAAAGACATGAATATATTACGGGAAAACAATATTTTTGTAATGTTTTAAAAAATCAAACTGAGACCTAGCAGCATCAAGAGTGAATTTTCTTTAACTTCTTGAGGTGGTTCAGATCTTCAGTTCAGCAGATCCCGGTGGAGAGTTGGCTTCTATGAAAAAGAAGTTGTGTTTATGAAACATGAATTGCACACTCTAACAATTCAAAAGTAAAATTTAACCAATGTTTAAGTTTTTTTGCCACAGACAAACACATAGACAGACAGACTAGCCAAAAACTATATGCCAACGAATCTCTGACTCTGGGTCATAATTAAAAAAATGATTGTGAAAAATATAATATATGAACACTATAATAGTAGACTTCTTTTGACAAATAAGTGCTGGTAATTTCACTGAAAAATTCCTTTTTATTTACAGTAAATTTTATTTACTATAATGATCAGTGGTGTCCCACCTTTACCTCAATTCAAAAAACGAGGAGTGCATAATAATTGAACAATGACAGTCCAGCCTTGTATTTTGAAATAGACATATTCATAATCTCATTCTAATAAAAAATCAACTAACAATATGGTATGTAAAAACAACAGAGAACATATCTCACATTTTTGATTTCATTACTGGCTGAAGTTTTATAAATTTTGGAAGTTATATCTAAGTACATACAATAGAAATCATTATGAACATTTATTTTCAATTTACTACTGGCAAAAATAAGCAAAACATATTTTCAATAATAAAACATATAACAATAATTTCGAGCAAAATATTTAAATTTTTTAATAGTTATAATTGATACTTTTCACTAAGCAAATACCCTAATTATCTCCCCTTGTCAGCCATTTTGTGGGTCAAAATGTGAAGTTTTGTGCTTTAATCAACAAAAATACAGACTGAATTTCTTTGAAATCATCTTTGAAATTATAAATTGCTTACAAACTAATAAATATTAAGATGTAATTCATTTTGAAACTTAATTTTGATGCAAAATTATGAACACCCTTTCCAAACAAGGGTCTTAAAACTTAAAATACTATGGATAAACATCATTCTCTTTTTTTACCCCAAATATGGCTAACTATAGGAGGTAACTCCAATAAAATTAGACTCGGTGAAACTATCTATAGGGAAAACTGTACTATCACAAAAACTATATAACACTTAGCAATGAGTTATCAATGCACAGAAAATGTCTTAATACAAGCAGTATCACATCTGGATATCTAGCATAAACCCTACCCAAACAAAATACCCATAGAGGTAAACTAAACAACCTGTTACAGGTAATCTAAACAACCTGGTACAGGTAATCTAAACAACTTGTTACAGGTAATCTAAACAACTTGTTACAGGTAATCTATACAATCAGTTACTGGTAATCTATACAATCAGTTAAAACCATTTTCATTATGCTACAATGTTCTTTAGTGAAGTATTCCAAGGAACATGTGTTACCTAAGACGGCAAATAAAACAAAGATAAGACACAGATAAGACACAGATAAGGACCTCAAATGTCACTAATCTTCACAGAAGACAAACTTTAAGCTTTTTGTGCAGCACCACAATGAAGTGCCTTGATTGTGCAGCACCATAAATAAGTTCCTTGATTGTGCAGTTCCTTGTTAGTCAGAAAATATTATCAACTCCTTATACATTCATGTATAACAAAGTAATACATAATTAAAATAATTATTTCTATATACTGTACCCTAATGACAATAAATACAGATCTGGTAAATAATTGAGATTCAAATTTGATGTATTATCAACAAAAGCATGTGTCTGCATGAATTAAATACTGTATATAAAAAACACATTTCAATGAATGACAAATTTACAATGTAACCATTACAAAAGATATATCTGTACAGTATAATGCACACAGTTAGTGTAGTATACACGTACATATGCATAAATAATTGCCAGATGAATTTATATCTGTATCATTAATAAATATAAACTAAGAAGGTTAAAATAATGCCAGATGAAAGCTATATTATAATCAAACATACTTAAATCCCATTCTCATTACGTTACTGACCTTTATGATTACATTTATATTAATTCGACATCTGTATGAAAACAATTTAAAAGTTAGCCTATCTGAATTTTTATAGAATTAATGTATTTTTTGTATTTTTATTAAATTAATGTATGTATAAACAGTAAGTGATAACAGTTCTTCACTCATGACCACATAACATGTAGCTCTTAACACAAATTCTGGAAAAAAAAGATAAAACAAAAATATGAAATATTTCTAATACTTGATAAGTGCAACACAAGATGAATACTTTTAACAATATGTTTTACAAATTCATTCTATCAATACAATCACCATATGAAAAAGCAACACCAAACAATATCCATTTTATGCAGAAGATTCTTGTTCACTGCTGCTCACTCTTTCTGTGCGGAATCTTTTGGTCCCTGTTATCTTCAGTTTAGGGGTGGATGGGGGAGTGTCATGGGGTCTCACAAGAGGTGGGGTAGGATGCTCTACCTCGCTTACAGCAACTGTCTGAAACTTACTGGGAGGAGGAGGAGAGGCAGGATACCTCACTCCATTATCTGCATTAGAGTCAGCATTTGTAGACAGGGGTGGGGTTGTATAGTTGACTTTGATGTCTACCTGCGAGCCAAATTTTCTAGGTGGTGGTGGGGTTGGGTATTTACTGCTATATTCCCTTTGAAACTTTGTAGGAGGGTGTGGTGGTGGGCTGTACAAATCAGATGTGTCAACGTCCCTTAGTGAAAATTCATCTCCATGTTCTGTAAAGGTAAAGCGTGGAAGATTTGTTTTGCTGTTTGGTTTGGCAGATGAGGTCATAGGCAACCGTCCAGTGTTACTTGTATCTCCACTCTCATGTTGCAGAAGAGGAATATCTTCTTTTGAATCAGAGGAATTTGCTGGAAAAACTTTGTCTATATCAATAGGCGAGTTATCGTCTAAACTTGCTTTACCAGGAATACAGAAATCTACAGTTTTAACAGGAACTCCAAGGGTATGGTCCACAGACTGACTGCGTGATCGTGTCACAGGTGAGGAACTTCCTTTATCTGGTTGAGATGAGAAGTTCATATTGCCCTCAGTCCATGACATTCGACGAACATATTTGTGTTGGTGAAGGCGACTTGGAATGGCATTCATTGAATGGGGTTGAATAACATATCTGAAAGCAATAAATTATGGAATAAGCTCAAGTTTAATATATCTGTATATATCTGAAAGCACTTAATTTCTAAATAATTTGAATTACATATATCAAAACATCTAATGTAAATGAACCCATCTGTATACTATCATATGTTTTAATAGTACTATAAACATATTAACAATTTTTAATTCATCATTTTTATGTTTGATGTTTATATTGTAACACGATACGTACATATTGAATCTTTAAAAGAATATTTTGTCTTTTGTCTATGTTGAAATACATGAGGCTTTGAATTTTTCTCTAATAAGAAATCTAAATTCCAGATGTTAGAACTATATCAATTAGCTCTCTTTTTCAGCAAATTACACCCTTCCTTTCTGCATTATAAGAAAGTGAATATCTTATCATCTAGAAATCTATCCCACAAAGCACCTTGAATACACATATCTAAATATGATGCAATGTAATGGTTACAGATCCTTGAAATGTTACTTACACAATATCTCCTGACTTTAGCCTGGTAGTAGGCAGGGGATTGATAATGATGTAAGACAAAGGTTTGGCTTTAACATCCTCACAATCTACATAATAAAAGTCACAAATATCATGATCTGTAATGTCCGACAAAATCAAAAGTGTAAGCCTTTTCAAGTAAAATGAATAATTATGTAAGTTAACTCATTTTGGTTCAAACGTTTTTAAATAGAGAAATTTTTAACATTTGGGCTGTCAGAAGATAAATATTCCTGAGATGTGTTAAATTCATAAACTACAGCAAACGCTTGTGTTCTGTGCTTTATTGTGACCCTGAATTAGGATCACAATGAAGGACAAATTGGAGAAATGATCCTTAAATATTGTTAAGTTTTGTAGGACATGAAGAAAATAAATGTACTTTATACATGGGCTGTCGTTTTCAATGAATCAATACTTCGTATGGTAATTCATTGTTGGGAGTTTAATAATAGTAGAGTTACTCATCTCCTCAGAGGGAGCTAACCCCAAATGAACGTAACACATACTGTAGTGAGATGTGTCCATACTCTGAGACTTCAGACGGCTTCTGATCAGGTCTGATATATCATTCTGCTCTGCTCTCTCATAAAACTGCTTGATATTGAATGATAATTTCTTTGGTCGGATATTCCCTTTATTGCCCTTATTGTTGTTGTCTGAATGATCATTCTGAAACATAGGTTTAACAATAATCTCAAACATGTAGCAAATGTTTTACAAATATATGTGGTTACTCCATCTTTCAAATCTCAAGCAAAGATTGAAGACTGTGAGTGTACAATGACAAAATGTTTTCTTTGTCTGTTGATTTATGTCAATCCAAGATTACTTCATTTGATAAAGTGAGGGCATTTATTACAGTGAGGGCATTTAATATGGTGAGGGCATTTATTACAGTGAGGGCATTTAATATGGTGAGGGCATTTATTACAGTGAGGGCATTTAATATGGTGAGATTATTCATTACAGTGAGGGCATTTAATATGGTGAGAGTATTCATTACAGTGAGGGCATTTAATATGGTGAGGGTATTTATTACAGGGAGGGCATTTAATATGGTGAGAGTATTTATTACAGTGAGGGCATTTAATATGGTGAGAGTATTTATTACAATGAGGGCATTTAATATGGTGAGAGTATTTATTACAGTGAGGGCATTTAATATGGTGAGAGTATTTATTACAGGGAGGGCATTTAATATGGTGAGAGTATTTATTACAATGAGGGCATTTAATATGGTGAGAGTATTTATTACAGGGAGGGTATTTAATATGGTAAAAGCATTAATTATGGGGAGGGCATTTGATATGGTGAGGGCATTTATTTTACACCTTGGACAAAATTTGAGATGACACATTGAACTAAGCGCTGAGAGCTCTTAAACATGTCAATGACTATATTGAAACAGGACCTCAGTTTTTTATGTTTCATCCTAAAAACAGGGCAACAATGAGCTGTCATAACAAAGTGGATCATCTCTCCTTTTATAATGTGTATAATGATTTTGTGAGAATGTATATTGTCCAAAATTCAAATAGTTCCAACTTTGACACTCTATTGCTTGATATAATCTCTTTTTGAATTGTATCTATGCAGAGGTGGTATTATAGAAGTAAAATTTAATGACCATATATGAGAATTTGTACTGAATTACACTATAAAAAAAAAAGACAACAGACCTCGCCATTGGCAACCAAATTTGAATAGCGAAAGTTTTTTGTAAGTAGGTCAATATTCAAGGTCAAGGTCAAAATGTAAAAACGTAAAAAATATTTGATACTCAATGAAAGGTCATGTCACAAGGAATACACACATGAAATATTTTAGCCCTATCTCTTACTGTTCATGAGTCAAAGTCAACCTTAGGTCACAAGGTCAAAACATTTGGTACCAAATGAAAGGTCTTGGCTTATTGATCGATTGATTTTTGTTTTATGTCACACCACGAATATTTCACGTATATGGTGATGGCATCTGCCTGATGCGGAGCATACAAATTTTGACTTTTACAACAGATCCACCCGAAGCAGTGGGGGATCTTTAACGTGCCATGCATACCACGACACAGGGCCTCAGGTTTTACTGTCTCATCTGAAAGACAGAACAGTCTGGCATGACCAGAGCAGGACTCAAACCCCGGCCTCCTGATCAGGAGTCTGACGTGATACTACTAGGCCACGCCGGCTTAAGGTCTTGGCATAAAGAATACACATGTGAAATATTAAAACCCTGTTTCTGATGGTTCTAAAGTTATGATCCATGTTAACAATTTTGTCTAAGTAGGTTAATTTTCAAGGTCAACATAAAAAATTTGATACATAATGGAAGGTCTTCTCACATGGAAAATACACATGAAAAATATAGCCATACCTCTTATTGTTCACAGGTTATGACAAAGGTTAATGTTTTTTAAAAGTAGGTCAAAATTCAAGTTCACAACGACAACAATGACGCTGCTGGTATAACAGCTCTGGACATTCATTCCGGCAAGCTAATAAGGGATTTTCATGGCTAAAAACAAATTATTAGCACCCATTTAGGATTTTTGGTTTTTTGGTGGAAATACCGAAACATTCAATCTGCCATGGCTTGCCAAAAATTTCATGACTTTATACATCTATAAAAAAGCAACACAATGACATCTTCTGATGAAATATATGGAACAGGTGGTAAGACCAAAAGGTACTCTGTTTCAGGTTCAAATGTAATAGTAGAGTTAACTCAGTTACATACTGTATGAGTCACTGCTCTCACTTGCAACATGAGTAGATAATCTAATTCACACAGTTTTAAGAAGAAGAAATAAGACAATTTTATGAAGGGGTAACAGAAAAATGTGAATTAAATCCTTAAAGGCTTTATTGGTGAAGGAAAAGGATCAAAATATGGCAGTAGACAACTACAGACATTAATTAATCAATCGTAATATTGAACTTGTAATGATGAATTTCTGTGTAATGAATGTCCCATAAACTCCTGCTATTACTTCTACTTCCTATCCCCTTTATTCGGGCTTTAAGTAGAGTTTGTTTCTTATGTCACTAACTTCATTTAAAATCATGCAATAATATTTAAATGATATTTAGCATTTAAGAGACACATTCAGTTTTACTTACCTCACATTCCTTTTCTGAAGGACGCTTCACAGCCTCTGATCTATAGATTGCAATGGGAATTTCTCCCGTGATGGAGCAAAGTCCTTTATATAGGTCACCATATGTTCTGTACTTACGTAAAATGTCTCTTTTCACTTTAATCTAAAATTATACACAAAATGGACTGCACTTTATTTGGTTGTAAATCTTAAGGATGAATTCATCTGAGATCTCAGGCAATTTGTTGTGTAATCACTATACATTACCCAGGAATTATCTACTGATGTAATGTTAGCAAAAGTTCAGCAGAAGAAAACATTGAAAAGTTCTATTAGTTGAAGTAAAGCAATTTTATAAAAATAGCTGGAACAAAATGCTCCAAAACACATCAAATGTAATAGATAATGATGACCATAATCCCCCCACCCTTGGATATCAGTATACTACAACACAGATAATGATGACCATAATCCCCCCCTTAGATATCAGTATACTACAACACAGATAATGATGACCATAATCCCCCCCCCCTTAGATATCAGTATACTACAACACAGATAATGATGACCATAATCCCCCCTTAGATATCAGTATACTACAACACAGATAATGATGACCATAATCCCCCCCCTTAGATATCAGTATACTACAACTCAGATAATGATGACCATAATCCCCCCTTAGATATCAGTATACTACAACATAGATAATGATGACCATAATACCCCCCCCCTTAGATATCAGTATACTACAACACAGATAATGATGACCATAATCCCCCCACCCTTGGATATCAGTATACTACAACACAGATAATGATGACCATAATCCCCCCATTAGATATCAGTATACTTCAAAACAGATAATGATGACCATAATCCCCCCCTTAGATATCAGTATACTACAACACAGATAATGATGACAATAATCCCCCCCTTAGATATCAGTATACTACAACACAGATAATGATGACCATAATCCCCCCTTAGATATCAGTATACTACAACACAGATAATGATGACCATAATTCCCCCCCCTTAGATATCAGTATACTACAACACAGATAATGATGACCATAATCCCCCCCTTAGATATCAGTATACTACAACACAGATAATGATGCCCCTAACCCCCCCCCCCTTAGATATCAGTATACTACAACACAGATAATGATGACCATAATCCCCCCTTAGATATCAGTATACTGCAACACAGATAATGATGACCATAATCCCCCCCTTAGATATCAGTATACTACAACACAGATAATGATGACCATAATCCCCCCCCCTTAGATATCAGTATACTACAACACAGATAATGATGACCATAACCCCCCCCCCCCCTTAGATATCAGTATACTGCAACACAGATAATGATGACCATAATCCCCCCCTTAGATATCAGTATACTACAACACAGATAATGATGACCATAATGCCCCCCCCCCTTAGATATCAGTATACTACAACACAGATAATGATGACCATAATCCCCCCCCCTTAGATATCAGTATACTACAACACTTATAATGATGACCATAATCCCCCCACCCTTGGATATCATTATACTACAACAAAGATAATGATGACCATAATCCCCCCCCTTAGGTATCAGTATACTACAACACAGATAATGATGACCATTATCCCCCCCCCCTTAGATATCATTATACTGCAACACAGATAATGATGACCATAATCCCCCCACCCTTGGATATCAGTATACTACAACACAGATAATGATGACCATAATCCCCCCCCTCCCTTTAGATATCAGTATAGTACAACACAGATAACATTGAAAACATGTAGTAGTAGTAGAGTAATGAAAGGAATCAAAGATATATGAAATTTAAATAAAGATATTTGACACGAAAATCAAATACAATGTACAAAAATGTTACAATCTAGATATATTAAGGGTTTTCCATTCCTAGAAAATTTTAGTGAAAAATATGTGTTTTAAAACTTTTTTTTTATTTGAAGAACATATAAAGACACAAATAAATTGGTGGTGTTAAAACACTACCTACCCATATTTGTTTATGTGTAATCAAGAAATCAAAATTATGGCGTCTTAACACACTTCATTCATATTTTGGTAATTTCTGAGTCAAACATATTATCTATTAAACTGCATTGCATGGGAAATTTTAATATGTAAATCAGGAGATTATAAACATTTCTTGTTTTGTGGTATAGTATCTTTCCTTCATGGTTCAACATCAAATTTAGAATCCCTTTTATGCATAATGAGAGAAAAGGCTGTCTTGCATAAATTTTTGCTGAAATTATCCCCCAAACATATGAATCAAAATGTGATATTTAGAGTGATGATAATATGAATTCAAAATCTCTGCAAATCTCATTTTCTTGATCAATTTTCATTCTACAATACCACATATACTTTATAACACAAGAAATATATATGTATCAAGGTTTGATTTCATGCAAAGTAAGATTTTAATACCGTATCTCCCCTATTTTGTCCCCAAAATCATTGTAAAAACAATAAAAGGACAGCTCTTATAAGTTTAAACTGCACCCTTTCTACAATATCAGAGAGTTATTTGAACATATTAAATATTTCTTTTTATATGTAACCTTGCTAAATTTATAAATAAGCAAAATAACAGAAGACCACCATCTTATTGTGACACAAAATTGATGCAGAAAACATATAATTTGGTAAGTTATAATAAATCAGAAATATGTTAACTTTAAGACCTATAGTTTTACATTCTATTGTTACTACTATGGTATACATGCTACTTTTTACTTGACAAATCAACAAACTTTTATTTTCCCTACCCTATACTTTTAACGGAATATTTATGATGTCAAACAGGGATTGGTAACATTGAATTGACAAAAAATATGCTTAGACTGAAACAAATTATTATACTATATGAAATTAATTATTCTAGAAGGAACACACTGATTAATTCAACAGAAAAAAAAGAGAAAAAAAAAGTGTTGATCTGAGAGAGGATTTTTCACATTTTCAACGGCAAAACTACAGATATCCTTATGGTGATAACATCTGTATACAATTATACTCATTCTATGAAATGCCATTATGTGTATTTTTTTCAAACTGTATCATTTTTTCCTATAAAATTTTGTTACTTCTTATAAAATAGCATTTATTTATTCTATTAACAAAGAATTATCACAATAAAATTTCTATTATACATAAAAAAAAAATGAAATTCCTAGTGCAGTTGTAATACACATGTCTAACCTTGATTAGGCAAATTACATGTACTCATATAAACAATTTAATTTGTATTTTCCCCTCTAGTATTATATCTAGTATATGTACATATTATATCCACAAAATTTGATACACATGTAATGCTTGACAACATACACTAGAAAGATGTCCAGAATTTTGTTCAGCATCTATCCCAAGTAGGAGACGCACAAATTTGATCAGGTAGCCTTTGACGAAGGTCTGGTACAATAAAGTGTCTAACATACTGCTACTGAATACATGTCCTGCAGCAAATGGTGAGCGAAATATGTGGGTCAGACTGGAACGCATGCGTTCACTGAGTTTCTGTAAATGGACAGTCACTTGCTACATTATTTGAAATGCACAACAATGGTGACTTGTGAAATACACAAAAATATCATATACATTCAAGTAGTTATTAATGATATGTATCAATGAAAATGCTACTACCTTTCATAAATTTTGTTTTTCTTCATAAAATATCTGTACGTTAAAAAATGCTTCTAATAATACAGATTTTGACCACAATTTAACTATGTTGAAAATGTATTTGTAATTAAAGAATAATATATAGCTTATTTCTTGTGAACAGAAAATGTTAGCAAAGAATATTGCACAATGGGATTAACCCAAAAAAGCATATTGGTGATACAATAAATTCTTATGAAAGCTCTTAAAAACCTTCCCTCTGCCCTTCATAAATTACCTTCACAATATCATTGTTAAAATACTGTAAAAGCCAAGCCCTCTTCCGCTCATTATAAACATACAATGTAGATACCTTTTCCAATCTGGCAATCTTCTGTGAGTATTCATCATGCGGCTGAAACTGCATGAACTTCATGTTGGAGGTCTGAGTCAGTTCAGTGATGATATTAGTACTGGGAAACAGCTTAAATACCATCTGTACTGCCACAATGGTCTCTGAATCTACCAGTACTTCCTCTACATCCATATTTGATGAGCGATTTACAATAACCAGATGACTTGCTTTGGTTATTCCAGCTTTAATCAGATCATCCACACTGAAAAAACAATGAAGTGAAGTGTACTTTATTACAACGGATTTTACAGACATCAAACAAACATTGACTGATTATTGCTTAGCACCATACACAGATTACTTCACCTTAGTAGTGGCTGCCAGGGGCATTGCTTTACCAATCCCACAGCCCTATGATTAATCAGTGAAGGTTCTTTCACACACGAACATCTACAAAAACATGAAATCTTGACATAGGATCTTGACATGGGATCTCAGTTTTTATTGAATCAGTGAGAGTTACCTATGAATATGTAACATGACATGGGATCTCAGTTTTTATTGAATCAGTGAGAGTTACCTATGAATATGTAACATGACATGGGATCTCAGTTTTTATTGAATCGGTGAGAGTTACCTATGAATATGTAACATGACATGGGATCTCAGTTTTTATTGAATCAGTGAGAGTTACCTATGAATATGTAACACGACATGGGATCTCAGTTTTTATTGAATCAGTGAGAGTTACCTATGAATATGTAACACGACATGGGATCTCAGTTTTTATTAAATCAGTGAGAGTTACCTATGAATATGTAACATGACATGGGATCTCAGTTTTTATAGAATCAGTGAGAGTTACCTATGAATATGTAACATGACATGGGATCTCAGTTTTTATTGAATCGGTGAGAGTTACCTATGAATATGTAACATGACATGGGATCTCAGTTTTTATTGAATCGGTGAGAGTTACCTATGAATATGTAACATGACATGGGATCTCAGTTTTTATAGAATCAGTGAGAGTTACCTATGAATATGTAACATGACAACGGATCTCAATTTTTTACTGTCTCAACTAAAATTGCATTTTTCACAAAATATCTTAATAGATTTATTGTAAGTTTTCAACAAATTTGTAAGAGAAATTTGAAGACCTTTTCACTAAAATCTTGTAAGAAAGTAATTTTCCTTAGAAACTGTGTAGAGCTGGCAAAGTGTCTCTTTCACTACTTGAGTAAACATAGTTGCTACATAAGGAAATCACCGATAAATATATACTCATGCTTATGACAATGACTCAAGGCTTCTCTACATTTAATAAATCAAGACAAACATAAACAAGTGTAAAGATTGTCAGAATTCTTTTTGTTAAATAATACTTAAAATTTTGTTTTGGAGGAAAATGAACCAAACAAAATGCCTTCAGCAGAGTTTGAACTGTTTCCCTTCAGCATGCCAAAACTCACCTATATCAAAATTAGAAAAATATCATGAAAACCAAGACACTTTGAAATAAAATTTTCAAATAACCCTTCAAACAGACATTTTCTAATAATACTTTGCAAATAAATGCTTTATGGCTTCTTTATCTATATTCAATTTGGATAAATCAAGAAAATGTCTTTTACACAAAAATGTGTGAAAAAAGACTAAGTCAGTAATTTTTTTCTAGTATGACTTATTGAGTGCTGCAAAACACTTACTTGTATCTTGATTTGGTTTAAAATGAAATGAAAAGTTTATCTCCTTCAGGGTTTGAATCTCTGACCTTCAGCATGCTAGAATTGACCTTACAATAACTACACGAAAAAAATCATGATACATCCAGAAAACAAAATTTTCATATGACACTTACATACAACCCTTGAAATAGAAATTCCAAACAAATGTTAGCAAATCAATAATTTTATTCACTGTATTCAATAAACCAATAAAGTAACACAAAAATATGTTTAAATGACCAAAAAAAATCTTACTTCAGAAGAGAGCCAAAAACAACATTTCTTAAGACACTCTCCTAGATCACTCCGGTCTGTTAATCTATGAAGGCAATCAGAAGAAGTTTGTCAAAGGAGGGAACCCTCTAGGCCCAACTCTGAATCTACCACTTTATGGATATGGTTTAAAACCATCAAGTTATCCCTAACAAGTTTCATCAGTATCTTTCACTTAGACCAAGTTCTGAAGGAAAAATTAACTCCTCCCCCTTTTTTTAATCTTTAAAAAATCCTATGAATTATTTTTGTATTGTATATTTCCAAATTGCATTTATTACAATAAAAAAGTTAAAATACACCAAATCAACTCATTACAATCAACCTATAAGGAATAAATCTAAGAAAGTACCTGAAAATAGTAAAAAATAACAAAGTCTACATAGATGTCAAAACTTTGAGTTCGGAATGGAACCAAAAACAACACCAATTTGTGAACCACTCTACTAAATCACTCGGATACATCACTTTGATGACTTACTAAGTCGGTGTGAGGAAAAAGTTTGTGAAAGGAAGGTACGGTACTCGCAGGGAATTCTGTTGCCCCCGCCCTGGATTCACCCCTTTACTGATCTGACCAAAAAACAACAATAATATGGGACCTTGGATACATCATCCCTACAAAGTTTGATCAAAGTCCCTCTAGCAGTTCTGAAAGAGAAGTCTTAAGTATGAAAATTTGCAAACAACGGACTGAAGGCACACTATGATTATAGCTCACTTCAGCCTTTTGCTCAGGTGCGCTCAAAAAAAGGTCTAGATGTGACCAATTATTAACGCAATGTAACAAGAACAATGCCTAGCGTGGCATAATATGCCCGTCGCTTAGTTTGAAGGGGAGGATTTTGAAAGTTTATGAAACGTTCCCCTCTAAAATTGCTTTAAATTGTTACATCCCCAATACTTCATTCTGTATCCTGCCTACAAGATTTTCTAACTAAGTAGTACTAAGGCCTTCATCTCTGACCTTGAAAAACAAAAAACAAATTGCGGTATGTTGTCTTGTGCAATGGGCTACAAGACACTGATGATATTCTGAGCCTTAGCTTAAACAGCTCCATCTATTCATTCGTCTGCTCCAGTTGATAAAATGATTCCTAAAGTTATTCCAGGTATTACAATTTACAGTAGGCTTCATTCCAATTAACTGTTATAAATATGGGAAAATATAGAAAAATGAATGTTTGGTATAATCATGTTAATATATTTTTTTTTAGTATCTTTCATTTTTAAAACCGAAATCTGCTTGTATTCCCTTATAAATATTTTAAAATACTAAAACAAATGATTTTCTTCAGTGAAAGTATTGATAGGATACTCACTGTGTCACCCTTCCCTTCAGCCAATAAACCATGGGAAATTGAGCTATTGTCTCCAAGAAAATCTGTTCTGGACTACAAGAGATCCAAGATTATTACTGACATATTTCATCTATTGTTTTGGATATTAAATAACATAATATGTAACAGAAATGGTCCTCTAAACATATTTATCATATATATGTCCAATACAACTTATGATAAAAATAAATGCACATTCAACCGAGTTTTTAAATCAGAGAGGAAAGGTAAAGTTACTACTTTTTTTGTTTTTATTTTTATGTTATAGTATATCAGCACGCATTTTCACAAAGAATTGTAAGTTACCGTATTCCATAGTAAGTTTTATTAAGGTATGGATTCCTTAATGACTTAAGATTTATTTAGTACATATATAAAAGAAATTATGTATGATTCTTTGTGAAAATGCTTGCAGTAATAAATATTGTAATTACAACATTATTATATAATAATTAGCAAGACACTACATGTATATAACAATCATACCTGCATGCCTATTGAAACCTATTGAGGATTGTTCTATTAAGTAATCCTCAAATGCCCGACATCACACATTTTAACACACTTATTCATTATGACATCATAAATAAATGGCCCGTCAAACATGAATTTAACTATGACGTCACAATGGAACTATGTAATGGGCGTGGTTAAAGTTGGATCTGGCGATCCCTCAATTGAAATTCAATGATGGCTATTACATGTTCACTTCTCATAATGGACAAATAAAAGTCTTAAAGATGACATTTTATTAGATGTTTTCAGTGAAACACATGGCTGTATGTTAACATGTTAGACTGTTTATCAGAAGGTCATCAGTTTCATGGTTTCTGGATTTCTGTGTTGTGTCCTTACACTGACAAGCCACTTTGATCAACAAAGCTATAATCATGTATACTTGCCTCAGCTGGCAAACTATCTTGCACTGGTCTGGTTCGATTCTTGTCTAATTTACATCATAATATCTGAGTAGAAGCTCTAAACTCATCCCCATGTCCTCGAGAATAACCAAATGTATTTGTTTTATGTACAGATACTTACTCATTTTCAAGCATGATGATTATAGGACTTAGAGATTTAATGCCAATGAACTCCGACCTCAATGGTACAATGAAGTTGTAAAGGCCAAGACAAAATTGTTCAGCTGCCAGAATAATTAATTGATGCTGCCACCTACTGTCATTGGCATGCTTGTAGGTCACATGACTACAGTCCTGAAACAAAAATATATTATGTACACATTTAATACATTTGCAATCGGAGTATCATCAGCTCACTCCCTATTTTGAGGTAATAAGATTTGACTTACACAGTCCCTATCTTAAAGGTAATTAGTGACAGACTAGTGATTTGACTTACACAGTCCCTGTCTTAAAGGTAATTAGTGACAGACTAGTGATTTGACTTACACAGTCCCTATCTTAAAGGTAATTAGTGACAGACTAGTAATTTGACTTACACAGTCCCTATCTTAAAGGTAATTAGTGACAGACTAGTGATTTGACTTACACAGTCCTTATCTTAAAGGTAATTAGTGACAGACTAGTGATTTGACTTACACAGTCCCTATCTTAAAGGTAATTAGTGACAGACTAGTGATTTGACTTACACAGTCCCTATCTTAAAGGTAATTAGTGACAGACTAGTGATTTGACTTACACAGTCCCTATCTTAAAGGTAATTAGTGACAGACTAGTGATTTGACTTATATAGTCCCTGTCTTAAAAGTAATTAGTGATGCACTAGTAATTTGACTTACACAGTCCCTGTCTTAAAGGTAATTAGTGACAGACTTGTGATTTGACTTACACAGTCCCTGTCTTAAAGGCAATTAGTGATGGACCAGTGATTTGACTTACACAGTCCCTATCTTAAAGGCAATTAGTGATGGACTAATGATTTGACTTACACAGTCCCAATCTTAAAGGTAAGTTGTGATGGACTTGTGATTTAACTTATGCAGTCCCTATCTTAAAGGTAATTAGTGACAGACTAGTGATTTGACTTACACGGTCCCTGTCTTAAAGGTAATTAGTGATGGACTAGTGATTTGATTTACACAGTACCTACCCTTAGGTAACCAGTGATGTACTAGTGATTTGACATATACAATCCCTGTCTTAAGGGTAATTAGTGATGGACCAGTGATTTGACTTATATAGTCCCTGTCTTAAAAGTAATTAGTGATGGACTAGCAATCTGACTTACACAGTCCCTGTCTTAAAGGTAATTAGTGACAGACTTGTGATTTGACTTACACAGTCCCTGTCTTAAAGGTAATTAGTGACAGACTTGTGATTTGACTTACACAGTCCCTGTCTTAAAGGTTAATAGTGATGGACAAGTGATTTGACTTACACAGTCCCTATCTTAAAGGTAACCAGGGATGGACAAGTGATTTGACTTACACAGTCCTTATCTTAAAGGCAATTAGTGATGGACTAATGATTTGACTTACACAGTCCCTATCTTAAAGGTAACCAGGGATGGACAAGTGATTTAACTTACACAGTCCCTATCTTAAAGGCAATTAGTGATGGACTAATGATTTGACTTACACAGTCCCTATCTTAAAGGTAACCAGTGATGGACTAGTAATTTGACTTACACAGTCCTTATCTTAAAGGTAATTAGTGATGGACTAGTGATTTGACTTACACAGTCCCTGTCTTAAAGGTAATTAGTGATGGACTAGTGATTTAACTTATACAGTCCCTATCCTGAGGTATAACCAGTGATGGACTATTGATTTGACTTACACAGACCCTAACTTAAAGGTAACCAGTGATGGACTAATGAATTGATTTATTCAGTACCTAGTGTGAAGTAAGACAGAGTTGGACTTTGTAATTTGATTTTGTTCAGGGAAAGGTCTGAATCTCATCAATGCTGTAATTTAGAAATTGGTTATCAGTTCCGCCTTTATCAACTTTCATTACTAAAAAAGATTTAAATTCATCTGTGAATGGCTCCATTTTTATTTTGCTCTCGAGCATCCTTAAAAATGACAGAGAATGTACTAGGCCTATCTTGAAACAAAATTTCTAGCAAAGCCTGCATTCACTATCTCTCCAGCCCTGTCATTTTTTACTATCCTTTTTACCACATCTTCTGGTTGGCACCAGTCAATGTTTATTAGCAGTGAAAATTGCTGGAGTATTTGCTAAAACGTTCAGCTTACACACTGCAAGACCTTTCTACATGCCTCGATTGGGATTCAATTCAAGACTTGAAAAAGGGTAAAGAATACAGAGAGTTCAGGCACAGTGCCTCCCCTCTGCACATAATGATTAAATAGACAACCTTCATATTTTACGTGATATAAGCGGCCCAAGACCCAACATGCTACTTTTTGTTGGGGTTTTCATTTTGAGCATGTAAAGGACTAGATAGTGACGTCATAATTTAAGCAATAACGTCAAAATAAAAATCCTGGCAAAGAGTTGCATGTCGGGTCTTGGGCCACTTATATCATGTAAAATATGAAGATTGTCTATTCAACTGTTCCCTTCTTCACTCCTTTAACAATAACTCTCTTTAAATACTTAAAAAAAGTCTATCTAAGCTTATTATTACATTCTAAAAATATATGCAACAACCTTTTTCAATTTTAAAAAATTCCAAAACTCCTACGTATTATTTCTGTATTCTATTTCTGTTAACATAACTGTTACAATAAAATCAGTTAAAACTCACAAAATCGATGTGCTATAAGCAACCTATTTGGAGAAAATCTATATCATTACCTGAAAAAATATCCAAAAAAGTCCAAATTTGAATTCGGGATAAATGGAACCAAAAACAACAGCACTTCTTGAGACACCCTTCTAGATCATCCTGATACATTCACACTAATGATCTATCAGCCGGCCTGAGCAAGTTTATCAAAGAAGCATACACTCTGGGGCTTATGTCACCCAGGATCCACCCCTTGACAAATCTGGCTGAAAAACAAGACTTGTAGGGGTCTTTGAGTATTTTATCCTTACCAAGCCTGATCAAAATCCCTTGATTATTTTTGAAGAAGAAATCGAAGTATAACGCTCAACTTTGAGTACACTTCATATTGGAGGAAGAAGAAGAAGTAGAAGAAGGTCTGAAAATTTCATACACAACAGATGAATGGTTAATGGACAGATGGATGTCACACTATGACTGTAGCTTATTTCAGCCTTTGGCTCAGGAGAGCTAAAAACACATTCCAATATCAGTATGGACTGCAGAAGGATGCACTATATAAATAAATTTTGTCAGATAAACATACTTCTCCCCATTTGAGGCAGCAGTCATGACGTCGATGTTTGACAAGATGACATATAGTTTTTCTAGCCCCTGTTAAAAATGTAGGTGGTGGTCCTTTGACATAACTGCAAAAAAACAGAGATATTCTTAAACAACAATTCTAAAATCTTCTTTGTACAGCTGTTGTAATCATGTTAATGAAAAGTTTGCCATTCAGGCTCAGGTCTGCTGAACTCATGGTTTGTGATTAACAAATTTCCATGTGAACTAATAATAGACAGCTGTTTGCTTCTTTACAATTTAAAACTACGTTTACAAGAAGGATTTGAAGAAAAATTGATACTGTATATATAAAAAAATAACAAGAGTTGTCAGACAACAACATAGCTCACTGGTGATAACCAAATTTAAATAGCAAAAGTTCGTGTCCCAAGGAATACACAAATGAAATATTCAAGCCCTTTCAATTAGTGTTCTTAAGTTATGACCAAGGTTTTAATATTTTTAAAGTAGGTCAAACTTCAAGGTCAATGTCACAAGGTCAAAATTTTTTCTACCTAATGAAAGGTCTTAACACAAGAAATACACATATGAAATATTAAAGCCCTGTCTCCATCGGTTCTAAAGTTAATAGGATCCAAGTTAAAGTTTTTGTCTACGGATGACAACAACACTGGGGGTATGAAAAATATCTCTCCGGACATTCATCCCCTCAAGCTAATAATAAAATGAAATATTTGATCTTTAGTATTAAATAAAATCTTTTTCAGTACAGGAATAAATTTTAAGAATATTGGATGCTATTTTCAAATATAGAATACAATGAATTTTATCTTTTTTTATATAGATAAACATAATTACAATGATAATGAATAAACCAATATAAAGAACTAAAGTAATTTAAGAAAATAATAACAATGATACAAAATAAAAAGGAAAAAAAAGCTCATTACTGATAAACTGAAAGAAAAAGCGTTTTTCCTGAATACATTGTTACACCTTTAGTTAATGCTTCAATTTCACTTGTTATATTATCTGTTTGTAATTTTTTTTATAAAGTGATTTGATTAGATCCTTATTTGCTTCATCATTACTATGGCAAAGGGCTGGGAAAGAGCTGAGTAACGAACATGTCAAACAGACAAAGGGCACATGGAAATAAATCATGTTGACACGGATTTCTGTGCGTTCAGTCAAGTAGTCTTGTCATGTGTGCTAAAATCAATACTTGTGACTGCTTTTCACATTAACGTGAATGTTATGCACCCATCTGTATATCTGCAGGCATACAATACATAATGCAGTACTTCTCATGCGTGGATCAAGAAATTTTTGTCAGAGGGGGTCTAACCAAAAAAGGTAAATTTTTCTCTCAGGCGAGGGGGGAGGGGGGTCCAACCCCAAAAATGCCCAAATATTACCTTTTTTGGTAAAATTTTCGGTGCCAGGGGGGTCCAGACCTCCGGTACCCCCTCTGTATCCACGCATGCTTCTACCTCAATTTATCTTTTGGAAATGTTTAATGAATCAATAATGATCGATAATGTATTTGAATCAATAATGATATATATTAAGACCATAACTGAAATTTTGCAGTTGAAGCAAAAATCAGTTTCTCTATTTTTAAAGTCTTGCTAATGTTATTTAAAAATTTGATTATTTAATTAATGACAAAGACAAACTATATACATTCATAATGAAATAAACTGAATGAAATTGATGAAAATTGCTAATTTTATAGTAAATATGACCTTTATCCTAGTTCTTATTTAAAAAATAAAAGGAAAAAATACATGGAGTAAAGGCCATAGGAATAAAGGTCATATCTACAACATACAACCTTTATAAAAACTTTGTGAACAGCAATGTTGAAATGGGTCAAATCTACAACATAGAACCTTTTATAGCACCTTTTACCGCTGTTTTCTCTGAAACTATCTGTACATAGTCCAAGATTCTCTGCCCTTCTCCCATTTTTGATACATGTATAAGCAGTTTGCGCCGATATTGCCGATATCAAAAGTGGGAGAAAGGCAGAGAATTTCGGACTAATTAAGACTTCGGCTACAAAATTATATTAGAAGATGTAGAGCAATATAGGTTATATGAAAAAAGAATAATCTTAAATAGGTCGTAAATGGGTAGTTACAACCTTTTTATGATTATCATATTTCCATGGTGTCAATATGCTAATAAGCTATTTATAAAAAAGTCTAATTTTGTTGTCTTACTATTTGTGCAGGAGCAAACAAGATGTGATAATATAGTTAAAAACCAGCTTGAATTTTTACAACCAAAGGCTAGATAAATACACAATATATTTGTTTGAAAACTGAGATTTTCAATTCATCCGATACAGGAATTAAGCTTGCTTGAGCTATGGTAAACACATATATATACACACAGACACACATACGCCCTAGCACACATACAAATGAATACACATAAACATATACATGTACATGACTGTATAATTTATCTAATAATTATGTACATTGCATATACATATTCACTGTGGTTCAAGCACATTGAGTTCTTGCTTATCCTATGAAATTTTGATTTACATATACATGTATATAAATTAATTAACTATAAAGAATAAAATCATAACTTTTCCATGATTTAGACTTAAATTATCATAAAAATCCATAATTACAAAAAATTCTTTACATTATTTTTCTAAATTAATCATATATTAAATTAATTCAATATATTTTCTTTTTCATTAAATGAATCTGCGTACAGAGTGATAACCAAACCACCATGGCTGAACCTAAAGAACTCCAAATTCACACACTATGTTTATTATGTTGTGCCACTATGGTTAAGAGGTTGATAACCTCCTGCTTCCATGTCGCAATATAACTGAAAAATTGTTGAAAGCGACGTAAAACACCAATTAACCAACCAACCAAATTCACACACAATATAATACTGTACACAACATACCTGGTAGAGTTTTTACATAAATACTGACATTCTCATACATTATACCCTGGTACATATTGAAAACAAAAGAAAATATATTATATTATAATATATTATATAAAACAAAACTTCTTCTTGTTCAAAAAGTTTCAAAATACCTAATGATATTAACATCATCTAGTCAAATTTACTTTAATTATCTATCATACTTTTCTTCACTAAAATAATTCATGAGCATATTTTCCTGTTTTTAGAATCGAAGGTTTATAGATGAACTGTTAACAGGAAACATTGAACACAATCATATTCCTGAAGCATCAGTTCCTTTTCATGAAGGCATCAATCATGTATTTAAGGGTTCTCCATCCCTAAGAAAATACGTGCTTTTTCAAAAATTCTTTTTTTATTTCAGGAACATAATTATATGACACAAACAAATTGGTGGTGTTATTACATTACCTACCCATATTTGTTTTCGTCTGAGCAAGAAATCAAAATTATGGAGTCTTAACATGCACAATTCATATTTTTGTAGTTTTGTTGTCAAACATATCATTTATTGGTTTGCATTGCACAGCCAACTTTATGTAAATCCATGAATACATTGTATATTTGGAGCAATGCCAAGTGTGGCATCCCCTCATATGGCAGCAAAATTCATGGTACTAAACTGACTTTGACCTATGGATCTTCCTTTCATTATACCCAAAATATATCTGAAGTATGAACCCAATAGGGCCCACACTATGACTTTTAGAGTGTCTACACAGTTTTGTTACTGACACATGCACGCACCCACACATCCATCCATGCATGATCGCACCTACACACAGACAATACTGTTACTATATTCCCACTGCAATGCTGTTGTGAGGGCATAATAAAATATCTTGGACTCAGAGTAGCTCAGTGAAAATCATTCTGGTTTTTTTTTCAGAGTATGGCATATAGGGCAATGTAATCTTGTAAATTGTGATTATGATTAGATAGTTATGGATTTTAAATTATTTTGATAATGCAAAATACATCAATATATTATCTAAATACATCAATACATTATCTATATGCTCCAGGGTCCGGCGCCATAAAATGAGAATATACTTAAGTCAAAAATTCATATTCTTCTGTTCATCAATGAAGTAATAACTGGGATTTGGATTTTATTTAGTTTTATTCTACTGATAAATAGAATTAAACCATTCTGCATTAAAATTTATTTGAATGTTTGATAATGGAATAAATCAAAATGAAATTTTTGACTTAAGTATATTCTCAGTTTATGGCGTCGGACCCAGATTATTCTAAATTTGAGCATAAAAGATTAAACTGTTATAGATTTCGATGAATAACCTGTAAAAAATTGTTATAACAGAGGAATGACAGAAGATGAATAGTAATCCCTAGGTGTTGTTAAGGTAATCACTTCAAGAAATATCTTTCAATTAATGTATCTTACATGTTATATTGTATATTACTATAATTTAATTAATAAAGATAATTAAAAAAAAAACAAATGTAATAGATATACATGAAAGAATATGTATGCCACACACACATGCTGTTGATACTAGTATTGCAGACATTTACATCCAACTGTATGCTCATGCTAATGATGTTACTGCTGTGTTTGACTGTATATCTGTGTAATGTAGGTGATATTACTGCTGTGTTTGTCTGTATATCTGTGTAATGTAGGTGATATTACTGCTGTGTTTGCCTGTATATCTGTGTAATCTAGATGATTTCATTGCTGTATTTGCCTGTATATCTGTGTAATGTAGGTGATGTTACTGCTGTATTTGCCTGTATATCTGTGAAATGTAGGTGATGTAACTGCTGTGTTTGCCTGTATATCTGTGTAATGTAGTTGATGTTACTGCTGTATTTGCCTGTATATCTGTGTAATGTAGGTGATGTAACTGCTGTGTTTGCCTGTATATCTTTGTAATGTAGGTGATGTTACTGCTGTGTTTGCCTGTATATCTGTGTAATGTAGGTGATGTTACTGCTGTGTTTGCCTGTATATCTGTGTAATGTAGGTGATGTTACTGCTGTGTTTGCCTGTATATCTGTGTAATGTAGGTGATGTTACTGCTGTGTTTGCCTGTATATCTGTGTAATGTAGGTGATGTTACTGCTGTGTTTGCCTGTATATCTGTGTAATGTAGGTGATGTTACTGCTGTGTTTGCCTGTATATCTGTGTAATGTAGGTGATGTTACTGCTGTGTTTGCCTGTATATCTGTGTAATCTAGATGATGCAACTGCTATAAACTAGCAACAAGAGGAGCAAGGCAGAGATTTTACATACATGTTCATGTATATACAGATCATGCTTTACAACAACACCATAAGTTTCTGCTGTCCATGAATATAGATGCAATATAATCTTGTACAGTATCTCATCATGGCATATACATGGCAGGTCAAAATACCCCAACAAGTTAGTTTAGTTGAAAAAAAAATGATATGAAATACAAGATAGTTAGTATAATATCACTTTACAAGTCTCTACTGAAACCAAACTTAAGAAGTTTTAATAAGTTTTCTATTATAGTGGGATTTAAGAAGTCATAAATTTTCTATGAAAAGTTTTTTTCAAATTCTCTGAGTTACTCTGACAATACTAAACTGTTAAAGATAATAGAGAAAAAGAAATTAGTAAAGATCAAATTGTTCAAATAAAGTTGGTGTAAATTTACTGCAGTAAACAAAAATAAATTTTTATTATCCCTGAATTCCCTGTAAAATATGTTTCACCTAATTATCTAAATAATTATAATTGTTAAGAAGTCTTCTGAATGGAAGTGTTAAATGAATAACAAAGTCCACAAATTTCTGACCAATTGTCCTTTATCATATGGAAACTATTCTCTGTTTCCACACTGAGTGAACATTGAGTGTAATTTGTTTTTCAATACATAAAGTGACACAAAGATGACAGAATATAATTTATCCTTGTCATTCAGATAGCATCTGATTGTGATTATACACAAGTGCATCAAGGTATGTGTTTGCCTGTTAAATGTTTCTTCATAATGAGGTCACTGGTTTGAACAGCTAACTATGAAAATCTCCCTTCCTCTTTCAATTACCAGCAAGCCTTTTAATATGTGAGATTTGCAAATTAATGTGATTCCACAGCCCCACCTCTCCTATTTTACAATATTATTTCTCTAGGTCATTTTAAAAGAGTTTTGCAAACAAAGCTTTAAGATAAACAAATATGTCACAATACATATTATTTTAGGATGTATAATTATTTCAGACAAATTTTATGTAAACACAATAGTGAAATTTGAACAGAAGCCTAACAATTAATAGACCTATTATTGGAGACACACATCTGCTAAAAAATCTAACAGATATAGATATCTTGAACCAGGCAATTTTAGTACATGTTACAGAATGATATGATGATTATATTTCTGTGATGCATGTTAATATGATATGAAGGCTGATTGAAACTACAACCTTAACTCACCGATCATGGAGTTTATTACGATGATTTGGGCTAATGACCTCCAAAAGCTGAGGCGTTTGATTGGCTGGCTTACATCTAGTGGTGCATTATTGACCGATTATTCACAATATCATACAACAAAGCAAAATTGTTACAGTAATAGATATGTCAAACTCCTTTAGTGTAATAAGTGCTTAAGTTTTCTCAATTAACATTTAGTGCTAAGATCACTCTTCCACAAAATATATAAAAACTCTAGCTTTCTCAAAATGTAACCAAGAGATAAAATTGGTAAGTAAATTAAGATATACAGAAACAAGGTTATCCATCTGAAACCATGTTCATTGAAATTTCTGCTCCATCTTACATAACAATTTATTTCAGTATTTCTATAAAAACGACACCAAAACTGAACAAAAAATACCACAAATTCCATCATATGTACATGGTATTTCCTCAGGGAAGTCACTGTATAATAAATAAATCATACAGATTAAGTAAACTCTTCTTGAGGGAAGTCACTGTATAATAAATAAATGAACCTCTTTTCTTGAATAATCAGTCACTTTTTATTTATTCTGCTTTTTCTTGGTTTTTCCCTCCAATTCAATAGCTTTTCAGCAGTATTTCATTTATTTTTTATTTTAATCAAACTCAAAAATTGCCATAAATCGGGAAATGCATGTACATGTATATCAAAAACTTTCAATGTCCATGTACATACTGATAACTGACAATGAAATAAATTTTCAATTGTTTAAGAGTTTTCTGTTATATTATACATGATTTTAAATTCTAAGCTATGTGAAATTCATGCTTACTCATAAGAATGAATTACAATAATCCTTATAAATGATGTCATCATTACACATGTTTACATTTTTGCATGATACTGCAAAAAGGCCATAAGCAATATATAACGTTATATTAATTGAATGAAATACAATTTTTTTATTTTATAAATGTTTAAATAAATATATGATATTCACAAGTTTAATTATTAATTATTAATCTTAATGCTGCACCCGCTCAGAACTTTTGTCTCTACTTATCTTACCTAGGAATCTTCCATTATTAGTCTGACATTTTTATTTTCACACATTCTCACGACAATTACCACTGGAAGATCATGCGCGTTCTAATTTGCTTTGTTTTGTAAGACATAAAGTCTCATTTATTTATTATAGAAATATTACAAGTTAAATAAATTAGTTTATATAATTTGAATCATGCAGAAGAAATTATATTTTCACAAAATAATCAAAAAATCCTCAGCTGGTACATCTTCTGCATTTCAATCATTTTTTATTTTTTTCTGTCACAAAATTGTTATAGCAAGAGAATTAAAATCAAGTGTATAAAAACTGAAAGATCAGTATGACATAATGACTTCTACATGCACATACATATTATGTACATGTAAATGTCTTTTTCAGTTTTTCCAATAATATTTCGAACATGAACGCACATACATACACACAAGCACAAATACAAATCACAACTTGTTAAACTATTTGACTGACTTTGCATATTGGACAGAACAACTTACTCTTCTAGTCCCATGTCTTCAAAAAGCCAGAGATTCTTGATGTTATGGGATCTGTTGGCAGTGTCTATTTCATCATAGCCTGGCTGCAGCACATCTGGTGTGTCTAATCAATGTAATACGAAAGTAAGGAAAATATATCTACCATAGATATCTGAGTATAGTGCTGGATATAACCATCAATAGATACTGAGAGATCATTGTATTTCATGGGGGCTCAATTATTATGCTTTTCTTGGATCCTTATAACAATAGATAGAGTTAGAGAGTGGTGATAATCAATGTACAGTATGACAACCACTGCACTAGATACAGAGAGAAAGTGGTGATATTCTATGTACAGTATTATAAATAATGCACTAGATAGAGAAAGTGGTGATAATCAAGGTACCTATTACAACCAATGCAGTGGATAGAATGTGGTGATAATCAAGGCACCTGTTACAACCAATGCAGTAGAGAGAGAGAGAGAGAGAGAGAGAGAGAGAGAGAGAGAGAAAGTGGTGATAATCAAGGTACCTATTACAACCAATCTAGAGAATAGAATGTGGTGATAATCAAGGCACCTGTTACAACCAATGCAGTAGAGAGAGAGAAAGTGGTGATAATCAAGGTACCTATTACAACCAATGCAGTACATTCAAGTAGATAGAGCAAGAAAGTGGTGATAATCAATGTTTTATGAAGTGTTAATTATGACTACGGTGCAGCTGTTTTGTAACTTTTACAAAAACAAAGAGGGCAAACTCCAGTTGAATTGAGAAATAATACAGAACACTGCATTTTGAGCAAAAATGTGAAGTAGAACAAATAACTTTACACCAGAATTCTTAACGTGCTTTGTGTAATTTTCCCAATGTGTTTTGAGCATTTCTCCAAATCATCTGGAGTGCTCTGTAAAGAATGATATTTTGATTCAGAAGCAAAACTTAATAATTATCATATATGATTTAATGCTGAAGTACACATACACATAAGCTAAATATCGGTAAATACAGACTTCAAATTATGTTGAAAGGAGAAATAGTATATGAATATATGTGCAATGAGTCTTGGTGTGATAGGTAAGCCTTTGTTTGTGGTACAAACAATCCCAATGCAATTCCAAGACTGTGCCACTATGTTTAAGAGGTTGTTTATCTTGTTCTTTCATGTCATCCTATGAATGACCTGCTAAAGACGGTATGGTCAGTTTGAAAAGCAAATTAGAAACAATGAATAGGTTACAAGAACTTAAGTCATGGTATCAATTGAAAGCACTCATCATAAGGAAACTTAACCAAAATGCGAGATTTTGCTTCAACCAGAAACTTAACCAAAATGTTGACAGACAGACAGATGGCCAGACACTGCCAATCTATAAATCAAATTGCTTTTGCAATCCAGCAAAAAACTGTTGAATCAACCAGCCAAATAAATGTAAGACAGAAACAAGTTTTACAGAGCTACATAGATATAGGATTTACATCATGTTTGAACAAAGGTAACATGTGCTACTGATTGCCAGATATTTCCTTAATATCATGATACTAACCAGGAATGGTAAGACACTTCCCTGAAGGACGTGTTATGTTCCTAAAGTCAGCTCCCACTGTGGAAGTTATAGTATTGAATACACTTTCCTCTCCATCACAATCACTGTCTTCCTCTAACTCATGTGCAGCCATAATCCGGTGTAAATTCTCTGCCATTTTTTCTATCAAGTAAATACTGGGATGTATATTGAAGAATTCAGAGGCCACCTGTGTCTTTTAACTTTTGGAATTGAGGATCTAGAGGAAGTGACCAGGGGATAGCTTTATATGAGTGCCTGACCCAAGGCAGTTCTGATAAAGGGACTATATTCCAAGTTGCAAAAAATATCAAATATACATCAAATATAGACTGATCAGCTACACAATTATTCCTAATTAAGTTTCCTAGGTGCATAATCAATTTCTGCAGACATTCATGTTTCCTAGGTGCATAATCAATTTCTGCAGACATTCATGTTTCCTAGGTGCATAATCAATTTCTGCAGACATTCATGTTTCCCTCCTGAACATTTTCATTCATTTATATATTGATCTATCTGCTGATGATAACTGATCAATATCAGATACACATTTTGATAAATCAGTTACAAATAAACTTTAGATTTTTTGAATTATCTAGTATACCTCTTCAATATCCTCAATATAGCTTCAGTTAATAGGATTTAAATCTCAGTTCATCCTATGAAGACCGTTGGACCTAGCTCTGAAACAAACCTCTATATACATCCTATCTTAAATTGTAGAATTGCACTTGAAACTGTCATAGTATTAAATACATGTAGTATAATGGCATATTAGAATATTCATTGCACGCAGTACATAGACTGTACCAATAATTAATTTCCACAGTACAATCATTGTGTAGGGAGTAAGTTTGTATGCCTTCCTTTTCTTATAATGTTTTTTAATGAAACAAGGTTGTAATTTATTAGTTAATAAAGTTTCTCAGTTCATATTTTCAATACAATTTCTTTTTACTTTGTGTATATGTATTGCATAGGTGCTTGTGTATGTATTTGCTAAAATGCTCCTATGAGTTTTATGGCTCAGTGTAATAAAGAACTTCATAGTTAAATGTCTAACTGAAAGAAAATGCTATTTAAGACGGTTATACATGTATGTAGTGAGGTATCAACTTACTGTAGCTTTGTTCCCTAGCTGAGTAGTGTGTGGCTGAATGCTTGGGTTTATTCGGTTTGATTGTGGAGTATTCTTCTTTAGTGATGCTGAGATAAAAACAGAAATCTGATGCTTTAAGTATGTAATCAGACCCAGGATTCAGTAATAACTTTGGCTTCTCCTCAGAATCATTAGAATCTGTCATCTCCATCACTGCCATCAAGGTAATGCCATATCTAAGAAGATAATAAAATCTTACTCAGCAACAATTACATCAGAATCTGTTACCTTTCCTAATAGATCAACTTGCCTTGAACTTCAAATAGACTTATTTAAAGTTTCACAGCAGGTTCCATATATATGTTAGTGTAGGATGTCCAATGTACATTACGCCGTTGTCCTAAGCTGTCTTCCAGATAGGCATGACATTTAAAAGATCCATCACTGCTTCAGATGGGTCCATTGTAAAGGTATAAATATCTGTATAATACATCAGACAGAAGCTGCTGTCATACATGTAAAATTATCATGGAGAGACACAAAACAATATATCACTCACTCCAATTTACATTTTGTTACTTTTTCAGAGGTTTACTGTCATCATGAATTGATTTGAAGGTGACTGTGCTAAAACAGATTTCTGTCTGGAACTTTATTGTTTTGAAGTACAGTTGAAAGTTCTCTCTCAAAGTTCCATAATTCACCTGTTATCTCGACATTCCTTTAGTTTCTTTATATTTTTACTTTCAATTAAGTTGAAATTGCTCACATAAGTTATTTTGCAGTTTCAAAGGTCTGTTTACTAGTTACCTTGTAGTATCATTGTTTGTACACACAAATTGGCCAATGTGAAGGGTAAAGGTAAACAAAATACACACAACTAATTCTTCAAGTAGGGTGCATGTATATAAATAGTTTTCCCCGCAGGGTAGCCGTAATGACTTATCGTTAGCCCGAAAAAGCTGACCTTGATTGCTTTTAATTAAAGGATTTAATTTCATCAGCACTTGTTATCTTAAGATCCGTTTGCCTCATTATGTTTATACATAATTATCTAAAACACAATATATTTTTGCAGCCTGTAAATTTTAAGGAACTAAATTGCTGTTACTATGATCCCAGTGAGCTGTTTCTCTAATATTGAGGACCAACATTCAGTGTTACAGACATGCAAAATCTGCACAAAAAGGGGCAACCTTCTATGTAGATGACAACAGTGGTGACATGCCAGAGCATGATATGCCATAAATCAATTCTTTCGTAAGTAAAGCATCTGGTATCGCTATAAAAGACTTTATATCAGCAGATGACACACTTCCGACATCCTCCAACTTAAGCAATGATTACAACCTAGATAACATTGTGTCAGAAAGAAATGATGACAAAAAACAGTAACAACGATAATGCTCTTATGGAACATAGGATTGATAGCCTCTTTGAAGCCTTTGATTTGCTGAAAAGTTTCTTCAGTTTATTATAATGATTGTACATTGTATACATTTTACACTAGGGGACATCAACTTGGAGATAAAAATGTACATAAAGAGCTCACACAAGAAGTCTACAGAGATGACAACAGCACCGAAAGTCTACAGTACAAACTTACATTATTCTATCATTTACTGATGATCTGCTGAATGCTATTTTTACTGCATGAAACATTTTCATTTCAACATTTCATTGCAACATATGTTGTCATCTCTTTTCTTTATTTAACACTTTTTAAAATGTAAATTTGCTGTGATACCGTCCACTTTGACAAAACAAGTTTCACTTGTATGTAGAAGTAGACTATTGCAGACGTGACCAAATACTTAAAATGGCAATGTCCCTAAAGAGTGTCCTCCTCTTCAGAGAATTATCGCAGAGAAATATATTGTTTATAATACAGTAAAACTTCGATATCTCAACATTGGATATCTCAACTACCTGGCTTATCTCGACTTAAACTGCCGGTCCTGACTGTTTTTCTTAATAAAATGACGAAATTCACCTCGGATGTCTTGACATACGATATGTCAACTACCATGCTTATATCGACGTAACTTTTAAGTCCTGATGTCAAGTTTTACCTGGTTTATCACGACATTGGCTTCTACAGGTGACTGCGACTAAATTGGTTTAATATTGATCTTACTGCTGTACATGCACGTCATAATTGCTCGACCGTTACAGCCCCAAGCGTCGACTGTGTGAATGATGATGATGATTATGATTCTTGATAAAATTTCATCTAATGATGAAATTAGTCATGTTGATAACAAATGATACTAATTAAATTTTATCTAGTGATAATTTAGAGACATTACATTATCACAAGAACAAGCTATCGGCAAACTTCAATCACATGTAAACATTTAAAAGAGCATTTATTCTCGGACTTTCATCAAACCTGTTGTTGTAATGTCACAGATAGGTTCTCCTCACCCAATGTATAATGTATAATACGAAAGTATGGTGACAAATATCAATTCAACTTTCAAATTCGGATATCTCGACCTATCGATATCTCAACATATTTTTCTCAGTCCCTATGATGTCGAGATAACGCAGTTTTACTGTAATAATAAACTCGGTGAGAAATTCTGAAGCTGAAGTTATTTGAATCATAATTTTATCAATGCCAACACAAAAAGGCATTAATTATTTTATTGGGCATGATGAAGTTCAAACTTCCTCCCATCTTCAGAGTATCAATATTCAAGCCATGCATTCTACAATGATTGATCATTTATGAAGGTATACTTATTAACAAATCAATGGTATTTATAGATCTTACTTGGAATGTGCTTCGGCTGATGCTAATGTAAAGGGTTGACCCTCATAATCCTTGAAAAACATGCTTTTGCCAAGTTGTATATGGTAGATTTCATTGCCAGAGTGTGCCCCATAGATTTTCATCCAGGGCTCTGTAGCATGATGCCCTTCACTGAAATGCAAAATACAGTGGGGAATGGCAAAGCGATCAACGATAATCACAAATTTTTTTAGTGTATTTCAGACCTAGTGAAAGTATGATTTTTTTCCACAGAATATTGTAGGCCTTTGACCTTTTCATGACATTTCATTCAAAATTTTAAAACATCTGAAGATATGTGACAAGCTAAACAAGAGGCCCAAGTGGGCCTATATTGCTCACCTGAGTACCTAGATGATCAGTCATGCATGAAGGAAGAATTCATTTATTTTTGCATTACTGTGACTAAGTCAACACAAATGTTGAAAATATGTCAAATTTTATTTCAGACTAGAATAAAAAACAACACTTTTTTGCACATCCATTCAGTGATTTTGATATTAAGCATTTCCTTTGTCTCTGCAAAGTGTCATTCAGGGCAACAAGTTAGTCATTTTCTTTAGGTGGGGCCTTTTGTTGACTGATTTCAAGTCTGGGTCATGAACAACAATTGTTTCAAATATTGTCCAGATCTAACTTAAAATTGCCTAATTTCATATGTTGAGTGTTGAGAAACACCTAAAAACTTATTTAGATGTGTAAAGAAATGAAAAAAATTTTTGACCACAGCTGGATTTGAACCGCTACTCTCCATATTTCAATTACCAAGTGGTATATGTACCATTGTGAAACCTACTTTTTAGACATGGTGGCATTATCTGTTAACCAATTTGGATGAAATTTACCAAATTGATAGAGGACCTTTAGTACTTCATGTATTCCATGTTTCATTAAAATCTTTCATGTGGTATAACAGCAGAAGTGAAAAATGTGAGTGAATTGTTCCTATACACCCTCATTTGGAAGTCTTAAAAAATTCATAGAAAATCCAAAAATTGAGATATTGACAAAATTCTTTCAAAGTAATATTCCTTACCATAATTATGATCACAATAGTCCATAAGAAATCATCATTATCAATTAACTAAGAAATATGACACTTTTCTGCATTGAAATCACCAAGTCCAAAGAAATGTCGAAAAAAAATTCTTAAATTTGTTTTTGGAAGGGAACCAAAATGACAATACGTCTTCACTCATCCCATTTAGATCATTTCTATGCATTCTGTTTGTCTCTGTATACAGCCCTTATGAAAAAGAATATTGTTAAAGGAGGGAACTCTTTTGTGACCTACTTTTGACTATGGTGGTGCCACCTGTTAAGAGGTCTGGACAAAAACAACGGAATTTGAAGAGGATCTTAAGTGACTTATTTCTACCAAGATTTATTAAAATCCTTCAAACAGTTTTGTGGAAAAAGTTGAAAATGTGAAAAAATGGCCAACCCCCCTTTTTTTTGGAAGTCTTAAACTTAATATTGCCTAATTTCATACATTGGGTGTTGAGAAACATCTAAAAACTTATTTAGATGTGTTAAGAAATGAAAAAAATTTTTTGACCACAGCTGGATTTGAACCGCTACTCTCCATATTTCAATTACCAAGTGGTATATGTACCATTGTGAGACCTAATTTTTAGACATGGTGGCATTATCTGTTAACCAATTTGGATGAAATTTACCAGACTGATAGAGGACCTTTAGTACTTCATGTATTCCATGTTTCATTAAAATCTTTCATGTGGTTTTGTAGAAAAAGTTGAAAATGTGAAAAATGGCCAATACCCCCCCCCCCCCCCCCTTTTTTTTTGGATGTCTTAAAGAATTCATAAAAAATCCAAAAATTATAATAATGACAAAATTCTTTCACAATGATATTCCTTACCACAATTATGATCAAAATAGTCATTAAGAAATCATCAATATCAATTAACTGAAAAACATGACACTTTTCTGCATTGAAATGACTACGTCCAGAAACATGTCAAAAAAGCGTAAATTTCTATTTAACGGATCTTAACCCTGAACACAATTTTTAATAACCCATCTTTATAGATTGTTGAAATGCAATTAGTTTCCCCATTTATGTACTGGTTCTGGAGGAGAAGATGTTTGAAGAGGGGTACCATTTTGGGCACTTTTGGCCCCGCCCTGGATCTACCCCTAAGGGAATCTGGATCCCGAACACAATTATAGTAGGGGACCTTGAGTACATTCATTTACACAAAGTTTGATCCAAATCTGCAATGTAGTTCCAGAGAAGAAGTCGAAAATGTGAAAAAGTTAACGACAAACGAGCGACGACGACAACAACGGCGACGGACGGCGCACTATGACTATAGCTCACTTGAGCCTTTGGCTCAGGTGAGCAAAAAAAAACACAAGGGTTCTCAACATATCTAACACAAGGGTTCTTCACATACTTTAAGAAAGTAACAGGACTAATCATCAACACTAATTTTATTGCCAGTGTGATTGTAGTTTTTATTGCAAAAATTTTCATCTTCTGCAGAATTAAAATTCAAGCATTACTTTCCAGATATAAAAGATTTTATTATAATGAAATATTTCTAGAATGTTACCCATTATTTTCTAAGGATAAGAATTTTCAGGACCTACTCTGAAAGTAATTTAACACCTACATAGTTTATAAGTCTCAGAAATCAATACTTATGCATAGATTTGACAAAGAATCAATCTAAAGTTTGAAAGATACACCAAACACATGTATTATGTCTTTTGGTCAAAGACTTTCAAAGGAATGGGCCAAGTGGTAATGACTGGTGTCTAGCAATATGTGCTCCCTTGCCAGTAATATTCCAAGGCAAACGTTTCCCACAGAGAACATTAAAGAGAAGGACAGACAGACATTACATTTATTGTCAGTAATACTGCCCAAAAATCACTATTTCTGTCTGTATTTGTATTTAAGAGACCTCATTTTATGGGATAAGTAAAGGTAATACACTCAATCAATGAAGTTTCACATTTATATCTGCCCTTTGTAGGAATGGTCAATGTGAAGTGCAGGAAATTCCAGCAGTACATTCCAGTTGTTCAGTATATTACAGGTGATAGTACTACTGTTCAGTGTAGGAATTATTAATCTACATACATATAAAATTAAAGCAATAATAATAAAATTGAAATACAAAATATCTATGTGCAAAAGGTGGAGTGATACTGTATTACCTGGATGTGTTAGAATGTATAAGCTTTATATCAAGATGGATATATATTGGTAGGTACTTACTAGCCTGTTGACGTGTGGACAAGGAGAGACACTAGAGTAGACAATCCAGGATACAGGCAGTTATTGGCTAGCAGTGCATAGGAAAATTCATCCTCACACACCACATGCTCTGCAATATAAAAAAGGTATGCATGAATATTGGGACCGCAGTATGCTATAGCACCACCCTATAAGCAACTTTTAAATTAGATGTTAGAGAACTGATCTAAAATCAGACAATTTGTTGATGTGCCTACAGAAGATCTTTGGTTTTCTCCAAATACTCTAGTTTTCTTTAATGTGAAATATTGGACAACACTTGGTAATTTGCAATAAACAATGGGACAACTGTACTTATACACGTTTTAGTGCTTGATATTAACTTGTTAAACAATTTAAAAAATCTTACCAGCAAACTTTACATGCATCTTATTTTCTGCTCTAAAGATTTGTATGTACTGATTACATGAGGGAGAGAAATCCTTAATAGCCCATGATCTCAAAATGGTATGTTGGTCCTGTAATAATACACAATATATAGCACATGATCTCAAAACGGTATGCTGGTCTTGTAATAAACATAACATATTGCACATTATCTTAAAATGGTATGCTGGTCCTCAAAATGGTTTTCTGGTTCTGTGATAAAAAATAAATTTGGTAAACCAAGTTCTTCTTTATGATTTGTTTCAATGGACATCAAATTTCATCAACTGTATAGGCTAAATGTCTCATAATTCAAACTAATTTGACCTTTGATGCAAAGACTACAACTACAAGGATCTAATAGGAAAGGGTCTTTGTAGCATTTGCATCTGTATTGAAAAAGGCAACTAAACAAAGCCTTCATTTAGAGGGAACATTCAAATGATGTTTGTGTCAAGGATAGACAGGAAAATCGCTTATACATTATTAATTTGACATATTGTATCTTGTAAAACATCACTAATTTGATTTTTATTTCCACACTTATCTATCATATTGCTATAATGAATCAAGACTTTGTTAATATTATCATATATTTATCAGTTCACTTAGAAGTAACAGTATCTGCCTCACGTGGATGTTTTAGTCTATGCATTGGATTCATTAAAGCAGTAAAGGATCATAAGTGCAAATGTGTACCATGACAAGGGAACTCAGATTTTATTGTCTGCCTCAATCAACCGTATACCATGATATATGAAGAAATGACCTACTGACTCCAATACAAGCACACTATAGACTTAGTTACAAAGGTTAAGGCTCCTTTGGTGTAGGAAGTCATCAAACTCTATAAATTTAAAACAATCTGAATGTAAGCTTAATATACACACTCATTATATATAATAATAACATTATTAAAAATTATATACCAGTATATCTGTTTTATATGATCATGATGCAATTTTTCCAAGTAGCAAAATATTGTAAATATGGATATTTTCTTGACTTACAGCTTGGTCTTTATTTTTGCAGTTGCCTGGAGCTAGTAAAAAACAAGCCTCTGCCTCATTCATTCTGAAAGCAGAAGATATTACTTATTCGTTCCCATAATAGATTATCAGGTATTTGTGACTTTAATTAAATGAACAAATTGCACTAAAAAGGTAATCTATGTCCTAGTAGAAATTGCCACTGATATATCTGATTTCCTGAATATCCATTTGAGGCGAAAAAACCACTTAACAAATATGTACATGATTATTATATAAAATAGGAATAAACTGCATGAGCAACATCAAAAAAATTACACAACTATCATATGGCAAATGAGGTCAGTTAGATGACATGACACAATCATTTCTTTGACATGGTTAATCACTTTACAGAGCCTACCTTTCTACATACAGGGAATCAGCAAAATGATGTCAAAAACAAACATTTGGACTCTGTAGCAACTCTTGCTCAGCATCATATTTTCATGTAAATTTGTAAGAAGAAGTGATCACAGCTTGCTTGAATTTTAAAAGTGGATCTATCAATTTTCACAGCAGGCAGAATGAATAATTGAAAATTTCTAAGAGGAAATTAACCTGAATCTTTCAAGTCCCAAATTCAGTGCTTGACCCTTACATTGTCTTTTAATGTATGCATTGAATACTTGAACTACCTGCAGCGACTGAGATCTAAATTCTTCAATGCAGACCCTCTCATGAAGATGACTCTATTAGCCCATTTAGGATCTCGTAATATGGTTTGCATGTTACTATCTAGCTCTGTGGAGCTCAGCAAAATAACAGTATGCTCCTGTAAAAAAATCACAATAGTATTAGATTATTGATTATTGATCAACAACTATTGATCAGAGGGATCGTTTAAAATGTATCCATTTTGAGTTCAGTCAAGTGTATGCTATTATAAGCTAAGTTGGTCATAAATTTCTGGTAAGCTTTAGTTTTTGCTGTTTCAGCAAAGCTGAGTTAGCCTAAAAAGGCATAGGATCATTCTGAAATTTACATCTCTTCTGAGGAACAACTAAAACTGAATGTAAGCTTATTTCTGTGTGTTATATCAAACAGAAAGGAGTGTATCCTTGTGTTTGTAAGACAATAATTGTACATGTAATTGCAAATACATGCACAAAGACTATATATGTACCGATTTAAAAAATACCCTTAAGATACATGGCAGCTGAATTTCTTTATGCCTTCCTTAATTGCAATGTTACAATATATAATTACAATAAGGGAGGTTAAAAACCATGTGGGGTCAAGTTGCCCCCAAATTCTCTGTCAATAGCCCATTTGACAGACCTCTGGTAAAATTTCTTAGATCTGCTTTGTAAACTATACAGCTCCTAAACATTTCGAAAAACAAAATGAAGGATATATCATAACTCAGCAGTGGGTGAGAGAGGAGAAATACTTAGATTCCCATGTTGACACTTATCATGAAAAGTGCTACAAGTTTCTGTGTTAAGTTTTTTCTATCTTTCAGAGTTCATGTTTACCACACCTACCCCTTTAAAAATCCTGATTTCACCACTACACAACCTAGATATGTAATGTATATAATTGCGTACATGTATATGCCTATGGTTATGATATATGTTCATTATCATATTTAGCAAGCTCATCCCTGGTGGATTAATGTTATAATAATATACAATAATTGAAGGATTAAAGGGGATCTGGTGATGCATATGCCCTCCCCCTCCCTCTCTTATTATTCCAAAATGACAAATACCTGTACTTGGCATTTTCTGATACATTTGTATGAATCAGTGAAAAAGGTGTAAAAAAAAGTAATGGTTATCATTTTTAATGTCAGAACACGTCTTGTTTATTAAAGAAAATTATTTATTTAGAAAAAAAACTATATTTTACTATTAATTTTAAAAATGCAATTCAAATAAATTTGACAAAGTCATGTACATTAAATTGTCAATGAATGAGTAAATTATGAAATAGAAAAGAGTTTACAGGGGTGTATGACAGAGGGATCTGGGATGATGGAGACACTTTCAAAAGTGAGAGCACAAGTAAGTTTATCCGTCCCTCTTTTTGCAGAAAATCACATGAGAGTTTGAATTTTTATTATACAATAGGAAAAGAGGATTTTACATGGCTTGTAAATTGACATCATTTAATTCACTTGAAAAAGGCTCAGTGGCAGAAAATTTGTAAAAACGACAGTACACGCAGTCACTTAGAATGCTCACTTAACAATACAAAATACATTTAACCATGTTTTAGTCTATATGTCTTGTATACTACCGATATCACAACCTTTCTGTGATATATCAAATACATTTCTTTAGGTTTGGGTTAGCATACCTGTATATGAGACAGTTTTATTAGTAAACTTTGGCACATACATGTATTTTCTTATTCCGTTTTTCTCCATAGACATGAAATATTCATTATAGACTCATACAAACTTTATCTATAATCTATAAATTTCATTTTGCACATGTGTATTGATCACTAGTTAGGATTTACATTGAACTTAAAGAGCAAAGACTACTTAGCTAAAACTTTAATCTGATCATTAGCTATGACAAGACGTATGCTTCTTTGTGAAAAAAGTAAGTCTGATTTAAATTTAGCATAAGTCATTAGTCAGGCATTAATTTTGTCCAAAGCGTATGTCATTTTGTGAAACTTGATCTAGTAGTTTTGGAGGAAATGACCAAAGAACAAAGGAAATATTACCCCCCCCCCCAAAAAAAAAAAAACAAAAACCCCAAAACATAGTGGAAATTTAGTTGTAAACTTACCTGTGCTGGTTCACATCTTTGTAATAACAGCATTTAATGTTATATTTTGTTATACCAAAATACCAGTAAACTTTGATACCTCATCATTGGATATCTCGACAATCCAGCTTATCTCAATGTTGATTGTTTGTCCCAATGTTTTTCCTTGATGATCTAATTAAATTTAGTCCGGATATCTTGACATCCCCAATGTCGACTACTATGCTTATCTCAACTTCATTTTCCAGTCCCATTATCAAAATTTACCTGGGTTATCTCAACGATGGTTCCTTATTAGCCGATTATAACTGTGATCTAGTCTTAATTGATTAATTAATCTTTACTTGACCATTACAATCAATAATATAATATAATCATAAGTGTGCAAGCTGTTAAAACTACTTTTACCTAATGATAAATTTAGATGATATTTGCAGATAACAACTGATTATTCATTTAATGATGAAATTTGTGATCAGCGAGTGTACAATTACAAGAATAAGCTATTGGCAAACTTTAAATACTATCATGAAAACATTTAAAAGGGCATTCATTCTCAGTCTGTCATCAAATCTGTTTATGCGATGTCACTGAGAGATTCTCCTACCCTCTCGTCTTTGGGCAACCCTGCCCCCTATGGTCAGATAAATTCAAATGGTCAGGTAAAACGTAAAATCAAACTTCATTCTATTAAGACGAAGTAATAAATGTTATTAACTGAAAAATAACTTTATCATCACTTGTGAATAAAACTATCATTAACAATAACCCGTCTTGTCTTTGTTATTGCTACGCTATTGGGCGGCTACATTTATACCCTATCCAGTGATTATCAAAAACAACTTCACCACGCAACGCTTGTTTTTTTTTTTTATTTCAGTTTGGATATCTCCACCTAACGAAATCTCGACATATTTTCCTTGGTTCCTACAATGTTGAGATGTCAAAGTTTGACTGTAGTTGTGGGGGAATTTTAGTTCTTCATCCCTTCCAATTTTCCTTAAACTTCCTTCAGTGCTTCTTAAAAAGAAGTTGGAATGTGAGAAATTTACAAACGAAAACAGATGGATGAATGGACAGATGGGCAATGCATTATGACAATAGCTCACTTGAGCATTTGACTCATGTCACTTAAAAAGTAGTAGAAGCCTGTATGACAGATTTCATTGGGACTGTACATGCATCCAAGCCCTATCTACCATTACTTATTACCATACAATATGTTTACCTCTAGCTTAGGATGAGCATAAAATTCTGTTAGAAAATCCATAGTAGCATCAGCAGTCAGTTGGTGAGAGCAGACGACAACATGCTTATTCTTTCTTGCCTGTCGTTTGCCATACTCTCCACCAGCTTTGTTCTTCTCAGCCCAAGTTGATGCAATGCCTTCAATCTGAAAAAAATAAAAATAGATAAGTGTTTTGTCTCTTATTACGTTCACACCAAGGTTCTGAACATGTACACACTGACTCACTGCAGACTGCTATATTCTCCTCCAAACTCTGTTATGAGGGGATAAAAACAAGATGAATATCACACGTGAACTGTCTTGGAAAAATGTAGCAGGGTGGTAAATTGCCTTGTAGAATTACTGGAGCTCAAACCTGTCACATATGAGTCAGGCCCCTTAGTAGACAAGTGTGTTAGTGTCCTACATTAAATCAGCAGCTCTCTTGGAGTTCTCTGACTATCTCCACTACATTAAATCAGCAGCTCTCTTGGAGTTCTCTGACTATCTCCACTACATTAAATCAGCAGCTCTCTTGGAGTTCTCTGACTATCTCCACTACTGTAACATTAAATCAGAAGCTCTCTTGGAGTTCTCTAACTATCTCCACTATATTAAATCAGCAGCTCTCTTGGAGTTCTCTGACTATCTTCACTACACACTTCAATATACTGGTACCACATAAAAATCTGATTAACTTACACACATATGATTGTACAAACATATACAAGAATAATAACCTCACTACCGGGTATATCTTCTGCAATAGCAATGCTCAGGACCAATAATACTGGAGAAGCAATAACTAAATAGAAAATAAACTAACCCGTCTAGGTATATAACATATAAGAAATAAATTAACCAGTCTAGGTATGAAGGATATAGGAAATAAATTAACCTGTCTAAGTATGTATGATATAAGAAATAAACTAACCTGTCTAGGTATGCAAGATATAGGAAATAAACTAACCTGTCTAAGTATGTATGATATAAGAAATAAACTAACCTATCTAGGTATGTATGATATAGGAAATAAACTAACCACTCTAGGTATGCAAGATATAGGAAATAAACTAACCTGTCTAAGTATGTATGATATAAGAAATAAACTAACCTGTCTAGGTATGCAAGATATAGGAAATAAACTAACCTGTCTAAGTATGTATGATATAAGAAATAAACTAACCTGTCTAGGTATGCAAGATATAGGAAATAAACTAACCTGTCTAGGTATGTAAGATATAAGAAATAAACTAACCTGTCTAAGTATGTATGATATAAGAAATAAATTAACCTGTCTAGGTATGTAAGATATAGGAAATAAACTAACCTGTCTCAGTATGTATGATATAAGAAATAAACTAACCTGTCTAGGTATGCAAGATATAAGAAATAAACTAACCTGTCTTGGTATGTAAGATATAGGAAATAAACTAACCAGTCTAGGTATGCAAGATATAGGAAATAAACTAACCTGTCTAGGTATGCAAGATATAAGAAATAAACTAACCTGTCTAGGTATGTAAGATATAAGAAATAAACTAACCAGTCTAGGTATGTAAGATATAAGAAATAAACTAACCTGTCTCAGTATGTATGATATAAGAAATAAACTAACCTGTCTAGGTATGCAAGATATAGGAAATAAACTAACCTGTCTAGGTATGCAAGATATAGGAAATAAACTAACCTGTCTAGGTATGTAAGATATAAGAAATAAACTAACCTGTCTAAGTATGTATGATATAAGAAATAAATTAACCTGTCTAGGTATGTAAGATATAGGAAATAAACTAACCTGTCTCAGTATGTATGATATAAGAAATAAACTAACCTGTCTAGGTATGCAAGATATAAGAAATAAACTAACCTGTCTTGGTATGTAAGATATAGGAAATAAACTAACCAGTCTAGGTATGCAAGATATAGGAAATAAACTAACCTGTCTAGGTATGCAAGATATAAGAAATAAACTAACCTGTCTAGGTATGTAAGATATAAGAAATAAACTAACCAGTCTAGGTATGTAAGATATAAGAAATAAACTAACCTGTCTCAGTATGTATGATATAAGAAATAAACTAACCTGTCTAGGTATGCAAGATATAGGAAATAAACTAACCTGTCTAGGTATGCAAGATATAGGAAATAAACTAACCTGTCTAGGTATGTAAGATATAAGAAATAAACTAACCTGTCTAGGTATGTAAGATATAAGAAATAAACTAACCTTGGTATGAAGGATATAGATAATTAACTAACCTGTCTAGGTTTGAAGGACACAGAAAATTAACTAACCTGTCTAGGCATCATGGATATAGAAAACTCATTAACCTGTCTAGGTTTGAAGGTGACAGTAAATTAACTAACCTGTCTAGGTATCAAGAGTATAGAAAATTAACTAACCTGTCTAGGTTTTGAAGGTGACAGAAAATTAACTAACCTGTCTAGGTTTGAAGGACACAGAAAATTAACTAACCTGTCTAGGTTTGAAGGACCCAGAAAATTAACTAACCTCTCTAGGTATCAAGGATATAGAAAATAAACTAAATCTGTATAGATTTGACAGGTATAAAAGCTATACGAAATAAACTAACCTGTCTGGGAATGAAGGCTATAGCGATGCAAATCATCAGGATCATGAAGAGTTGTCCTAGCCAGATATCAGGGCTTATGTCACCATAACCAACAGTGGAAAATGTCACAATCACAAAATAAAAGGACTCAAACATGGTCAATGGCTTCTCAGAACTTGCTCTTTGGATATGTTGAATACCACACACACTACAAAATTGTTGTATACATAAAAATTATGGGTGTGCTGCATAAAATTTAGAAATAAACAAGAAACCCAAGTTGCTTTCTTGAGCACAATTTCTTCACTCACAAACAACTTACAGCTTAAAATTGTTGCAGTTACATGTATTTTATTGTTTATTGTGTTCTGACAACTTTAAATCATCAACCTTAAATATGTCAGTCAGGTCAAATTTTCAAATTAGCCTTGAATTTCTAGATTCTGACGATCTACATTATTCTTTACCTTATGAAACATTCAAATAACTCTTGAAATAGAGACTCGAACAAAATACAAACTCCAACACTAATATTACAAATATAAGGCTATAATCTTGAGGTCAAATGCCTGTCCCATTTTTTTTCATGTTTAAATTAACCTCAGATGTTTTAAACAGTGATATGTTAAATATTGAAAGGTTCTTATTTAACTGGTTCACTAGGAAACTGGCTTCACAATGAGGCTTAACAAGCTTAACTGACTGTACTGGGACATACAGCAGAATTTACAGAAAGTTATATTATTAAGATTTTGCATACTTTGTTACATGTATAAAGTTATAACAGGCAAATAAATATAAATTTGAATTAAATATTAAACAGAATGTTAAGGAATATTACAAGTTCGATATTGAAATGTAATGATGAGCGAAAAGCTGTTAGATTTATTATTGTTAAGTAGTATTTTTAAGCTATTGGTACACTTCCATAGGAAATTCACAAAATTTTCCACTAAATATATGTGATTTCACAAAGTCATCAATTGAGATTTGCAGTGTCAATGACATTATCAGTCTTAGGCTTTTAAGCTTTCTATAACAATTTGAGATCCAGTCTCGAAAAGCATTAAGATTTCTTATATTTTTTTAAAGACTCCTTTTTGGATCATTATCACAGTTCACTGTCTGGCATGCCTTGTCTGTCTTGCGTCTATACATCTATCTAAAAGCTTTTCACATTTTTAACTTTTTCAGAACCACACGAGCAATTTTACAAAACATCATTTATTTGACCTGTGCAGCCAGTCTGCAGTGATTTGTCAAATAAAGGTATCCTCTGCAGGCAATGTCACCTCCCCCTCCAAGGATCCATCCCTTGATGGATTAGGCAATGTCACCTCCCCCTCCAAGGATCTATCCCTTAATGGATTAGGCAATGTCACCTCCCCCTCCAAGGATCCATCCCTTAATGGATTAGCCAAAACAACAACAACACTTGTAAGTAATATTGTGAAATTCAATCATACTAAATTTCTTCAAAATCTCTTTGCATTTGGCACAGATGAGCTAAAAACAGCATGACAGCATGATGTATATAATGCTAGAGGTATAATTCAGGCATATGATTTTACAACAGTTTAACAGTGCTATTGTAAGTCTTATCTATTTCTATGTAAATTTACAGACAGAAATATTTAACCAATTCCTTCACTTAAATTCAGTACGGTGAATTTGTTATCTTGCAAAAAGAAACAATCAGATGACACTTACGTAGTGAAAATCAGACAACAAAGAGTAGCGATCAAAATCATGAGTTGTTGAAACATTGTCACTGAAATAGTCTGGAATCTCTGCTTGGTTAAATGGATGTCATTCTGTAATGCAAATAAAACTAGAATTTTAGTGTGTCCATGCCACACAGATGCCCAGATGGCAGCTAAGGTAGTGAAATATAACTGCCATAAAAGTAATATTTGAAAATTTGAAAATGAGCGGAAACTGTCTTCTTTAAGAAATTTTCTATCTTAAAGGCTATAACTCTGTCAGAAATTACCAGACCGCACCAATATTTGAACTTGACCTGCATTTTGCCTTGATACATCTATAAACCCAGTATCAATTTAATTCATTACACCTTCACAGAGAAAATGAGTGGAAACTATCATTTTTAAGAAATTTTCTATGTTCAAGGGCAATAACTCTGTCAAAAATTACCAGACCACACCATTATTCGAACTTGACTTGCATCTTCCCTTGATACATCTGTATACCCAATATAAATTTAATCCATTAAACCTTCAAAGAGAAAATGAGCAGAAACTAAATGATGACACAATGACGGAACAGGGTAACACTGTATTTCCCCAGCCATTTCCTTTCAAGTTAAATAAACTTGGCAAATTTGGTTTTGTTTTGGTTTTTTTCACATTAGAATAATGACATCTCCCAAGAAGTTCACTGTATATACATGTATGTTTACAAAGCAATCGAGAAGTAATTTATCTAAATTTCCTCTTTATAAAGATATCAAATAAAGTTTGGGCTTGTTCCTAATTTAATTAAGTTTAAACTGTTTTAAAGTTTCAAAGTGTAGATATAAAATATAAAGACTTACAAATAATCTTTCTAAAGCCATTTTGGCTAACCAGCAGTTCAGAAAACATGGAACAAAGAGATCTTTTAACAGTGCTGGCTTTACTAACTGCAAAGTGAAACATAATTGGAAATAAAATTTAAGTTTCTTAGAATTCTTTTGCTTATGGCTGCAGATAAACAATTTAAACAGAATATAACTGTAAAAATCTTGTTACAATTCTCACAATAACTATCAATCACTATTCCACATATCTATATACACGAGTATATTTTATTTATTTTTTTTATTTTACTCTGCAATTAAATTACACAGATAAATACACAACGGCTTCAATGCACAAACAATATGGCCCCTCCATGTCCAAAGATACTGGATATGATTCACTTTATCAAGATCCAGATGGTAATATCAATATAAATATCATTCATTTCTTAAATCAACACTCAGGAGACCATATAACAATGTTTGCTATTCAACACAGTATGATCTATTAAAGGTCGATGGAGACCATTAAAAATAGCATAAAAGCACAAAAAGTAACAAAGACACAGAAAAATCACAAACACAAAATGAATTATCAAAGTTTCAATCAATCTGCTGCTTCTTCAGTATACAATTACAAACACATGGAGGGATAAATGCAAACACAAATGCAAACACATGGAGGGACAAATGCAATAAAGCTATACACATAGTACTAAACTAAGTGAAATAATAAAATGATATTCAGAACTACATATTAAAGGATTGTTACTTAGGTCGATAAATAAGATATTATTTCTTATTCAGCACATCCAGGTCTTGACCACGTATGACTGTGTTTCAAAAGAATTCTTTCATCATTACTGTAATTCTTATCCTCTCTAAATGAGAAATGCAAAATGTACTTGAATGTATGGATAAATCAAAAGAAGTTGATATGAGATGCATGTACATGTGTGCCAGTATATGTAATTCAGCATTAACTTACTGTTACAATGAGTGGGAAAGAGCAAATAAATTCCAAAACAAATGCTGAATGAGTGATACTCTCCATTCGACGTCCCTGTAAACATTGACAATAATCATCAAAATTGCATTATAAAGTTTTGAAATGTATACATGTATTTTAAATCTAACTTTAAAAGAAGGAAAACCTAGAATGATTAGCACATATACAGAACATTACACACTATTCTCAGTGTTACAATGTTTGTAAGAAGAGATACTGTAAATCTGGTTTATATTGAGTTTCATATTTTCATACATTTTAGAATTACAAGATTAGGAACTAACAAAAATTAAAATATCACTAAAATAATTCCTCAGGGTGAAAGTTACTTGAAGATCTTATCAAAAGAGGATGTGGCATAGAACTAATGCATGAGAGCCAGTGTAAGTTGTAAGAGTCACAAACTCTTATTTGAACAAAACAGTCAGTACTAACCTTGTTAAGTCAAGTGAAAATTTCCAATTTATAGTACAATATTATACAATATTGACCATAACATTCATATGATAATGACTGTAATATTTTTACTTTTGTATCATTCATGTGAAGTACATCTTTGTAGCGATTCAGTTTAAAAAGATAACGTTAAGGTATCATTAATATTATTTTTTTAGAATATACAATTGACAACACTATTGTTATTCCTTCTTCATAAATCCAAACCGAATACAAAAAATCAAGAATGATTGAGATTTTAACTAAATACACATGACTTGTATAAAAAGATAAAAAATCATAATGTAAAACAAAATTTCTAAAAATTGAAGTAAGTGAAATCAATTGATGAGTGAAACAGTGACAGATTGGGAAGGTTAGCATTTAGTAAATAGGCCAAAAGCACTACATTGGTCTTAAATTTTAAAATTCATCTGAATAATATCAATATTAATATCAGTCAAAGTTTGAATTTTTAAATAAATCAAATCATAGGCTATTGTCAGTGGTATGTCTTAGTCTTAAAGGTCAATATATGTTTTAAAAGTTTTTCATCCAAAATGGAATTTTAACCATCAAGGTGTGATGATAATTTTTCTGTTGTCTTATTAAGTGTCTGGTAAAGTTAAAATGCATGCGATAAGTAAGAATGTTTCAAATTATACATCATATACACAATTAAAACTAATTTTTAACATGTTTGCATCAGTTTACTAAAGAAAATTCAGTGAGACATGGGATGACCATACAACACATAGACTACAGACAAAGCTCACTGGGTTTCTCAGGCCAGGTGAGCTAGATAATATTAAAGGTTATACAAAGAAATCTCACCTTTGAAACAAAAATAAACAATAAAGCTTTAGTAAATGTAGCAGTGGCTAAAATAAGATGAGTGATCCACAGTGGTAAGGGACGGTATATCCATAAAAGAACATGCCTAGTCAGAAAAATAAAATCCACCATATCAATAAAGCATGCAAATACTACAAAACAAATCTACAATTATAAACATACACGAAAACTAATAAATGTGAAGGACTCATTGTTAATTTTTAGATTTTGAAGTTTAGTGAATAATTTCTTTGTCCAGGAATAATTCGCCTCTATAAAAGAGATGCAAGTTATTGAGTAAGCTTAATCAGATCCAAAACCAAACAGCCTTGCTATGGTTCTGGTGTTGAGCACAAAGCCAGTCTCTGCCAATAATGCTCACTTATTGTCTTTGCAATGAGATTTAAAGCTAAACTACATGGTTAAATTTGTTTCAGCAACCTTCAAATAATGTTTTTGAATCTCTTATCATTTGGACATTGAAATAATACACTTGTACTAACAATGTAATGATTCAAATTATATATCTTTGGGTTTTATGATATGTAATAGACAACATGTATCTTGAAAAGGAAATATCAAAGTGAAACTAAACAACAATATGCACACACATAAACATATACATGTATAATACATATAAAGACAAATAAAGAAAAACATAGCATTGTAATGTGTAATATACTGTTGCTGATATTCATCAAATAAATAAAATGTACACAAGGGTCAAACCCTGTTTTTAAAAGTAAATTTGTGAAACACACACTTTCTCTTCTCATGTATCTAAGGTACGAAAATTCAGACAAAGAGGACAAAAATATTTACCAATATTTGTGAGGTACAGACAAATCATGCTTGAATGTCACCATTGATAAAGTAGTATATCTCACCAATTAATCTCTGCAGAGGAGAAAGCCATTCCGTCATCTTCATCTCTTGGCTGGACAAAAGTGGAGTTCATTCCACAAGGTATTCCACCACTTTAAAATATACATGTACAAGATATAAAAAGGAAGTAAATAATCTCTGTTAGACTTCTAGGGGGAAACACAATGGTTATGATAATAAGAAGAAGAACACTCAGTCACAAATTTTTGGCTACTTCGTCTTTATCAAGTTACAAAACGATAGACAATTAACAGCTATGTGAAATCCATGCTCATGCTATAAATGCTGAAATTTATAAATCTATAAGTTTATTGTGAAGCATTTATAGCTTGAACATGGATTTCACATAGCTGTTAATTGCCAATTGTTTTCTAACTAATTAATGATAGCTAAGTAGCTAAAAATTTGTGATAGAGTGTTCCTCTTCTTATTAGGAAATAAAAAAAAGTCATAAATGATGTTCCTTTACCTATATCTCAACAGATTTAGCCAATAGACGGTCTCCATATTTACATGATATAAGCGGCCCAAGACCCGACATGCAACTTTTTGGCAGGATTTTTATTTTGATGTTATTGTCAAAATTGTGACATCATCATCTATTTCTTTACATCAAAATGAAAACCCCGGCAAAAAGTAACATGTCGGGTCTTGGGCCACTTATATCATGTAAAATATGAAGTTTGTCTATTGAAATATGTGATAGACTTATAAACAAATACAAATTGTTCAAGGGGGCCTATATTGCTTAACAGAAAACAATTTCATTTTTCACAAGCAACATATTAAGTAAGAAGTCTTTTTCCCAATTTTGTTTTCTTAAATAATATTTAAAATCTTGTTTTGGTGTGAAATAAACTAAAACAAAAATGTTTTGCCTTTAGTGGGGTTTGAACCAATTCCCTTCAGCATGCCATAACATGCCTATATTAAAGTTAGATAAAATGTCATAAGAAGCCCCAAACTTTGACATGAAAATTTCAAATTACGTACCCTTCAAATAGATATTTCTAATAAAAGTTGTCAAATAAATGCAGTATGGCTTCTCTATATGTATTGATTAAATAAAGAAACTGTCATAGAATGCGAGAAAGAATACTCAGTAATTTTTTCATTTAATATGACTTACTAAGTGCTGCAAAATACTGAAAAATTTGTTTTGGTGTAAAATGAAAATCAAATGAATTTTGCTTCCAGCAGGGTTTGAACCACTAACCGACAGCATACCAGAACTGGCCTAAAGTTATAGTAAATCATGAAAACAGAATTTTCACATGACTCTTCCAAATAACTCTTAAAAGAAATTTTTTCAAATATATTTGCAACTGTTAGCAAATAATGCTAAAAGATCATTAAAAATGCAAAAGATTTATATATAAAAATGATCAAGTCTAAACGGATGTCCAGCATTGGCATACATGTAAATCTGATATCAAAAGGAAACCTAAAACAACAATTCTTAAGACATCTTTCTAGATCACTCTGATATATTCAGTTTGATGATTTATGCAGCCAGTCTGAAGAAGAACAAACTTTGTCAAATAAGAGTACCCAATATAATCTATGTCTCCCAGAATCCACCCCTGACATAACAGGTCAACAACATTTGTAGGGCATCTAGAGTACTTCAACCCTATCATGTTTCAATAAAATCATTCAATTAATTCTAAAGGACACTTCCATCAAATTCCTACAAATTAGTGCTGTATTCCATCTTTTCACATACATTTACTACAATAAAATCAGTTAAATTTCACAAAATCAATGCACCATAAGCGACCTACAAGGAGAAAATAATATAAGGAATTACCTGAAAATAGGCAAAATGACAAAGCAGAAGCAAAAATAAATAAATGAATAAATAAGTTGGTTCCAATTTGAATCTTACAGCCTTCTAAACCACTCAGATGCTAGTAGATTCATAATCAATGCATCCCTTCAGAAAATGAAGATAGTCAAAAGAGTGTACTATCTTGGGCAAATTTTTGTCTATGGTGGCAACACCTGTTGCAAGATTTGAAATAAAAACACAAATTATATAGAGTTCTGTTAGTTCTACAAGTATACCATGTTTGATCAAAATCTGTTGAACGCTTTAAGGAAAAGTTTACAACAAAGGAAAGATGAAATGCTATAACAATAGCTCATTTTAGCCTGGATATGCCATTGTTCATTTAAGCAGTTTATTTCAACAAAGTAAAATTTATTTTATCAAAAGAATGATCTGCATGACATGACTTACAATAAATTCGTGTAGGAATGGTCAATAAGAAAAATGTCTTGTTTTGGCATGTAAAGCTATCTCCTTAAAAGTTAGTGGTGTAGTACTTAATCCAAATCTTATGATCTTACCATTCATATGACTTGTAGCCATCAATGACAATCTTATGATCTTACCATTCATATGACTTGTAGTCATCAATGACAATCTTATGATCTTACCATTCATATGACTTGTAATCATCAATGACAATCTTATGATCTTACCATTCATATGACTTGTAGTCATCAATGACAATCTTATGATCTTACCATTCATATGACTTGTAGTCATCAATGACAATCTTATGATCTTACCATTCATATGACTTGTAATCATCAATGACAATCTCATGATCTTACCATTCATGTGACATGTATAATCATCAATGACAATCTTATGATCTTACCATTCATATGACTTGTAATCATCAATGACAACTCTAAAGACATACAATAAGCACATGACAATCTTTACAAGAATGTCAAACACCCTGCCTCCAAGTCCTAAACAGAGAAAACAGATACAGATTAAGAATATCTTATTATCTTAGATAAACATATACTTAACATACACTGATATATACAACATCTATACACATGTTCATATATGTTTCCTTTATTCATAAACAACAATTCATATTTTAATTGCCAAATGCTGAGATATTAGTAATTCAGATCATAAATTTTGGAGAAATGTTTGAACCATACTAGATGAATGTTCAGTCAAAGTCAGCACTGGTATAGTACTCTGCAACTCATTGAAATAAAAGCAGGCGCGGTCTAGTGGTATCGCACTTGCCTCCTGATCGGGACACAGGGGTTTGAAGCCTGCTCTGGTCATACCGGTGTCCTGTCTTTCGGATGAGACAGTAAAAACCAAGGCCCTGTGTCTTGGTATGCATGGCACGCTCAAGATCCCTCACTGCTTCGGGATGGGTCCGTTGCAAAGGTCAAAATTTATATGCCCCGCATCAGGCAGATGCCGTCACCATATATATTATGATGTGATTTTAAACAAAAATCAATCAATCAATCATTGAAATGATGCCAAACAAAAGGTCAAAACCGGACCATGCACAAAATAATGAAAGTGACAAGCCTTTGTTTAGAGTTCTTAAATAAGTTCATTGTAACTTTTTATTGTCAACAATCAAACAAATACAAAAAAAAAGTTTCTAAAATAAATATCTGATATTCATTCCATCGTTTTCCACAACCTCTATTTTAAATTATTCTATATAATTTTTTTTTCTTATTGTTTGTTTTTGGGGGCTTTTTTCAACATATGAAAAATATGGAATTTTAATCAAATAATAAAGCAGTAACTTTTCCTCCATGCACCACATTTTTCATCACATGAATCTAAAGAAAGCAAAGTTTAAGGTATGAATCTGAAGAAAGTAATAACATGTACCTTATTAATTACTTCATTTAGAGTAATTGTGTACTTACGTGCTGTTACATTTCGGAATAGAATACATCTAAGTCTTTCTCGTATGGACAAATCCTGAGCCATTACCTTTGTGGCAGTATAACTGAGTGCAAAACAAGAGATGTTTTACAAATTTAAGAAAAAAAGTTTTATGTTTTCTGCTGCTGACTGGCGAAAGGGATGTGTGAGGTTGGTCATGGTGTTTATACTGTATTGAATATTGTTTTTAAAATCACTCTAAGCAAAATTTTATACATTTGAATGCAATTAAAAACACATTTAAGTTATATCAAGATCACAAAGTTAACACATCACTTACATGTAATGTACATTTTAAACACAAGAAAATGATAAAATCGCTAAACTACAACACATAATTATCAAATCATAAACAAATTTTCTAGGCAACGTGCCCATTCTTCTGGATACAAAAATTACACATATATGCAGAGGGAAACACATACAAAAACAAACAAGACGCTCACATGAGCCTATATTACTCACTTTACCATAAATACTTAAGAAATCATATTTGCTTACTTTGCAACATTGTCCTCCTCTGCAGATCCCGAATTCATCCATTTCAGGTCAATCCCGTCACACACGTCAGCAGTCATTGGAATTTTCTCTAAAACAAAGAATATAGATGTCACTCCATGATTATTTCATGTATATGGTGACGGCATCTGCCTGATGCATTGCAAAGAAATTTCCACTTTTACAACAGACCCATCCGAAGCAGTGAGGGATCGTTTACATGCCACATCTACCGTGACATGGGACCCTTGGTTTTTAATGTCTCATCCGAAAGACAGAACACCGGTGTGCCCAGGTCGGGAGTCGAACCTGGGACCTCTCGATCACGAGCTGAGCACCTACCCACTAGGCCACACTGGCTTAATATCAACATTTGTCTTTTATTTTTATCTTTATTTTGGCATATGCCATTTATAGTGTAAGTTTTAATAATTTCGATCTCAGTCAAAAACAGAAAGAGAATCTAAACCATGATTAATGAGTAATCATTTCATCCCTATTTTACATGTCAACTTTTACCATGAAATGGGACATTGTAACTGAGTTTGGGGCAAATTTCTAAGTTCTTCTTTTCTTCCTCTTTCTCTGCATGGCTATCAGTGATTCAAACTTGTCTCCTTTGTGACATTTTGAAGTCACAATTTATTGGGAAATAATATTCAAGAATGATATAATTAACCAAATTAGTACATTTTTGTTGCTTGTTGGTTGCCATGGCAATAGAAAAGAAAAATTACTCAGTTAGAAATGTGTCAAATAATAGAATATGGTATGTGTATAAATCAATATGCAAAGTTTCATTCATTTATTATTAGTATTTAAAATTTCATACTCATTTAAGTATAGATGGGTATATTTTATTCATAAAGTCAAAACAATGCAGCACAGATGGTACCACATTGTACAACAACTCAGCATGGTAGGAATTAATAATAGAGCAATAAAATTATTATATTGAAGTTCATTAAAAAAAAGAGCAATGCCTAGCGTGGCATAATACCCCGTCGCTTACTTTGAACGGGATCAATGTGAACGTATGGTTTTATTACTCCTTTGGTAATACTTTTATGAAATATTGAAATCCAAAAAGAGGGATCCAAGTCCCATAACTCTGTAACAACCTCGGTCAAGTGTAACAATTCTGTGAAATATTATTTAAATCCATTCACAGTGGAAGAAGTTATGGCCCGAACAAGGTTTCACTCATTTTGCATGTTGTGACCTTGACCTTTGACCTATGACCTTGGGTCATGACACACCCTTGGGTTCTAAGTAATAACTCCGTGAAATATTATTGAAATCAATGCACAGGGCAAGAAGTAATGGCCTGGACAAGGTTTTACTTTGCATGTTGTGACCATGACCTTTGACCAATGACCTTGGATCAAGATCATCACACACCCTTGGGTCCTAAGTTACAATTCTGTGAAATATTATTGAAATCCATGCACAGGGGAAGAAGTTATGGCCTGGACAAGGTTTTGCTCACTTTGCATGTTGTGAAATTGACCTTTGACCTATGACCTTTGGTCAGATCATGACACACCCTTGTGGCCTAAGTAACAATTCTGTGAAATATATTATTGAAATCCATGCACAGGAGAAGAAGTTATGGTCCGAACAAGGTTTTATTCACTTTGCATGTTATGACCTTGACCTTTGACGGTCAAGGTCATAACACAAGCTTGGGCGCTAAGTAATAATTCTGTGAAATATTATTGAAATCTATGCACAGGGGAAGAAGTTATGGCCCAAAGAAGGTTTTACTCACTTTGCATGTTGTGACCTTGACCTTTGACCTATGATCTTGGGTCGAGTGTAAAAATTCTGTGAAATATTACTGAAATCTATGTACAGGGGAAGAAGTTATGGCCCAGACAAGGTTTTACTCACTTTGCTTGTTGTGACCTTGACCTTTGACCTATGACTTTGGGTCAAGGTCATGTCACACCCTTGGGTCCTAAGTAACAATTCTGTGAAATATTGAAATCCATGCACAGGGGAAAAAATTATGGCCCAGACAAGGTTTTACTCACTTTGCATGTTGTGACCTTGACCTTTGAGTTATGACCTTGGGTCAAGGTCATGACACACCCTTGGATCCTTAGCAACTATTCTGTGAAATATTATTGAAATCCATGCACAAAGGAATGGCCCAGACAAGCTTATCCCGGACGTTGGAAGGACAACGCCATAACATAGTACGCCCACTCTTAAGATGGGTGTATAAAAACTTAAAACCAATAAGCTAATACAAGCACCCTAATTCTATTCTTCAAACTAAAACTCAACTCAATGTGAAAGTTCTTCAATCTGAAGAATAAATATATATGATTTCTTTCTTCTAGTCTCAATAATGCAGGGGCAAAATAATTTCAAATTACTGTCTCATACATATATGTCTGTCTTAAATTAATTCCTAATGTCTAAAATAGTTTTCTTTTGGTTTACATGTATATAAACTATATAATGTTTTCCATTTTGTGATAATGCCTTATATATATACATTATGAATGGACAGTCTTGGTATAACAATACATAACATCTTAATAATACTATTTTCTTTGGAATAAATCATGATCCATACTAATGTATACTTACAATCAGATAATGACATCACTCTCTACCGAGTTCTGAAATAATTAATATTTGAAACAATGACAGGAATATGAATATATATAAATATGGTATTTATGAAAAGAGTTGTTTGTTTTATATCCCCGACCCTTGGTGTGTCACATGTTTACACTCAGTTTATACATGTTTATTTCATCAAACACCGGCTTGACACAATTCTTTTCCATGCTATGACGTCACCTATGTCATAAACTAATTTATAATATTTCACTGCATAAAGAGAAAACATGTGATAAATCTCATTTATTTAATACATGTATGTCTATTGTATCCCAAAGAAGAGACCAATTTAAGATTACTTCTCTCATTCTTTATAGGCTCAAGTGGTGGGCCTAGAGAAAACCTCCCTCAATGTTCCCTATTGCCCTGACTAGCTATCTGAACCAAGGCTTGTAAGATACAAAAGGATATGTGCAGTGAATTTTATATTTCAAAACATGCCAATATATAAAAATCTTTCTGATCATTATGACAATATTGTGTCTGACATGATCAACATCCAAGGAAAGATCATATAAAATAGGCAAATGTACATCATTTTGACCTTACAGGATATCAAGAAGGTTGGTTGAGATATAAATCTGATTTATCTCAATTTCAGTTATTTCAATATTGCATTGTTATTACAATTAATTATATCAATCTGAAATTAAGTATGTTGAATAAAGAAATGTGATATGAAGACCAACTGGCCAGTTCAGTATGATCATAAGTTTTATATCTATAGATATTGATATGCATTATTTGAAATCAGAAACAAAGAAAGAAAACAAAAGGCCCAGGTGGGCCTATATCACTCACTTGAGTACATGTACCTAGATTGTCAGTCATGCAAGAGGGAAGAAGTTGTTTATTTTTGCATTACTGTGACTAAGTCAACACAAATTTTGAAAATATGTCAAACCTTATTTCAAACCAGAATAAAAAACAACAACAGTTTTTTGCACATCTATTCAGGAGATTTTGATATTAAGCATTTGCTTTGTCTCTGCAAAAAGTGATTCAGGGCAACAAGTTAGTCATTTTCTTTAGGAGGGGCCTTTTGTTGACTGATTTCAAGTCTGGGTCATGAACAACAATTGTTTTAAATATTGTCCAGATCTAACTTAAAATGGTAAAATGTTGAGTGTTGAGAAACATCTAAAACTTATTTAGATGTGTAAAGAAATGAAAAATTTTGACCACAGCGGGATTTGAACCGCTACTCTCCATATTTTAAATACCAAGTGGTATATGTACCATTGTGAGACCCATTTTTTAAACAATGTGGCACCATCTGTTGACCAAGTTGGATGAAATGTACAAAATTGATAGAGGAACTATAGTGCTTCATGTATACCATGTTTCATTAAAATCTATCATGTGGTATAACAGCAAAAGTTAAAAATGTGAAGAATTGTCCCTATACACCCTCATTTGGAAGTCTTACAAAATTCATAGAAAATCTGAAAATTGAGATATTGACAGAATTCTTTCAAAATAACATTCTTTACCATAATTATGATCAAAGTAGTCCATAAGAAATCATCATTATCAATTAACTAGGAAATATGACACTTTGCTGCAATGAATCACCAAGTCCAAAAAAATGTCGAAAAAAATTCTAATATTTGATTTTGGAAGGGAACCAAAATGACAAAACTTCTTCACTCATCCTTCTAGATCATTTCTATGCATCCTGTTTGTCTCTGTATACAGCCAGTATGAGAAAAAAGATTGTCAAAGGAGGGTAATCTTTTGTGACCTACTTTTGACTGTGGTAGTGCCACCTGTAAAGAGGTCTGGAGGAAAACGACAGAATTTGAAGGGGATAATAAGTGATTTATTTCTACCACGATTTATTAAAATCCTTCCAACAGTTTTTCAGAAAAAGTTGAAAATGTGCAAAATGGCCAACCCACATCCCCCCCCCATTTTTTTTTTGAAAGTCTTAAAAAATTCATAAAAAATCCCAAAATAGAGATATTGACAAAACATTCCTTACCATAATTGTGGTAAAAATAGTCCATAAGAACTCATCATTATCAATTAACTAAAAAACATGACACTTTTTTGCATTGAAATTACTAAGTCCAAAAAAATGTCGAAAAAAACGTCAAAAATTTGATTTCAGAATGGAACCAAAAATAACAACCCTTCTTCACACATCTGTCTAGATCATTCCTATACATTCAGTTTGTCTCTGTATGACCCCGGTCTGAAGAAGAAGTTTGTCAAAGGAGGGTACCCTCTGTGACTTACTTTTGCCCATGGTGGCGCCACCTGTCATGGATACAGACTGAAAATAACAACACTTGTAGGGGACCTTGAGTACTTCGTGCATACCAAGTCGCATCAAATTCTGTTCAGTGGTTCTGAAGAAGTTGAAAGGTTCTGAAGAAGAAGTCGAAAATGTGAAAAGTTTACGACAGACGATGGACGCCGGACGCCTTCGGCTCAAGTGAGCTAAAAATATATTTGCATGACATGTCCATTTTGTCGGGCAGACAGAGTACAAGGGCTCTATCAGTTGTTTTCTGAGAGATTTTCTCTGCAAGTTCTTACTCAGAATAGTATATTCGTGTCCCCTTACCACCAATTTATATCCTTTTTCACAATTTTCTTTCATGTTGTCTGCCCCTCATTTATATGCGAGGCACACTTATATGTTAACATAAAACAAGTGGCCAAAAGGGGTCTTAATTGAATTTGCCTCATCTCTCACCAGAGCACATATGCAAAGTAGATGTTTAAATTAAATCATGTGCATTTCAAAATTTATGGTGGCCATATTTGTTGACATTGTTTCATTCCTTTAAAGGGGACGACCATTTGATTCGGGGAGGGGGGGGCCTGGCAAATTTGGTCGAGTCAGATTATTTATTTTCAGATCTTTAAATGATAGAATATTTATTTCCTTAATATCCTGGGACAGATTATTTATTTTCTTGACTTTTTGTTGCCAAGAAATACTTGTTAAAACTGCATTGTAATATATGCCATTAACACAGTCATCCTTCTATGATTATATTTTGTTAACAAAACACATTCTAATATAAGGTAAACTCAACAAATAATACGCAAACATTACTTTTATTGCATAGGTTTTTACACTACAAGTTTCTGTAGTGAAGTGTATATAACAAAAAATAGCAACACTTCTTCACACATCCCTCTAGATCATTCCTATGCATTTATGTTTGTCTCTGTATACAACCAGTATGAAGAAGAAGATTGTCAAAGGAGGGTACTCTTTTGTAACCTACTTTTGACTGTGGTGGTGCCACCTGTAAAGAGGTCTGGACGAAAATGTCAAAATTTGAAGGAGATCATAAGTTATTTATTTCTACAAAGTTTTATTAAAATACTTCTCAACAGTTTTGCAGAAAAAGTTGAAAATGTGAAAAATGGCCAAACCCCCTCCCTCCCCCCCCCCTTTTTTTTTGAAAGTCTTATAAAATTCATAAAAAATATAAAAAATTGAGATATTGACAGAATTCTTTCACAATAATATTCATTACCATAATTATGATCAAAATAGTCCATAAGAAATCACCATTATCATTTAACTGAAAAACATGACACTTTTCTGCATTGAAATTACTAAGTCCAAAAAAATGTTGAAAAAACGTCAGAAATTTGATTTCGGAACAGAACAAAAAATCGCAACTTTTCTTCACACATCCCTCTACATCATTCCTATGCATCAATTTGTCTCTGTATGCACCAGGTCTGAAGAAGAAGTTTGTCAAAGGAGGTTACTCTGTGTGACCTACTTTTGCCTGAGGTGGCACCACCTGTTGACGGACACTTGTAGGGGACTATGAGTACTTTATTCCTATCCAGTTTCATAGAAATCTGTTCAGCAGTTATTGAGAAGAAGTTGAAAATGTGAAAAGTTTACGACAGAAGGACAGCATGCTATGACTACAGCTCACTTGAGCCTTTGGCTCAGGTGAGCTAACAAGCAACAATTCTATTAAGTTTTTGTTGAATATATTGAATATCACTGTTTGTCCAGTGCTATAAATCCTGCTGAAATATGAGTTTTAATGTTAAACTACTGCATATTATAGTATAGGAAGCTATCTGGCGAGCGAAGTGAGCTGGAAAAAAATCAACATGTTTCCTATAGAACTTTCAGCGGTAGCGCAAATACCATGGGGAACCAAGGATGATCAGTCAAAGACAGATCTTTTATTTCCAGCATTTTCAGGGTCAGAATATTTATTTCCACAAAGTGCCAGCCCCCCCTGAATCAAATGGTTGTCCCCTAAGTTTAAGTTTCATTCAAATCAATGCAAATGGACATTTGACAAATGATTTTAACACATTTATTCAAATTTAAAATAAAAACAAACATAACTTAAAATGAGAACAAAAGTAAAACCAACAAAAACATGTATCTTCACTTAACATATATGATAACAAAAGTAAAAATAGTCCTATTTAGTGGGCCTACCAGGTATATTGTTAAACTGAGACATAGAAAAGATTGCACAATGATATTGAACAATGCTTGTAGTTTCCTCACATAAACCTGGATACCATGCAGAGACTGGTTGAGAGAGACTTTATACTTCAGTATAGAAACCAGTAGTATAAAGACCTATGTACATGTGTAAGAATCCGGGTGGTTTCACCCCGATTCGTGTTCGCCTCGAGTGGTTTCGCCCCGATTCGTGTTCTCCTCCGGTGGTTTCGCCCCGGGTGTTTTTGCCCCATTTTATATGTGATTTGTGTTGATATACAAATGTTTGTTTTGATGAGAACACCTAAATTATAAATGTTTTGATGAAAAATTGAAAATATTGAATTTTTAAACCTGATAAGACGTTATTATCTGCATGTGACTATATGTAAAATACAAAAGTAACCAGTGTCACATGACTATGGTACTAACAACAATGTACCACAGTGGGCATTCACCGACCCCTGAAATTCAGAAGGGAGACCAGGTGCCCGGGAGGAGTGAGCATCTCCTGTTTAGCTAGTCACACCTGCCATGAATGCACTTACATACAGACGGAACATATATAATTCAGCACTGTATATATATATGAATGTGAACAAACAGTTGTGATATATAAATGGGGCGAAACCACCCAGGGCGAACATGTAACTAGGGCGAAACCACCTGGGGTGCGAATACGATTTGGGACGAAACCATCCATTACCCCTGTGTAATAACCTTTTCCCCAAATTTACATGATGTAAGAGGCAATACCAGACAAATGAAAAATTACCGCTTAGATTTGCGTCAAATTACTGTGACATCAGATTCCAAGCGTACAATGTCATAGTGAAAATTTCGGGCAAAAGGTGGTTTGTCCGGTATTAGACCCCTTACATCATTTAAAATTGGAAAAATTAAGGTCTATTAAAGTAGTGTTTGCATATATTTGTTGAATTTATTTTATATTGGCATGTGCTTTGATGGCATGGCATATATTGCAATGCAATAACAATATTCATTTTTGGTGAAAAAAAGTCAAGAAAATAAATAATCTGTTCCAGGATATCAAGAAAATAGAATCTAAACCTTCTCCAGTATCGTTCAAAGATTTGAAAATGTATAATCTGACTCGACCTACTTTGCCAGCTCCCCTCCCCCTCAGAATCAAATGGTCGTACCTTTATCCCAAAAATTAATAAACAAAATATTCTAGTTGAGTGTGTGCTACCTTCGTAATTTTCAAAATTAAAAACCTTTTAAACTCGTTTTGACAGTACTGTTACACCGTAGATCTGCAATGTTTTTCACTTTTAAAGTGACAGTAACTCTTCATGTAAGGTGCATGCCACATACGTACATGTATTGTCGAACACCCTCGCTATGAGCAACTTTAAAAGATCACATACCTTGTACGTTGTGCAATATCCATACTATTAACACATATACAGAGGATACAGTGATGCGATCTGATGTTCCTCTCTCACATCGACTCCTACATCAGTGACGTTACAATGAGTATGTACATGTATCAAGCACATGGTTCCTTCCGGTTACAACATATACAAGCATATTATCTATATAGAGCGAAAGTAAAGCAGATGATCTGAAGAGGACCTTTCTAACACAAAAAAAAATCTAATGTAGATATTATCAGAGACATATATATGCCTAAATTTTTTTTCATTTTTTTCATTCAAGAATCATTTAATGACTGATTCCAGTCTACGTAGATACTGTAATGATTGTAATGATAAATTTACTTAAACATATTGAATTTAAAAGATATATATAGAAAGAGTCAGTATGAAAAGTCTGCACTGCACGCACAGACGGACGGCCGACGATCGAAGTAATCACAGTTAAGTGGCCCACTTGAGCTCGTCATTAGTAAAATTAAGTAAAAGAATTCCTTTAACGCGCAACATTTTACTTATATATGACAAAATTCGTCAAGCGTGTGGGTTGTATAGACAGTAAATGTTGGGGTCATTGTGATATGAAAACGGGTGTCCTTTTCTATTCCAGTATAAAATGGTATGATGTGAGAATAGGAAGATTTTAAAATGACTGGAGGATTTAGTGTCCATTATTTTTTTCATTCAAGAATCATTATACCGCCTCACTCCCACTCCCCTTATTTCCTTGATCCGATACTGCTAGGTTAATCACGTTTATATATGTGTGTGTGTGTGCATGAGAGAACCTTTACTGACGTGCATTCAGCTGCGTGTAATTCATGTTACGACGACAAATCTCTTTTTAAACACTTGTCTTCAGTGTAACGTTACTTGAATCAAACAGCACAGCGGATTGAACACTGCACGGTCGGGGTGTATATGGTGTGGAATTCTCATGCAAAACCAACAAAGCATGTAACGTTACATGTAACATAGGATCCTTTGTCTCAAGATTATAACTCGGAGTAGTAATTGATTGTGTTTATATTTTACGTTAGTCTGATGTTTACGAACTCCGTCGGCAAGTGACAAGTGGTGTACAGAGTGAATCTCTCTCTCTCTCTCTCTCTCTCTCTCTCTCTCTCTCTCTCTCTCTCTCTCTCCAAACACACACAACGGGAAGGGACAAGTGATGGAGAGAAACTCCCAACTACTCAAATATCACACCACCACAAACACACACTGACACACACGCACACGCAGGCACTTTAAAATTCTGCAAGTGTCTTTTAGTAGCACTAGATGTGACACTTTTAACATTGTGTTGAATCAGAATAAATATTTATCTGAGTTACTTAAGGCCTTGTCTCCCACACCGACTGCTGCATAGAAATTTCAGATTTGACTGTGATGAGACTTACCCTTAGTTCTAGATTAAGTCCTTTTTCACAATAAATACCACCAAGGTTGACAGCCAGACAGATATATCAACTGACCGTTACAGTGACTTAGCCAAGCGTGTAACAGTTACTGCCCTCCCGGTTAATCTTCTATGGAGAGAAAGTGTTTGCGTATGAATATGATACATATACACCGTTAATGTACCGAATTCGTCGCTCTGGTCAACACACTTACATAATATGAACTGTAGATAGGTCACCCACCGAATAATCCTGTCCTCCACGTATAGTCTTACACCGTTACACAAAGAGAAAATGTTTTCCTGATTCAAAATACTTCAAAAATCCTTTTGTTTGACATCAAAACGTACTGTATATCTGATGAACTGTGAACGCCCGGAGCTATAAACATGTAAACACACACACGTTAAGGTGTTTTGACGGTTTGTTCCTTTTATGACTGTAATATTTAAACTTTACAATGTTCTAACTTTGTTAAGAATGGTAAAAATAGCCTGAGCTGACTGGGTTAAAGAGGTGGTCAGTAGTAGCCAAATTCTCCTTCTTCTCCATTACGAAGTCTACTTAAATTGATTGATTGATTGTTTACGTCACTCCACGGATATTTCACGTATATGGTAACGGCATCTGCCTGATTGCATAGAAATTTCTACCTTTGCAACGGACCCACCCGAAACAGTGAGGGATCTTTTACGTGCTACGCCTACCGTGACACGGGACCTCGGTGTATACTGTCTCATCCGAAAGACAGAACACCGGTGTGCCCAGGGCGGGAATCGAACCCTCTAGGTCACGAGTCGAGCACCTCATCCACTAGGCCACACCGACCTCGAAGTGACTTGAGCGTTATACCTCATACACTGTATATTTTCGAAAACTTTACTAAATCATGTTTTCAATTATCAAAATTAAACTAAAACTTCTTGGAACTTAATTTAATCAATTCAAACCAAACAAACAACACAAACCAACTATAATTTAATGATTCGAAGAAGTCCTCCAAAGGGAAGTCCGGTACATAAAAAAAGCAAAGGAACACACTTATCATTTTGACGGAAAAAGGTATAGTGGAAATCATCTTAGACTGATATATATATATATATATATGTATATATATATATATATATATATATATATATATATATATATATATATATATATATATATATATATATATATATATATATATATATATATATATATATATATATATATATATATATATGCAGATGTGTATATATCATAGACCAGGACTGGTTTACCAATAAATAACCCCCCCCCCCCCAAAGAAAAAAAGAAAAAGAAACGAAACGAAAAGAAAAAAGGGCTCAAACAAGAGATAATGAGATAATTATTGAATAAATCCAATAAAGAAAAGACAACTGCCCCCCCCCCCCCCAAAGAGATAATTATTGAATAAATCCAATAAAGAAAAAACAACTACCCCCCCCCCCCCCCCAAAAAAAAAAACAAAAAACAAACATCAAAGCAAAACGAAAACACCACAAAAAACAAACAAACAAAAAAGAAACAAAAACAAAAATCCTCTCTTAGGTTACACATGTATATCATGACTGTAAGGACCAGGGCTGGGGTTCCCACTTATTTTGTCGATCATAGACTTTTTCATCACGTTACAAAATTAAACAAAAATAAAAGTTTGCCTCCCTCCCATTTACTTTTGAAATGCTTCCTACGGCCCTGTACAATATGTGATTCGTATTTAAATGCCGGTGTCATATATTAGGACCTTCCCCATATTAGGCATTCCTCTCGGAAGACTGGCTATATAGTATCTCTCCCCTCACCCCCTTGGGGATGCTAACAAATATAGTAGCTCTTCCCCCATTTAGAAATCACCCCCCCCTCCCTTAGGGCACATTGCTTATACTTTACAAGCACTTGCAGGCATGCTAGACAGTAGCTTTTACTTATAACATGGCTATTGGGATGGAGTGGGATGGGGTGACTATATAGTAGCTCTTCTTCTCCCTTATACACGGTTCCCCAGAAGACTACATTATGTAGTGATCTCCTCATCCACTTTGAAGTCGTATGCTGACATATTATGTAGCTGTTACAGGAGGCGACGCATTGCTATAAATGTATTTATCTAAATAGATGTAAATCTTTGATATCAGCGGCGGATTTAGAGAGGGGACAGGGGGCCGGTGTTATATAGTAGTTTTTCCCCCTAGCCATTTTCCCCCCGGAAAAAATGGCTATATTGTAGTTTTTTCCCCCGGAAAAATGGCTATATAGTAGTTTTTCCCCCTCTTATAGCCATTTTTCCCCCGGGGAAAAACTACTATATAGTGGATTTTCCCCCAATGTGAAATTCTGGATTTTCTTTTCACACATACATGTAAGTAAATCCAGCTTGTTACCTTGTTAACAATAAATAGATTTCTATTTAAATAGAGATATCTCAACTTTTGATACTGAGATATATTCAATTAATTTAGAGATATCTCATTTTCTTAAGTATAAATGTGTTAAATTTTAATCTCTTTTCAAAATACAAATGCATATATTTAGAACAGAGATTTATCTACTAGAATTTCATTCGAGATATCTTTATTTAATCCGAGAAATCTCTATATATACAAATGGGAAAAAGAAAAACAAGTTCGTTTTTATACCCCCGGAATGAAATTCGGGGGCATCTAGTTTTTGACCTGTCTGTGACTCTTACCCTGTGGCAAAAGCCTTGACTATATCGTTCGTACCAAGAGGTACAAGGCTTTGAAACTCCACATATAGTTTTCTTGCCATGAGATCTTTTTTTTTTGGGACCATGACTTTTGACCTAATGACCTTGATCTTGAAGTATGACCTACTTTTCAAAATTTTTAACCTTGACTATATCTTCTACAGAAAAGGGTGTAGAGTTTTGAAACTTAGCATAGTGATATTTTCAGATAGAACCTTTCATACTGTGCGTAAGGGACAAGGAAATCACATTCTTGTGTTCATGATTTACAACATCTGCGACTAGGCAAGCTTTGTCGTAAAAACAAAAAAAATAAACACCCCCCCCCCCCCACACACACACACACACTATAGTACATTTGTATTTCAAATGTTATCTGACTGATACAGGACGAACGTGTATAATTTCCAAACCGTTACGTAAGGGGGAAAACTACTATGGGGGAAAGACTACTATATAGTAGTTTTTCTGCCATGGGGGAAAACTACTATATAGCCATTTTTCCGGGGGGAAAACTACTATGGGGGAAAAACTACTATATAACACCGGGCCCCTTTTCGCCACATATTTCCAAAGTTAAACGCTAGATTTGGCACCCGAAATGGCTTAGTAGTTTGACTAATACTTGATTTTCACATGTGCTCCTCCCCCTTTTTCGGAAATCCTGGATCTGCTACTGGATATTTATGTCCTTGTTATAAATTACTATCTTTTTCTCATATAAAAAGTTTGACCTGCAAATTGTATGTAAGTCTGTCTAAAGCGCAGTCTTAATACTCCTTGGATATTTCACAAAATGAATGGTTGATATCATAAAATCAGTTTTGGTCAAGAACTATGAGTATTTCATTTCTGCTAAGGTTCATCAAAATCTTTTCAGTGGTTCTGATGTAGAAGTCGAAAAGTGTACAGACTGACGGACATAAGTACGAACGCCGGCCAATGGCAGATCAGAAAAGCTCACTTCAGGAAATATGAGGGAAGAGAGGAGAGAGATATTTTAAAAAGATTCAAAGATGAATCAGACGTGATCCCAACACAGTGTTGTTAGTTATTTTAGACTTAGTAGCGAGACATTGAATTTTAATTAGACTGGATTCCCATCAGCTTTGGCCTGACTACGCGTTTTTACGACCAAATTTACACATGTGAGCAAATAATGTGCTACAACATAATACAAAAGTAAATTCACACTTAGGACTAACTAGGTGAAAATTTACTCTCAGTTGCAGAATTTGAATATCAGCAAACCCGTTCATACGACCAAAATTACATACCTAACAAGGGCGTGGCAGAAAGCGGGAGGGGGGGGGGGAGGTAGCAGGGGGAGGGGCACGTATGACTATGGGGAAGAGCTACTACACGACACCGGTACAGTTCAGTGGATGAGGTGCTCGGCTAGTGATGAAGAGATCCCGGTTCGACTTCGGATGAAACGGAGAAAAACGAGGTCCCGTGTCACGGTAGATGTGGCACGTAAAAGATCCCTCACTGCTTCGAAGAGTTCGTTGAAAAGGTAAAGACGTTTATGCAGAGATGCAGTTTGCGTTAGGCAGATGCCGTCACCGTATCGGCGTATGCCTGATATAATCGTGGAGTGGCGTAAAACAATAATCAGTCCATCTGATAATTAAAAGATAGTTGATCATTAGATGTACATGTACATGCATGTTATAATTGTAATGATGTTATGTACATGTACTCTGATTATCAGCACAGAAAAAAGGTTAGGTGTAGTGGTTAGGCGCTTGGCTTGGGCGCCAACGATTCGGGTTCGCTTCCCTTATTTGCGCCACTATGTAGTAAATTAGATTAAACATATTCTATTCAGTAAATGAATACACTGCATAAAAAGTTTAAGCTACAGTTTGGCAATATAAGAAAATGCTCTCTCCTTTAGCATATACAATATATATGATTATGGTAATCCTGTAAGTGGCAATCTCTGAATGCGATTACTACGACCTGTGGCGGTCAAAAGCTAGATCCAATAGTCGGTGAATTCAAACACCGAAAGGAAACGGCACCCAAACACCGGGACGGTAGGGCAAACAATGGAACAGCACCGAAACGGCACTTTATAATCACTCATATTGCATAATACAATTTTTTTTTATTGTTAGTTATACATGTTATACAATGTCCAAATTACATTTTAATTTGATACATAATTGACACAGTTATGACATTTTCTTTTCCCTGCCATTTCAGGATGTGAAAAATAGCTGTCTTCATATCACGAACAAATAAAATGTTAAAAATTAGTTGTTTTTTATTTATAACAGATGTTAGATCACTATCGGATCGGATACCTTTGGAGATCCACTATCGATCAAATAGCGCTCTAGGCGATCCGTCAGGGAGAGATCCTATAAAACCTGCTTTTACCTCAGTTTTACGCTTGGCATCAGAGGAGTAGGTTAACAGCAAACACAACACGAATGACTTCATTTCAACTTCTTTTCAGTCTGATGAATCATGCCATCGCCAAGAAACAGAATGCAATTCTCGTCTATCAACTCCGAGGAAGCTGCTGACAGGAAATTTCAATACGGCCAGTATGCTACAGTTATGGAAGAACTGAGGGTAGAGCTTTTCCTTGATTGTGGTAGCTGGTAGCTAGTCTCCGGGATAGACTGTTATACATGAGCTGCATCTGGGCTCATGTGGCAAAAGAGCAAGCTGATAATCTGTCTATGAGCAGAAGTTGTCAGGCTCCATCTCCAGAGGTACACTGCTGATCCAATCACAAAATCTACTCCTCTCGACATTACTCAGGCGGGAACGCACTTGTTCAAACAGCTTTTGGGAGAGCCTCATGAGTTGCTCTTGGCTTTGTAGCGAAGCCGTAAGAGTCTGGGTAGGGTCTGCAGGACTGATCCTCCATGAACCACTGCTGCTGGTTGGTATCTGGTGTGTGTCCTGGGTGGGGGACTGGGACTGATCCTCCGTGAACCACTGCTGCTGGTTAGTATCTGGTGTGTCTCCTGGGTGGGGGACTGGGACTGCTTACTTGTAGCCCTTCTTTAACATTATCCACACCTTCCGTCTCTTCCGGGATAGGGATTGAAGGATAGAGGTTTCCTCCGGACGTTGATTCTTGTGCTGGCGAAGGAAGCCGAGGTTGTCAATGATCCACTGTTCCTGTCCTGTTTCAGATCAGACAGCTTAGACGAGTCCAAATGTCACCGTACCAGCGCTTGAAGGTCTGTACGGGGAGCCCTAACTTCTCGGCTGTGTTCTGTGACCTGTGTCCTTCCATCCTTCTTTGCTCCTGTCATAAGGCACCGGGCTCTCTTGAAAAAATTCTGCCAGTTCCTGCTCCTAACACGCTTGGTATTTTGTTATTGTTATTGTTGACTGTAGATTTACTCTCACTTTAAGATTGTACCTCACCAGGCGGCGCTGTCTCTTGAACATCAGCATTTACCTATTATAATGCCTAATTAGATGGGTACTGTGCTCTAATAGTGTTGATTTGGAAAACGGGCATTAATAGGTTCAGTACACATGGCATCTTCAATGCACTAGGAGATTTATATGCATTTTTGAACTAATTAGTAAAATATATATAAAAGCAAATACAAATAAGTTTATGTTATCAGAAATCGGTACATTTATGTCATGTCATGTACATTATTACATGATAAAAATTACATTATATAAAAAGAGAAATTGATTCACTCCTTAAAGTACATGTACGATGGTATGGAAGGGACATGCGAAATAAATCTTGCGCATACGACTTACTACATTGTGCGCACGAGATAGTTGTCTCATTCTCAAAATATTAAAAGTTGTGCGCACGAGATAATTATGTCGAGCGCACGAGAAAGTAATGTCGTCCACAAGACATAATAAGTCGTGCGCACGAGATAGTTTTGTCGTTTGCACGACAAAATAAGTCGTGCGCACGAGATATTTATGTCGTTCGCATGACACAAGAGGTGCGCACGACATAAGAAGTTGTGTGCACGGGATAATTTGGTCAATAGAAACGAAGTGATTGGCGGCCATTCTATGCGGTGAGTCGATATTCATGCAGCTGATGTTATCGTAAATGTAAAGAAATAAACAGTCTTTTCAATTTCGCTGTATATACAATTGTCACGAGGAAAAGTTTACTTTTTATGCAATGTTAATATTCAAATTTATTGAAATTATAAGTTTAAAATTTTATTGTGTCAAAAATCTTTATATTCCGTTTTCCTTAAATTCATTTTATTTTTCCATAAAAAAACTTTTTCCATAAAAAACCTCAAAATACTTTATGTATATACTTTATTGGATTAACTTCAGCTAAGAAATTTCTCAGTTTCTATAAAGCTTTTTGTTTGTTTTTTTACCTGATAGGTCTTACAGATTCTTAGTTTATGTAATAACACCTTTTGGCTATTTTTAGCAAACTTTCCTCTGACATGGTGTCATCTATTTACTCTATTACCCGACTGCTAATTGATTTCGCCGATTTAATCTTTAAAGTTAAGTATTCTTTTGCTAAGGAAATTCCTCGCTGGTACTAATTGTTGGTTTAATGATTAAGTGCCTAGCATGTACTTATCACATGATTTGGGGTATATCGTAAAAATCCGCACTTTGATTGGTCAAAATTTAAAAATTTCGGGAAATCGCGTTTTACCCAAATGGAGATCCACGTCTGTAGCGCCATTCCATGAATGCGCTTCGAATGAAATGGACATCTCCTTGAAGATATCTTTCCTTCTTCAATTCAGGTAAATATCTCTATATTTAGTCTTTGTTTTGTAATTTTTGTTATAAGGTAAATTTTGATTTACTTATGCATTAAATCTTATATGGGAATAATCTTTTATATACATTTTCATGATTAAGTGTGACCGGATAATATATTTCATTAAGTCATATTTCTATGCAGTTTATAACTTAGAGTAAAAGATTAGTTTAATTATTATTTTCATTTTTTCTGGATATTTAGTTTTCATTTGGTTTAGTTCAATGTATACATATATTAACTTTGATTTGATTGTTTAAAATCATTTATTATGTGTTGTGTTCAGCTTGCCATGTTGTAATTAACAGTAACCTTGGCCAATTTGATTTTTCCGCATGTTTTGCGCAACGGCAAGGCCCAAAGTTATTGAGTTATCTTTAAGTTCTTGTTATTCCTTAAGATTATAAATACGCCAACTGATATGATTTAGTTAATTTCATTTTTGGTTTGTCTAGGAATTCAATTCAATTTATTCAAATGCCATACGGCATATAGACATAACAACATATTTACAAGTATATACATATACATAACATACGAACAAAGCAGTACAAAACAATAATATATATATTTACAGGATAAAACACATATGGAAGTATTTACAATGATTTTCACTAGAGGAGAGTGAAATTATATGTATAAATAAACTAATTCGTCTGCGAACATCTTTGTTTTGAGGCTAAATATAAATACTTTCCAAGGTTTATAAGCTGTTTCACATTATTAACACCGAGTAATTTAACTAATTTGAAAACACAAGGCCTCCTATAATAATAAGGTTTGATATATTTTGTTCGTAAAGTTCTATAGAAAGGACATATCAAAATAAAGTGAAATTCGTCTTTTAAAGCTGACACAGAAATATTTATTGATATGATTGGACCATTTACCATCAGAAGTGACTCCGAGGTGTCTTTTACTCTCCAAATTTATTGTCAAGGTCATTTGTGGTTCTGTGTAATGATAAGGACATTTGATTTTGTAGAGCTAAAAGAAACTATCATTTTTTGAGACCATACATATATACATATACTCTATCTAAACCGGCATTAATCACACGTTCTTTATCATTAAGAGGTTTAGAGGAGTAAAGAAACGACATGTCGTTGGCAAAAAGATGTACAAAGCTGAAAAGATTTTCGGCGATGTCGTTGATGTAGATTAAAAAAAGAAATGGATCGAAGACTGACCCCTGGGGACGCCTGCTGATGTGTATCTAAATGAAGAATTGTTATTATTAACTACTACAGATTGTTCGCGCTTAGTTACATAATTTTCCTTTAAAAAGTAGGACAGAACCATCAAACCCGTATGACTATAATTAATTAATCAACCCAACCCCCGATACCAAACTTTATCAAAAACCTTTGATGCATCAAAAATACCAAGCATGTATGTTAATTTCTTTTTCTTTTTAGACAAATATGATGATACTGTTCAATTAACTGAGGTACTGTTGAGTGGTTTGGAAGAAATCCCGACTGCAATTTTAAATACACACCTTTCGAAGAGTTTATTATACACCAAAAATAGTACCATTTATTTTCATTGATGGTTTTGTAAAACGTTTAACACATGATTCTTTGGTAAGAGTCGATATTTCCAGAACTGTAATGACCTCTTTTAGTATTTTGTAAATGACATTCTGAACCACGAGTTAAGAATCCCACACAATCCGACTGTTCGTTGCATTTATTGGTGCATTCTTCTTTGCTCAAAAATGCTGCGTAAAAGATGTGTCCGTCGATAAAAGTTTTTGAATAGTATTGATAGTCTGGAAGAAAAAGATTAAAGAAACTAAGTTTGAAATCTCCACAAATGCATTATTTTCAACAGTAGAGATATCATCTTTAGATATTTCATTCTAAATAACATGCATACCAGGACTTCTGACAATCACATAACATGTATATTGACAAAGATTCAAATCAACACATCAACACAAGAAAGATCGATGTTACTCTTCAATTTAAAACAGCTATAAGCAGTATATTAGTGTATATGATGTTCCAGAAAGATAACTAGCAACAGAATCGAACCACTGCTAATACAATCTGCATGCGAAAGATAACCAGCAGTTGTATCGAACCACTGCTAATAAAATCTGCCCGGGAAAAATAACCAGCAATAGAATGAAATCACAAGTAATAAGATCTGCCTAACAAAGATAACCAGGAGTAGAATCAAACCACTAACAATGATATCTTCCTGAGACAGATAACCAGCAGTTGCATCAAAACACTGCTAATAAAACCTTTTGGAACATATATACCAACATTGGTTTCATGTGCAGATGCAGATGCACATTTGACAAATAATATTCAGGAATGATAAAAGCCGAAACTGTGGTAAATGACTTTGTTGTAAAAGACTTTGCAACAAACTGACCTAATAGAAAGAATGAAATCCATAGACAGATCATGAATGCATGAGGAAGATGCTCCTTACATTTCCAGTTAAATTCTAGGATACCGAGCAGCAGTCGACTAGGAATATGTGGTAAAAACCAGTTGTGGGATTAGATGCCATTTAATATGAACATAACATCTTAACATAACTTCTTCACATTGTTCAGTTTGACGATCTTGTGAATACTCATTTGCGGTACTGATACACTGAAAATGTCACTCTTGTTCAGTTTAAGTGAAACGAAGAATTTTTAAACGTGACACCAGCTACTTCCGTATTTTACATTAACGATACACAAATTGAATGAAGATCGTCATTTCTGTTTACTAAATCGGTAACACAACCATATTGTTTGTGTGCTCGTTTGTCTGTTAATCTTTAATCTTCGCCATAACTTTGGAAGCGTGAGACATGTAGATTCCATATTTGGCATGCATACTCCTCTAATCAAATCAGCCCAAAGTAATTGACCTCGTGACCTTGATTGAGACCGGGGACATTCGTGTTTCATAAACAAATCTTATTTGGGTACTTATTATTGTATTCCTTGTATATACGAGGGGACCTTTCTCATACAACTGAATCAGATGTCTTCCATTCTTCTTAGATATAAATGTCCTTAATGCATAACATGAAATGGGTTTGGTCGTCAAACACTATACGAGGATTACTTAACCGATGATTTACGGCTTGTGTTTATTGATGAAAGAATTTGCAGACCCTCGACAAATATGTGTTTAATCGCACTCTTGCCCTGTCTGGGAATGGAACATATATCTATGTTTGACAGTGCAAGAAACTGAAATTTAATATTAGAAAAGTGTTTTTGCCAATAGGCTTCGCCGCTGAAACCATTATTATGAGGGATTTAAGGGTAATTATAGTGATCGATTATGACGTCATAGTAACGTGGTATTGTTCGTTTTTCCGTGTATATTCTACTATAATCATGTTTTATGTGCATATCCTTGGTGATTTGTGTCATACAGCTTTGTCAGATGTCTTGTGCTTTCTCTATGACGTCATTTTTGTGGGAAAACGTTTTATTTCCTGACTTTAAAATAGGACTTCAGGAAATGACGGCGAACTCCATTCGGTCACGAAACAAAAAGGAGATAATTCATAAAAATGGAATTAATATTGAAAGATACAGCATTCCCCGTATTAGTTACATGCGATTTAAATAATTATGTAATTTGTTTTTAATGAATTGGTATTTTTCGTGAAAAATATTATTTTATCGAGTTTTATTTTTATAGTTTTATATTACTTTCGTTATAAAAGGGAACGCACAGGCATATGACAATTTATGTTTATTAAATAGCACATTGTAGATTGTAGATTATGTTACTTAAAATAAACATATCACATTGATCTAACTGACATGCACAGCAAGCTATTATGGCGTATAACTGGCACACTCAGCTAGCTATTATGACGTGTAACTGGCACACTCAGCTAGCTACTATGACGTATAACTGGCACACTCAGCTAGCTATTATGACGTGTAACTGGCACACTCAGCTAGCTACTATGACGTATAACTGGCACACTCAGCTAGCTATTATGACGTATAACTGGCACACTCAGCTCGCTATTATTACGTATAACTGGCACACCCAGCTATTTATTATTACGTATAACTGGCACATTCAGCTAGCTTTTATGGCGTATAACTGGCACACTCAGCTAGCTTTTATGACGTATAACTGGCACACTCAGCTAGCTATTATGACGTATAACTGGTACACTCAGCAAGTTATCATGACGTATAACTGGCACACTCAGCTAGCTATTATGGCGTATAGCTGGCACACTAAGCTAGCTATTATGACGTTTAACTAGCACACTCAGCTAGCTATTATGGCGTATAACTGGCACACTCAGCTAGCAATTATGACGTATTACTGGCACACTCAGCTAGTTATTATGGCGTATAACTGGCACACTCAGCTAGCTATTATGACGTATAACTGGCACGCCCAGCTATCTATTATTACGTATAACTGGTACATTCAGCTAGCTTTTATGGCGTATAACTAGCACACTCAGCTAGCTATTATGACGTATAACTGGCACACTCAGCTAGCTATTATGACGTATAACTGGTACACTCAGCAAGTTATCATTGCGTATAACTGGCACACTCAGCTAGCTATTATGGCGTATAACTAGCACACTAAGCTAACTATTATGACGTTTAACTGGCACACTCAGCTAGCTATTATGGCGTATAACTGGCACACTCAGCTAGCAATTATGACGTATAAGTGGCACTCTCAGAAAGCTATTATGACGTATAACTGGAACTCTCAGAAAGCTATTATGTCGTATAACTGGCACTCTCAGAAAGCTATTATGGCGTATAACTGGCACATTCAGCTAGCTATTATGACGTATAACTGGTACACTCAGAAAGCTATTATGGCGTATAATGGGCACACTCAGCTAGCAATTATGACGTATAAGTGGCACTCTCCGAAAGCTATTATGACGTATAACTGGCACTTTCCGAAAGCTATTATGACGTATAACTGGAACTCTCAGAAAGCTATTATGAAGTATAACTGGCACACTCAGCTAGATATTATGACGTATAATTGGCACACTCAGCAAGTTATTATGACGTATATTTGGCACATTCAGTAAGCTATTATGACGTATAACTAGCACACTCAGCAAACTATTATGACATATAGTTATTATGGCGTATTACTGGTACAAAGTTATTATGACATTACTGGCGGGCTCAGCCAAATATAATGACTTATAATTGCCAACTGGCACACTCAGTAAGTTATTATGACGTATTACTGGCACACTCAGCTAGCCATTATGACGTATAAGTGGCACCTTGTTTTGATAACTGATATGCATTGTGCAGGCAGGATTTTACACGACAGAATGCAAGAAAAGAAATTTAAAATAAAAAATAATATATTAATGATATAAAATATGGACGATTAAGTGGATCAAACGGTCATCTTTAATAGAAAATTCAATATTAAAACGACGTGCATTACAAATATATATCAAAACAGAATGTGGGAAAACATTTCGAGAAAACCTGTTTTAGATATTTTATTGAGTGAATTATATTTTAGTAATGAATATCAAAGTTAGATCATTTCAGACGATGCAATCAACAGTAGACTCATTGAAATTGCTATTCCAGACGATGCAGTAAAACATATTTTTCCGGAATTTTTATATTGGTAATTTATTTAAAGTTAACCTATCGAAAATAATGTATGCGTAATATAAATATATTTAATTAAAATTCTTTCAAATTCCACACAACACTTTGGGAAGCCTTTAGAAAATTTTCTCCCTAAAATTTCAAACTTCTAATCTCTTCCGATTCATCAAACACAACTTCTGATCAAAAACGTATTTGGATCTTATGGACCTCATTCTATTCAATTCATCAATTGACGATTGGTTTAGATAAAAAATAATATGCTTTTGTACGAAAATAAGAAGCAATCGAATGCCACATCGCTTAAGTAATCTAACAGATAAGGCTAATGTTGAATTGTAAATATGAAAGTCTGAATGGAAAGCAATTTTACTTTCACTGACCTAGAAATGAATAGATACATTACATAAGGGCCCAGAACTCGCATATATATCACACTGACCTCTGAGAGTGAGTGGCGTACATTTGGAAGAATACATGTTATCGTGTGGAATGTGATTAAACTATGACATATTTGAAATAATTCGGATACTAAATATATATTTAAATATCTTAATTATTTCATATATGTCATAAGACGTGGCACATCGCAATACTTCTGAAATTTACACTCGAATGAAATCCAGGATATAATGTGCATCTTACTGATTACCAGTCTGAAGAGTGAAGTAAAATCAAATCTTCAAGTTAGATCAAATGTAAAGCCCCATTTCTCGTTTATTCCTACGAATTTATTTTACGAATTTTACTCATTCATATAGATCTTGCATATCTACATTATCTATATATCTTTTTCATGATGATTACTTTGATCTTTGACCAAATTATTTTAAATCTTTCTTGATAATTCCTACAGAAGCGCCTGGTGCCATGTAAAATAATTTAAAACTTATGCGCTCGTGTTATTAGTATGTGCGTACGAGTTCGTAACTTACACGCACGTGTTATACACATTGTGCGCACGTGTTATAAGCTTGCGCACACGAGTTACTGATTTGCGCATATAAGTTAGTAATTTGTGCACACGAGTTACTAATTTGCGCCCTTGAGTAATATATCTCATGAGCAAAAGTTACACAGGGTTACGTGCAGGGTTTTCAAAATTGTTTAGAACATTGTGTAGAACATCTCTTGTCATAGAAAACACCAGGCGCACAAAATATTTGTAATATGAACACCGGTCTATTGTATACATGTAAGAGGTGTTTTGTATCAGGGGGTAGGGATGATATATTGTAAAGTTTTTTTTATTTAGGTTTATTTTATAGTAAAAAATGAGCGTTTTAACTAAATATCTCCAATTAGACATCATTTTCTCATTCTTTTACCAGATACTAATAGCTGACTCTCACTTTTCCCTGGCCAGATTACCAGATTCACGTCAACGTTCACTATTAATCTGATATCAAACAAATACTTTATTTTTACATTTAGTAACTAATTTCTCGATCACACTCTTTCTATTGACAGCTTTTTAATTGGTAATTAATGGGATAAGTTTTGACTCCTGAATTTGAGGAGAAAGTTTAATTACACCATGTTTAAGCGTCTGATAAAAACTCCCATGTAATTGTGAGTGGGAATGAGGGCCCATAATCACATTGACACCGTTTAATTTTCATGTTTATGTACAGGGTATATATTAAAAGATGTTTGGAACTAGATCACGACCTCACTGCCTTCTGAAAGAAAATTTTGTCAAAATATGTCGCATAACTAAAGTTGGAAATGGCATGCCACTTTGGAGCCCATAGTTCTTTCGGGATTGATTTATATAATTCACAGGTTTATCATTCATGAAGCGATAGTCGGTCAACCGACCAGCAACAAAGCATTGAGCATTCATGAAGCGATAGTCGGTCAACCGACCAGCAACAAAGCTTTGAGTATTCATGAAGCAATAGTCGGTCAACCGACCAGCAACAAAGCATTAAGCATTCATGAAGCGATAGTCGGTCAACCGACCAGCAACAAAGCATTGAGCATTCATGAAGCGATAGTCGGTCAACCGACCAGCAACAAAGCATTGAGCATTCATGAAGCGATAGTCGGTCAACCGACCAGCAAAACAAAGCATTGAGGCTATTAACGTCAGCTCATGCAATCAACAGCTACTCTTGTCGGATTAATTGAACATACTTTCTCATTTTCAATACGAGTGAAAAAACTTCGATGCGATTTTGAATTGTGGTTGTACAAGCTTAGGGGTCCTTGTCTCGAAATTTCTGGATATGCTCCTGAATTATTTAAAAAAACACCTGCAAATGGTTAATACAATTATATCTTTCAATTTTCACCTTTTATCACAAATCGATGATGGTTACTCTCCTCGAAAGATGTGTGCTGCATTGAAAATATCAAATCGTGACCCAAGTACTTAGGGTAGAGTATTGGTTAAGTCTTAAACCTACTTTTGTCTTGACAACGTTTTAAACAATAACACGAGAGTGATTCTCATATAAACAGTTTAGTCATGAGTTGAGAGTCAGAAGCCGTGTCTATATGGAAGAGCTGTTGACACTTTGGCTACCTCTATCAGATATGCCTGTTGCTGTATGCCAGAAGGAGAAACTTATTTCTATAGGCCGCCTAATGCATCCTCTAGGTTTCCAAAGCGTGACATTTTTTTTTCATTTTTGTGTAGTTTTTATGTGACCAACTGAGTTTTAATTGGTGATTAAGCTTCCTTCAATATTTTCAATTGTTAATATGCGTGTTATCGAAAATGAATTAGTGCAAAGCAAAGTGTGTTTCTGAAAAAAAATCTTATAACCAGTATGACATTTAATCGGAAAGATTCTAAGATCACGATGTCAACAATTTTGGTAGCCACATAAAGGTCTTATAAGAAAGAATACGCATGTCCTATTATTAACAGTTGAAACAATCTAATCAGAATTTAGCTCTCTTTATTCCGTAAAGTACTATGTACTATGAGAGCTTTATTTCAACTAGACAGCGGTTCAAATACATGATCCAGTTATGAACTTACTCACATTCAGTCATATAGAAATAAAAAAAAAACACTAACGTGGAATGTAACATTGACCGTAGTTCCAAGACACAAAGTCAAAATCATGACACCCAGGTAACATTTCTATCAAAGACGAATTAACAAAGATCATGCATACAGAAATTGTTGACCAGACCCCTCAAACATTCACAATGATCTTGACGTATGATGTAAAACCTTGACGCAAGGCTAATCACACCTTATTCATATGAAACATTTCAAATAAATATGGTCTACCTCTGAATATAAGACCGGAGGCAAATCAATAAAGTTTACAAGTTCTAATCATATTTTCTACATTGCACTAAGTATGAAATATATCTGATCATTCATTAACAATCATGAATTTAATTATATGCATAACGCTTCGACATTATTTGTTCCGCCAAAGACGAGACTATAACAATATGTGTTTGTGAAACACAGATGTCCTCTACGGCAATGTCCAGTTTTATTTCAGCATAATGTTCACACTAATTCAAGTCAGAATAAGTGGAGTATAAATGCCATACATGGACTCTCTATCTCTTATAATTCAAAATTTATCGTGACGATTATTGGTGGTTGGGTTTGGTGACAGAAAAGCAGAAAGACAGATGAACGATAAAAAACAATATTGCCCAAATCTTTGATTAAGGATACTTAACAATTTCATTTTATTTATGATTGGTTTTAGAACAAGCAATTCAGCTATGGAAAGCCACCATAGGATTGTATAAGTAGGTCATCCTTGCGTGCAAGTGGTGTAAGTGGTTCTCGCAAGTCAGTGACTCGACCACACGAGTTTCAGATTATTCTTTACATAGCATCCCGAGGCTACCGTATACTTCTGATTATATTGACAATCCAGTAAAACATGTGAATAGTGTCCTGAATCCATTCTTTTTGTTTATAAGACCGAAAAATTGCTACTCGTCCGTCAAAAGGGCACCTTATTCTCGATTACATTTAGTTCAGGCTTAAGTTTTAGAGGTTTATATAAAATTAATAAGATATTTATCTTTGACCCATTGCAGAGAATATTTCGATTCCGATTTCGATTTGAGCATCACTTTGGAGATAAGATTTGTGTAAATGCGCATCTGGTTCACTAATGTAAAGTTGTGAGGTGTGTTACAGTTATTGTACATACCATCAGACCAGCAAGCTGTGTTATCCTGAAATGTACAGTCTGATGGACAAGTCTTACATGATGTAGCTCCATGTGTCGAAGTAAACGTTTCCCCTGTGCACACTTTGCAAGTTGTTTCTGCTTTGTTGTTTTGATACGTTCCCTCCTCACACGGGATACAAGATGACATTCCAATATCATTTGACACATACCCTGCAGGACATTCGTCACATGACGTTTGTCCTGTTCTTGATTGGAAGTATCCAGGATTACATGTCAAACAGGAAGTTGATTGTGGGTTAGGCTGATATTCACCTGCTCTGCAAGGGCTGCACTGTGCTTGTCCTGTTAGATATTTGCAAAATTAGAATGGTTTTATATGTTTATGCCACGTCATAATTATTTCATGGGATATGGTTGAGGTCAGCGTTTAGTAGGAACCGAGCAACAAACATTGTTGTTGAGGAGATTTAACAACATTGTATCTTTATCTTGCCTACATTATGGTTAATGAATACTTTCCTGAAATATGATATACTCAATATATTTGAGATGAAGAAGACCTCTTTCCATAATTAATTCAAGAAGTCAAGGTCACAGTTGTAAATGAATGAAAATGCTTGTGGGAACTGTTCGCGCCAAGAAGCGGTTAAAACACTTCTTGATCTGAGGAAAAACTGTTTCCAGGTTCAGAAGTGAAAAACTCAAATTGAAATTAATGAAAGTCTTACGTATTACACATAAGGAGATTCGTCAAGCTTTATGTACTTTTTCGTTGTCCTTTTTAGAGAATCCGAATGAGCTATAAAAATCCACGACATTCGGTATGCCTGCAGTGATACAGGTAGATTTTATACTTTATCTTTTGATCGAGATGGATAACATATGGTTGAGATAGATTTGTTATTGTATAATCGTTTAGATTTCTTGTACCCAACTTGGTGGATTGGTAAATTTGTTAGATCTCGGCGCATATACATGTTGCAATTTCAACACAGCTGATCTCGAACATATTTTTTGTTAAATGACTGCATTCACTTCATGTAAACTCGATAATTAACATCCAATCGAAGATTTGTGGTATGACTTCTATTTAAATTTTACAGGAGAAGCAAGTTAACAACTTATATATATCTTGCTCGTTGGCGTAAGGGTGTTGTTTGTGTTGAAGGAAACCGGAGTATGCGGAGAAAACCCACGAAGCCAGGTTGGTGACATCCTCATCATCTCAGGTACCACACCGGGAATCGAGCCAGATCGAACTGACAAGAATCGAGCGCGCTACCGACTGGGCTACCCCCTCTTCCCCCTTGGCTTATGACTTGATTAAGAATACTAGTGGGACAGTTGCTTTGTAATTGCGCAATAATGACAAACAGCGCATATGAATGCTTGATTACAAAGACTTTGATATATACCTACTATATGTGGAAATAAAATGTAAATAAAAATGTAAATATTTTGCAAATAAAATATCTATTATGTACCAAGTACTTCAATAAAAGCCAATGAACGTTTTAGTATTTTGTGTTATCCTATTGTTGAATTTATAAATTCGTCGTTGGTATGAGCTTCCAAGAAAATTGTGAAAAATGATCCCCACAAAAAAATAATTATTTAACGGTATTCTTTCTGCTAGCTTTCTTAAATATTTACGAATTTTTTCTTTTTCGGATAACAATAAATTGGTCTTGAAACCGTATTTATATAATGGAAGCCAGCATACATCTGCATTGTAAAACAATCTTAATGTCTAACTTTTATGTAAATTGATTACCAAATTAATTAACCTGTCATAGAATTTGAATATCCCACCGGACAATTCTTGCATATGTTTTGTCCAGTTTTGTCTTGGTAGGTCCCAGCTGGACAATCATCACATTGTAGCATCCCAACTTGTTCTTGGTACTTCCCTTGTGGACATGGCGTACATAGAGCATTTCCAACAGTTGATGCATAAGATCCTTCTGTACATGGTAAACAGTAGGACTGTCCTTCATCTGGCTGGTGGTGTCCCATAGGACAACCTGAACAAGTTCTCTGCTCTGGTAAGTCTTTATATGTCCCAGCTTGGCAAGGATCGCATCTGCCATTATTCCGATAATATCCTACTGGACAATCTATTAAGATTTAAAACAAGATGGTCATTAAAATATCCATACTGTTATGTTTGCATTATATTACAAAGTAAAAATTTAATAACACGTCAATAATGATATCTTATCAGTATTATTGACTCAAAATAATCACTTTTAGTAATAGCAATCGAATATTATGTCTTATTTATACTAAATCATTGTTGTTCTCTGTGATCTACAGCATTATACTGGGATGTCCTGTTATTGTTGTGTGCGGACAATCTGAACTAAACATTTTGACAAGTTTTGAATTGGGATTACATCAGCAAATCTGAATCAATAATCCCAATTCAAACCCATCCATTAATTCTGACACAAGTCAAACACAAACACAGTCACACACACACAGGTAAGAAAAAACAAAATTTAGTTAAATTATACAATGTAAACTGGAAAGTAAAATGAAAAAGAACGACACAGTCAAACGATCGAGACCACTCTCTGCTAGAGTAGCACACTACGCCGAGGTCAAGCGACCGAGACCAATCTCTGCTAGAGTAGCACACTACGCCGAGGTCAAGCGACCGAGACCACTCTCTGCTAGAGTAGCACACTACGCCGAGGTCAAGCGACCGAGACCACTCTCTGCTAGAGTAGCACACTACGCCGAGGTCAAGCGACCGAGACCAATCTCTGCTAGAGTAGCACACTACGCCGAGGGAATATTTATCTAATTGAAAGGTACAGATTCCGCATGTATATTCACCTGCTTGAGGTGGCCGAGGGTATATTTACCTGCTTGAGGTGGCCCAGGGTATATTTACCTGCTTGAGGTGGCCGAGGGTATATTTACCTGCTTGAGGTGGCCGAGGGTATATTTACCTGCTTGAGGTGGCCGAGGGTATATTTACCTGCTTGAGGTGGCCGAGGGTATATTTACCTGCTTGAGGTGACCGAGGGTATATTTACCTGCTTGAGGTGGCCGAGGGTATATTTACCTGCTTGAGGTGGCCGAGGGTATATTTACCTGCTTGAGGTGACCGAGGGTATATTTACCTGCTTGAGGTGGCCGAGGGTATATTTACCTGCTTGAGGTGGCCGAGGGTATATTTACCTGCTTGAGGTGGCCCAGGGTATATTTACCTGCTTGAGGTGGCCGAGGGTATATTTACCTGCTTGAGGTGGCCAAGGGTATATTTACCTGTTTGAGGTGACCGAGGGTATATTTACCTGCTTGAGGTGGCCGAGGGTATATTTACCTGCTTGAGGTGGCCGAGGGTATATTTACCTGCTTGAGGTGGCCCAGGGTATATTTACCTGCTTGAGGTGGCCCAGGGTATATTTACCTGCTTGAGGTGGCCGAGGGTATATTTACCTGTTTGAGGTGACCGAGGGTATATTTACCTGCTTGAGGTGGCCGAGGGTATATTTACCTTCTTGAGGTGGCCGAGGGTATATTCACCTGCTTGAGGTGGCCGAGGGTATATTTACCTGCTTGAGGTGTCCGAGGGTATATTCACCTGCTTGAGGTGGCCGAGGGTATATTTACCTGCTTGAGGTGGCCGAGGGTATATTTACCTGTTTGAGGTGACCGAGGGTATATTTACCTGCTTGAGGTGGCCGAGGGTATATTCACCTGCTTGAGGTGACCGAGGGTATATTTATCTGTTTGGGTTGGCCGAGGGTATATTTACCTGCTTGAGGTGGCCGAGGGTACATTTACCGGCTTGAGGTGGCCGAGGGTATATTCACCTGCTTGAGGTGGCCGAGGGTATATTTACCTGCTTGAGGTGGCCGAGGGTATATTTACCTGTTTGAGGTGGCCGAGGGTATATTTACCTGCTTGAGGTGGCCGAGGATATATTTACCTGCTTGAGGTGGCCGAGGGTATATTTACTTGCTTGAGAAGCACAGTATGGCGAGCGCATATTCAATTGCTTTAGAAGCAAAGTATTACATGTAGGAGTTTGTATGAACCTAATCGAGAGGTATATTATCATATTATGCCAAAAGTTTATTTACCTGCTTGAGTGGCACAGTATGCTGAATGTATATTTACCTTCTTGAGAGGTACAGGATCTCAAAAAATATTTTCTTACGTTAGAGGTACAGTGTTCCAGGGTATATTTACCTGCTTGAGGTATGGTATATCGATGTTATATTTACCTGCTTCTACGCATGTGGTGATATTGGTGTGACTTGTCAAGGCACATGTGGAATATGCAGGACAATCTTTGTTGCTGCAGCCATCAAGTAAATCCTAAGAAAATATGAGGAAATATATTCGTCGATTCATAAGCGGAATTTAACAACTTAGCTATATATAAATATCACTCCATGATTTCTTCACGTATATGGTAACAGTATCTGTCTGACGTATTGTACAGAAATTTATACCTTTACAATAGACCCACTCGAAATAGCTATTTTTTGCGTTATATAATACACTGGAACCTTGGTTTGATTAAATAGAACGCAAGATCTTTCGGTCATGAGCCGAGCACCGAGCCGTTGAGCTTAAGAAAACAATCAGACCAAATGTTTTCTTTAGACCAAATGCTTTCTTTGAAGAGAATGATCGCTACTTCGGCTTGTATCACCGATCATATGTTCCATTTGAATAGATATTACGAGATTTCACTAGGTCGTTACAACAATAAAAGTGTAGTGCTGTTTCGAGAGCACAAAGCACGTGGGTGTTTCCAAAGAAAAATATCAAATTTTAACAGTTATCATATTTTGATTTTCAATAATGAAGCATATTTCAGGTCAGTAAAGAACGACTGACCACGTGCATTTTGACACCCTCGTTGCGCCAGTAATGATGGATATAAGTCACAACACAAGTGTAGCGCGGTTTTAATTTTACTTTGGAAGAGCACAGAACGAGAGAATGAACAAAACCTATACCGCACAAAACTTTCCGGATTTACAATTAATATTTTACTTTGACGCTACCACTTTTTCTTCCTTGTTACCTGATTATAAGCCACTATCACTGGATAGACTGCCCTCAAGTGGAAGGGATTATTCTGCCCTTTTATACGTACCATATTTACTAAACATGTCAGAAATAAAATTGCCAATACCTTTGACCAGATTCATCATTGAGATATATAGTAACAAATACATGTGATAAACATGACAAGATATAAAATATGCCACTTTCAGAAGGTAGACTGTCCTCAATTGGTGATGGAATTATTCTGCCCATTTTAACAACAAGAACGGAAAAGGGAACAAAAAGTCCTAACACAACATAGTAAAACTATTCTAACACATAGTCATTAAACCATCTGGGTGGTTTTAGGCTGAGAAGACTGTCTAGGATCGATATTAGAGGAAGGATTACTTTCGGAATTCGCACATTGTTCGCGAAAAGTGTCACTAGATGGGGTAGATGCGTTGTCGGTTTCAGCTAAAGGGTTCTGGATATTAGGTGGTATTGCTGTGGTGGAAGAGGAATCGGTTTGGGTACGCTGCCCGTAAACTGATCTTCATTGGTTTCATCATCGGACGACGGAACTGTAAAGCTTGCCGTCGGACGGTCAAGATTTTTGACGTTAGATGGCACGACATAATACTCTGAATCTTTCACTCGGTATGATGTACGACGTAATTGGGACCCACTGAATTTTCGAATGTCGTTCCAGTGCCCATCAGAGGCAACGACGAGATATCGGTCCCGGCCTGGGACTTATTGCGATCATTAGTCAAATACACAAGGTCTCCAACTGACGTGTTCGGGGGTATGGCAACACGACCGGAAGGTGTTTTTGATTTTTCGCTGTAAGGATGATTTATGACTTTTGCGTTATGTTGCTTTTCGATAAGTTGTAGGTCATATAAAGGTAACTGTTTGAGCGAAAATTAGTCCTTTTGAGTGAACATATCCCTAGCTGATAATCCATGATGCCTAATGCGAGTGTTTCAGCGAGCAGTGGCAAGTGCTAGGTCGAGCGCGGTGACAGAGCGACTTGAGGGGTCACCGCGCAATATCTCCTCTTCTAATTCTTGAATTGCTCGTTCTGCTACAGGATTTTTGTTTATATTTTTCACACGGCCAATTTCTATCATGAGACGTTGTTGTTTCCAAAGCTTGTCATTGACTAATGCTGCAAATCCTGGAACGATGTCAGTTCTTATAATCGAATATGGACCGTCGAGTGGTCTCATTTCAACACATAATTTGAGAAGACCTTCTCGAAGTGATTCGTGTCGCTCAGAATCGATCAATGAACTAGCGATGAACGACGTCACGTATTCTCTGACTACAAGTATGAGCTGAGGTTGACGTCGCATTACATCAGCAGCAAACTGATTTCCCACTCCCGCTGGTCAGTCGGAAAAGCTTTGCGGTTTTGCAACTTTCGGGGCTTTAAGTAAAGCGGCGCATGTATAGCATCCAGAAGTGATGACATCTGGTTCTGTCCAAGTCCAATACATAAAAGTATCTGCCGACGACAGACTTTGACTGATGTCCGGTCGGATGGCTCAGCTTGATATATAACGAGGTCAGAAGGCCTTCTAGCACATTTCTCGGTACAACGATAAGTTCCCTCGATGGCATAAACGGGATGTCGCGTTTCTCTGGCGACACACGCTACCTGTAAGTACCGTTTCACATCTTTCACATCAGTCAGCTTTTTAGATGGGCGTGTCCCTTGCTTAAGGTGTGCAGCTCATCAGACTACGTAAGTTTTTCTTTCGAGTCGCGGCCGGCAGTCATATCGTTGACAGGAGCGAGAAAGTGTGAGCAATCAAGGATTACACGACTGAGGACTTTGTATGCACCGACGAATGAGCGTAACCCAGCTACCGTGGCTGAGAGAGCGGATATACCGTGTTTGCTAGCACGAAGTGTTCCTTCACGCTATACCCATCCTAATATAGTAGCTTCTTTTGGGGCGATTATAGTTTTGGATGCGGATAGGTAAAGGTTGCTACGCTAAAGTGCCTTCAACAGCCTTGAATAGTTCTGCAGCCATTCTTCTGGACTGCTTCCTGCACAGTATAAGTCGTCGGCAACCTTTGCAACCACACCCTCTTGAACAAAGACACCCAAAACGCAGCATGTGAGCTACCTCTGAACCAGGCATGCTGATCGCATATACACACAAACTCCCCAGAAAGGAGTGACGACACCGCAATATTTCATAGAGTCTTGCGACAGTGGGATCTGACAAAATGATTTCGTGAGATCGGAGATAACTATGTATTTCTATCAGGTTATTTTCCGTAACGTCGAGTCCACATCCGGCAGCAACGATGTTGTGGCTTGGTGTACCTACCAATATTGGCAAAGGCAGTGACAAGTATATAGTCACCTGATGGTTTTTTACAAGGAAAACCTCAGGTTTGCGAATCACACCCATTTCCTCTAGCTCATCGAATTTATCCTGCAGATGTCGAGGTTCTTCTTTGAGTACTGCGGCATACTACCTCGCCGTTGAGGAGGCTGTACAGGACCTATGTTCACCGTTGACTTGAATGGATCAGCCGCTCCATTGTACCCCTTGAGTTTTGGGTTAAACGCCTCGTCACATTCACTAAGGCGATCATGAAACGCCGTTTTCATATCGTTTGAGAGGATGCCACCAGGGACTACGCGCACATTTTGCGAGAATTTTGAAGTCACTGATGATTTGTTAGGACCAGGAACCTTTGTCGGGGAACCATTATCTACGCCTTCTGGCTCAATGTTCGCTCTGATAGTTCCAATATGAGCGTTGCGTTTGATAACTTGTGGTTCAGAGGAGAGTTTATGTATTCGTATGCGACCAGCAATGCTACTAAGCAACGATGGAGCTGGCATGTGTGGATCTGTCTGCCTTCGTTTTGTTCGAACGCGAAGACTTCATTGTCCGATACTGAGAACTACTCTGAAATTTTAACTTCTAAAAACTCACCAGCCCAAACTGGTTGTTTCGGATACGGATGCTCTAAGAACCTGGGCACGTCGTGCAATGGTTGTATGCGGAACTCCATAAATCTGTCTGTACGTGTAGGTGTACCTCTCACCTTTAATGATCTGCTATTTAGACGGTCTTATGGATATGTTGTTTCTTTCTATAAACGGTATACTTGTCAAGATATCCCTGTCTAGGTTCTCAACTACTAAGTCCTCGAAAACTAAGTTATCGTTTTCATGTGTGAATTTGATATGTGTTTCTCCAATTACAAGTAGCGGAGAAGACCCATCGGCTTAGTGAGCTGACTGAACGGTACTCTTGACTGGTAATCCTAGCATGTTTGCTTCCTAGGCTTTGATCATCTTACCGGTAGCTCCGCTGTCGACAGTCAGGCTGACAGTATGATGGGGGTAAAATACATCTAAATAAGGTGACTGACGTATCTAAACTCAGTTCACAGTGGAATTATATACGGCTGGGCTACTACTGTTATCCGCTACAAATTGATCCCCATCATCGCTATCATCTATAGCCATTATTTGGCGAGCCTTAGCAAGGTACTTTTTGTCTTGAGGCGGTAAATATAAGCATTTGCTTATAAAATGCTGATCAGGTCTTTTAGAAGCTTAACATAATGTGTATGACTTCACCGGAGTGAAACAGGCTTGTTAGTGCCGTTAGGCATGTAAGTTATAGCAGTGGGCATTGCCTTTACCTCTTCGCATGATCGAAGTTCATCCAGTAAAGATGACATGGCATGGTGAATTTCAGGCTTGATAGAAGCAAGTGCACGGGACCGAAGCTCAGTACCGTACCTCTGTTTTACTAGTTGAGGTAATTCGGGGTTTATGAGACGGAGCCATGTTAAAACCGCAATTTTTTCAAGTGCAGGAGAAAGATCTTCATCTTAAAAAATGTTCTCACCATGGTGGGTGATGGTAGTACCCTGTTTTAACATATTGTTCTCTATGAACGCCATTATACGCTGAAATAAGTCCTCGGGCCGTTCGCTGGACTCTAATCTAATGGCGGAAAAATCGAGAAAATGGGCACCGGTATTCTGAAAACTGAAGTGTAGCCTTGTCGTTTGCCAAATATTTCCCTTCGATGTATAGTTCTTTGGAATGGTGGAGCGAGAAATGATAGGACAGTAGTTTGCAATATGGCCCAGCATTAGTTCAAGCATTTGACCTGCGGTCCGTCTCTGGGCCTCTGGAACATCGATCCTGACCATCATTTTGAAACCCGCGGTTTGGAGCAACTCGTGTTCTCTTTCCCCATTGAACACCTTCTGTTAGAAATGGAGCGAAATGTTGGTCTAAGGAGAGTGCATAAACAATGTTCTGCCTCCAATTTTCAAATGAGTTAATTGTTTCAGTCTTAGATAAACACCACTGCTTCGGTGCTCTCTCTGTATGTCAGCCATTTTGAGTATTTGTACGCTTTGTTGTACGATAGAACTATGTGTAACAGTTTTTCATAACGTACTTGCGACCTGGGTCAGTTTATCTAACGCTGTGACTTGAATTTTATTCTTAACCAGTTACCAGTCTTACGGTAATGTTTGTAAACATAAACAGACGTTGGATGATCGAAATCCTGCTGCCACCACGCCAGTAATAATGGATATAAGTCACAACACAAATGTAGTGCGGTTTTAATTTTACTCTGGAAGAACACAGAACGAGACAATTGACAAAATCAATACCGGACAAACTTTCCGAATTTACAATTAATATCACATCATGGCGTTGTCTAACTGTTCAGCGGTATATTCCCAGTGGTCATAATCAACTAATTTTATTTCAGTGACGCTAAACCAAGGAAATCCAGAGTATAAATGTTTAAACCTGTGCATGATTCATATTATAGAATCTGACTGAATTTCAATGGTGCAATTTTTTGTAGACTTATTTCATTCAAAATCACTCGAATGAATGGATGAATGAATTTATTCTCATAGCTATGAATGTATAAAGTATAGAGAAGAATACAATATAACATACAATTTGAATTATATCTGTGCATGTGCAAAGTATACAATCACAATTAATTGTTCATTAACAGGAACAGTATCAATAAATTTGGTAATATTACAAAGTAGTTTTCTATTATTTCTATTTCACAGAACGTCAAAATTAGAAACATTAGATCCCACATAGTAATATCGTGGTTGTAAAATTTTTCTGTAAATACTTAAATCATTATCTTTACAGTTAAATTACATAATGGAACTCATCTCCTATCTCACAATGGCAGGGCGTACAAATTCTGTCCTTTAATAAGAAAATTCTCTTAAAAATGTTACCAAAAATAATTCCTTTTTGGTGAGTTAAGAATACCACTATTCCATTTCTGTTCTTTGGCATGAAGAATGTTACCAAAAAAGGAAAGATAATTCCACTGGCAGTAATGATTAAGCAAAGCTCCCGACGACAGCCTCTTTCATACCCGTACATAGTCAGTGAACTTTGTGTGACATTAAACTGTCAACATTACAGAAGAAAACATTTCTCTAGATCCTTCGTAATGAATCTCTGCCGATGAGGGTATAAAAATAAGTTATTGACAGAATAAGTTCTTTTAAGAGAATTACATTTGTAATAAAAGGGGGAAAAGGAATTTGATAAGTTTTATCGTTATGTCCTCCCCTTAAAAGTTTATATTTTAAATGTACTTACCTTAAGGTTTTGATGTGAATTTGCACATTTGTTTGAGTACCCTCCATATAAGACATCATTTTCTGTTAGTAGAAGTTCGCAAACATATTGTTCCGAATCATATCTGATAGTACCACAATGTCTAGCATTTAACTGACATTCAAGGATACAAGATGACGGCCCAATGTTTTGTATGCTTTTCCAAATAAAAGGATCGGCAGTAACTATGACAAATATTGAAGATAATAATATAGTAAAAACCCTTGAAAATATTCTCATTTTGACTGTATCATGATATATTTCATACATAAAATGCTATCTGTATATTTCCATGCAGTATACTTAGCATTATCCCCTAATCATAATTTTTACAATTGTTCTTGTTGTATACATATCAGGGATTGACGGATTCTCATGGATTGTAGAAGCATATAGAAGCATAACTAGTAGCATTATCGGTATATTGCAAATACTTTTCCATTGTACATCAATATTTACATCAGGATATTAGAAATTGGTATCCTGAGGACGGAAACCAACAAATGTGTAAATATAGCATTCAAATGGTAACATAATTCTCCTTTTTCAAATCACTATGTACTAAGCAGCAATGTGAAGTGGTAAGCGAATACCACGCACAAATCTAAACGTAGTAACGAAAGAACATTATATTTACTGGTAATATCCTGTGTCTTCTATATGTATATAAAGGAACTCGTTGTAGGTTTGTATATATTTAATGCAAATGTTTGAACTTTTGTCGAGTCCCTTATCTGGAAAGTATTTTTATATGAGAGGAAGATCAATATTCGATAATGTAGGATCCCTAATTCCATTTCCATGCAATTTCCGAATTCCACTTGTCTATGCTATCAGGCCTGTTTATATTGAGTCTAATTTTGACATTCTGACGATTTCCATTGACCCACAGGTCGAAAAGAGCCAAACGCAGATATCATACATAGAGGAATGTAAATGATATACATGAATTAGACAAAGGTCATTTTCAATTAGATTTACATCTAGGTTTAGAGTGAGGAGACGCAGTAGGGAATATATACTTGTCTGTTAGAGTATAAAGATTTATAATCAAAGCACTGATAGAATATTTGTCCAGTATCGGTCGATTGCATCAGAATATATACTTCTTTACGTTTTTACCACTGAATGTTATTGTATACATCAAGATTACAATAAAAACTGAAAAATTACAACATAAACAACATAACACAAATAGGAAGAAGGAAGCAAATTACTACTTCCGTATTTGATTATATAATGATGAATTAAAGTTGCACTAGCTCTCATTTTCCGTATTAAAAACGAAAGCTGTAACTTTTAACCCTGGGACTACTACTGTGACATGAAGCTTTAAAATGTTCGTTGTATATAGCCAAATTACTATTGACAGTATTACTAATTACATTTTTTCTTTTCTTCTATGCATTTAGTATGCGCCTATATATCTTTGAGTTTAGAAAGCTAGATAAAACATGTTTTTACGAAGATATACTCAGCGACACACTTAAGTACATTGTTTTTATCACGTGATTTTCTGACCCGATCTACATATGTGTCAAATGTTGTGTAAATTGTGAATGTAACGGACATTTCTCAATTTTTCTGGTTTATAATAACGTGTCAATGTCGTCAAAATAGTTGACTTTCGATGTAGTATAACTTTGTTTTGTAGTTTGATTGTATGTTATTTCAAATAATTAAATGAAACATAACATTCTTATTATACCAATTTTGACAGCTAATGCAACTTTAAATTCCAAATACAAGAAATATAAAAAAAAACCCCTTTGAAATGACATTTTCCTATCAGACAATTTAATCGAAGTGAATGACATACATGTAGAATCAACCATTGCAATGCGTTTTCCCCATTAAAAACACGTACATAAACAGCATGTCGCGCATATATATTATATGCACCTTACTATTTTGTTGCAAACTTTCCACCAAATAGTAATTTTTTCTTAAGTATTCTCATTTTCAATTTTACACAAATTTTAATTTAGCTTCTCAACGAAAACTTGAAGAGTTTTTTTTTCATGTATGATACATCCTAGTATATTTTTAGTTTGATACAATCAGCTCAACATGCCCTTAGAACGGCTTGATAATACATGGAAATAATTGTAGTGGCAATGACTCTATCCATATACAGTTGGGTGTAGTCCTAACCTTACATTCAAGTGCACTTGACAAGTGCACTTCAAGTTCAGTTTTTCGTCCTGAAAACCAGTCATAAAGTTTAGTCAAGTGCACTTGATATCAAGTTTACTTTAAAGTAATTCCGTCTTCAAGTTTACTATCACGTGACACCAGGTTTACTTTTCACGTTTATTTATTACAATTATCCAGTTTCGTATAACACGATAGAAATAATTGTCTTATTATGTACAATTGCATATTTTATATATATATATAAATTGTTTTATTAGAAAAATATAGTAAATATTTTTAAACAATAAACAGTAGAAAAATATAGTAAATATTTTTAAACAATAAACAATTTTACATTATTGATTTCATGTTGAATATTCGTATGGTATTTTATCGGAACTTTCGATACTTCAAACTGCATCTACATTTTTCTTCTTGTGATGAATTATTATTGTTATATGATTTGTTACACGATATTTCCTCGTTATTTTGGCATTCTGAGGTTTCACTGCGACAGGGTGTATAGATGTTGCCATTATTGGGACATTCCATAGCAAAAACTACACTGGCTTCTATTTTCGGTTTCGTGGCAAAGAGGGTAAAACTTAAGTGGCTTCTTGGGATAATAATCTCTTCTTACCTTGAATTTTATGTGTGTCTATAATCGAACCGGTAACATCATAACGTTTAATTTATGAAAGCACTTATCGCTCGTCGTGAAACTTGTACACTTTCAGTTTCCATCAAGATACGTCGAATCTCAAATATCGCATGGCCACTTCCACGTAATGAAATGGTCCTTTCCCTTATATACAGTGATATCCGAGACGACTTCACGATATGTGTTTCCATGTCAAATGTTTTATTAAGAGAAACAACTCGATTATTTAAAGGCGTGTGTTCCGTCCGGTTACATCAAGTGAAATGAAGCGGTATATACATATATAGAAAGTAAACTAAACTTGAAGTGCACTTGGAGTAAACTTGGAATCAAGTTTACTACTAAACTTGATTCCAAGTTTACTCTGTTGTCGCCAAGTAAACTTGAAAAGCAGTCATAAAGTTAACTTGAAGTGCATGTTATGTAAGGTTAGGACTGCACCTAACTGTATATGAACATTTTGACCTATAGACCCTTGGAGCCATTAAGGGCCTATAATTATACTATTTTAATTATGTAATTTAGCTTTTTTTTAATCTACAACCCTGTAGTAATCCAAGGGGTTGTGCGATTTCATTTATATTAGTTACATTAAAACAATAGATTGTTAAGAAACATTTAAGAATCCAAAAGGATGTGTAAAATGACCTAGATTAAGTCCAATTTCTTCTGAGTATCTACGGGTCTCATGATCCAGGGGTCGAAATCAACGTAAGCTCCTGTGTTTGACAATAAGGCATTTGAATGTTGTCCGACCTGTCACCCATTTCAACGATAAGACGGTTCTGATTTTCATTGTCTTAGGGTCTGGCAGCTGTGCTAACAAAATCTGGGTAGTTTTGCCATTACATATAGATATCCGTTATTCAGATGATATGCCAGATTCATCATACGCCTACCTATCTCTTAATTTTACTGTAAATGATCTAATGAGTCTTGATAAGAATGATGGTTCTAATACTTGTGAAATGTTGGTGTAATTGACTTCTGTTTGTCTTTTGTGAAAACATTTCCTTTATTATGTCCGATGGTCATTATCCATTATGACTACAGCTTAAAAACAATTACAATGAACAATATGACACATGTGGAATTAAATCACATGTTCATACCTGTGTTGTAAAACGATTTAAACTTTAATCCAGTTGTTAAAAAAAGAAAAAGAAAACATGTGCTTTTATTGATTCCAAGAAACTGTTAATTTTGAAAGTAATTAATGTTTTATGATTATCGGATACGAGACAAAATTAAAGTAAAGCATACATATTCCAAAACTTTCCTTCTTAAAAGAGAGGAATGTCTCTTTTTTCTAAATGAATTTGAATCATTGAAAAAATATTGAACTTATAAAAATGCATGATTTATTTATAGCTTTAGACGATACGCCATTTAGGATAAAATAAGATACACAGAATGAATGCATTAATAGCAACCCACCATATGATCATCTTCGCAAACCAAGTGCATTGATCCGCTAAGCTAACTATATTACGCTAGTAGAGTACAAGAAAAAATCAAGGAAATTACTTGACTAAGAGATATGGTTTACCCTTCGATACTTCTTTCTTTTTTACTTGGAAATGTGAATAAACAACAAAGAGTTTTTAAAGTGTCAAAATCTGATTTCAGAATGGAACAGTACTTCTTAAGAACCTACCAGCTCACTCTCTAGTATTCGGTTTGTCAATCTCTGCAAATTTCAAACACAAGTAAAACAAAAATTAAGAGAGTCAAAGATATTGAAATGACTATCAGCATTTTCAAACTTTCTGCTAAATAGCTTCTTGTTCAACAATGTGTGCGAATGAAAATGATGTTATGGTGGTGATAATGATCGATAAAAACATATTCTGTGATATGTATAAAATGTAACATTTTATATTTTTGACGACTTATTTCATCACACAATTAAGCGGTTGTTGCTTGTCTTTTGAAATTTTACATTTGTTTAAATTTGGATCGTCATAATAGGTGATTGCTGTGTTGTGTATGCTCTGTGACATAATTAGATATCATATGACGGTACATATTTAATGTTAGTTTCTCTGTTTGTAATCATTGCGTAGAGATTTGATCAATATTTTCTTTGGTAGTTTTATTATCGGAATTTAAGATGTTGAAAGATCCAGACTGTTACGTATATTGACACACAATATTGATTTTCAAAACTTATTGCATCGAAAAAGTCAATACGGTAAGTAGAGCTCTAACAATCCCACATAATATACATGTAAAGAAAAGTGGATCGCACATTAATTGGATATAAAACACATGTCAATATTATGTTAAAACATAATGGACAATTCTTTTTTGACATCAATAGGACAAGGATATTGTATTTTGTTTTCGTTTACGTTCCATTAATACTTCTCATAATGTCATTTGGTACAAACGTTTTTCAACGGATTTTCTACAAGAATCTAGGATAACTATGTCAAAGTCTGAATGGATGCAATCAAAACGTTATAGCATATGCAACATTAACAAAGAATGCTTGACTCATTATAACCGACATTGATATTTACATATATTATATTGACTTTTTCCTGGATTGTTGAATAGCATAAAAGTTTTATATCGCAAGTCATAGTGGCTCCTTTTTGACATGTCAAAAATAACGGATAAATATATCACAGTCTGAATGGATGCAATCAAACCGTTACTGGTCGCTCGCTCTTTGTTGTAGGTAAACGGGTTTTGTGTAACACTACATGATAATTATGCATGTAATATTAAGAAAAGCATATAAGGTACATAAAGTTACAATTCAATTTTTATATTTCATATATATGCAACGACAATCCATATCCAAAATTGTCGGATTTGCAAATGTCTATACTTCACATTATATATATATAAGTATTTATAAAAGGTATAATATGAACGACAATGAAAAACAAAAAAAAAATTAATGTAATAAATACAGCTCATTACATATGGGAAATCATTTTTCTTTCATTGTCGTTTGTGATAATTTAAATAATTCTGAAGACATGGCCATGTAAACTTCTTTATTTATTCAGAACAATGTAGTCTTAAATAAAAATAACATACAACATATGTCCTGAGAGATATTGAAAATTATTTCTTCTATTAAGTATTCATATCAAATGTCATATCAAATGTTTACATATTTCACAGCACTTTAATTTTGTTATTAATTTGATAAAAAATGCTAGTATCGCCACTTACAATAATGTGAATAGATAAATATAAAATTCCTGTTGGAAATGCGACAAAATTTCAAACAAACACGATCTTTCGAGCGTATTGGTTTGTTTGTCCGAACAGTAACATAACGAGCATAATGTCAAAAATACAAAGAAGCGTGTACGATAAATAGAAAACTATGTGACTCAATATAGAACAAAAGATTCTTATATATCTATTTGTACCAACTGATTGTGCCTTGACATTATTAAACATTCATTGAACGTTTTTGATTGACCGTCATAATCAAAAAGTCATGCTCTGAAAGTCAGACATATTCAAAAAAGACATTCAACATAATACACCCAGTTGAAGTAATCACCTAGTATTATCTTTGTGTTTCGTCATTATGTAGACGCTGCCACCGCCACTTTTGTGAATCACTTTCTACGCATTTTTCCAGAGTCAAAACTGTGTCCATTCCGTGAGTGGTGAGACATAGTCCACTCTGCATGTCTATAATTTCGTTATACTGTTGAAAGAAAATGACTTATACTACTTAACTACTTAATATTGTTTGCATCAGACAATTTAAATAAAAGTGAATGCATTCTTGTATAGCAAAAATAATGTTTTAGGTAATCACAATAACGAACCACGTAAGACCATGTGTCCTGGAAGAGTAAACGCCTTCAGTTTAGCAGGCGTCACCACCGCGAACGATAAAAGATACAGATGAGATCAAACAAACCTTATTTACCATAATCTTCTCCCGATAAGTGTACATGAATTTGTGGTATAATCAGGTGATAACAAATAACGTGAGATACAAACGACATTCGCTTGTTACCTTATGAAAAGTCGTCATATCAAATCTCGTAAAACTTGCCCATTACTTTTTATCTGAATGAAATATTGACTGACCTTAGTATATAACCAACTATTTTCATTTAGACCATATTCTTTGCATCTTTTTGTGGTGATATGTTTAGTTGAATTTTTGTGGAAGCACACATTGCCATGCCGAATATCCTTTCTTGACGATAACTCCCAGTACTGCAATGATATGAAATATAGATTATGTGCGTAATAGAAGCTTGCGTTGTTATACTCTGTGCTCAAAATATTACTAATAATTGGGTGTATTGATCTTTATATCTTAAAACGTTTGAAATTAGAACATATTCTGATACCTGATTAAGTCCTTTGTGATGGCACCAGTAAGTTGTAATTGGTTGCTCCAAACCATAACCAGTAGCACCTTCTATGCAACCAGAACTAGTATAACTCTCTATCTAAAATATATTTTAGATGTAATATTAAAGTACAGTTTAACTCTCGTTGCTACAACAATGACAAAAAGAACGTACTCAAAGATGGCAACGAACTGCATAATGCAAAATGTACAGTAAAACTTGCCTTAACGGTCACCTCTATATAAAGTCACCTGGTCATAAAGGTCACTTTTTCTATGTTTTCTAGCAAAATTAACCTGTGTATAAAGGCCACCTCTCTATAAAGGCCACTTTTGGTTCCTCCCTTAGCTGACCTTTATACACAGGTTTGACTGTATATATATATATATATATATATATATATATATATATATATATATATATATATATATATATATATATATATATATATATATATATATATATATATATAACAATTCATATATAGGTCACATGGTGACAAGATGGTTGTCACCAAAAAAACCCCAAACAAACAAAACAAAAAAAAAGCCCAAAACAAACACCCACCCTTAAAAAAATAAAACAAAAACCCAAAACCCAGAATAAAACATAAAAGTCTCCCTATCAATGGAAGGGCATTTTTATCACTAGAATTTAATAATAATAAAATCAATATAAAACAATAAACAATATACATAAGCATCAAGCAAGTGTCCTGGAAAATGACGTAATGATAGGTCGTTACAACTGAGTGATCGCAAAATGCCCGACATCACACATTTAGGCACACTTGATCAATATGAGGTTATAAATAAATGGCCCATCAAACATGAATTTCACTATGACGTCACAGTTGAACTACGTAATAGGCGTAGATAAAGTTAGATCTGGCGATCTCTCAATTACTTTAGAATAGGAATTTAAGGAATATTATCTATTTTTGAAACCAACATACAGTTTTCCATACCATTATGTACTGTTTGTTTACATGATTTTAGCTCGCCTTCACCGAAGTCTCAAATGATCTATTGTGATGGTGTATTGTTTGTCGTCTGTATATTTTCACAGTATGGGCTTCTCAAAAACGGCTGCATGGATTTGAATCAATGTTGCATATATGATCTTTCGGATTAGGAGAATTTGTTGATATTATGTTTATTACTCTTGAAAAGGGACCACGAGGGTCTCAAAAGTATGATTTTTTTTTACAGCATTCGAAAAATATATCTAAGACCCATAAGCCATAAGTCATATTTGGTATACAACACCATTATGTTGTGAAATATCAAGTTTGTACAAGAGAAGGCTCAACTGTCATGCTTGCCTGAATGTCAGGAGTTGAATCTTTTGCAGTTGTAAGCTTATTGTATTGAAAAAATTGTTTAAATATTTCTCTGTTTAGAATTGCACTTCATGAGGTTTAGAAATTCTTAGTGATACTTTACATTGTTTATATTACAATAATGATTTTCATAATTATAAAGTAAAAAGCTCAAAATAACTTTTATTCGATATTGACAGTAGGACAGAGCCATGAATGATGGTAAAACAGAACGATATTGACAGTAGGATAGAGCCATGAATGATGGTCAAACAGAACGATATTGACGGTAGGATAGAGCCATAAATGATGGTAAAACAGAACGATATTCACAGTAGGATAGAGCCATGAATGATGGTAAAACAGACCGATATTCACAGTAGGATAGAGCCATGAATGATGGTAAAACAGAACGATATTGACGGTCAGAAAAAGGCATGAATGATGGTAAAACAGAACGATATTGACAGTAGGATAGAGCTATGAATGATGGTAAAACAGAACGATATTGACAGTAGGATAGAGCCATGAATGATGGTAAAACAGAACGATATTGACAGTAGGACAGAGCCATGAATGATGGAAAACAGAACAATATTGACAGTAGGACAGAGCCATGAATGATGGTAAAACAGAACGATATTGACGGTAGGATAGAGCCATGAATGATGGTAAAACAGAACGATGTTGACGGTAGGATAGAGCCATGAATGATGGTAAAACAGAACGATATTGACAGTAGGATAGAGACATGAATGATGGTAAAACAGAACGATATTGACGGTAGGATAGAGACATGAATGATGGTAAAACAGAACGATATTGACAGTAAGAAAGAGCCATGAATAATGGTAAAACAGAACGATATTGATAGTAGGACAGAGCCATGAATGATGGTAAAACAGAACGATATTGACAGTGGGATACAGCTATGAATGATGGTAAAACAGAACGATATTGACAGTAAGACAGAGCCATGAATAATGGTAAAACAGAACGATATGGATAGTAGGACAGAGCCATGAATGATGGTAAAACAGAACGATATTGACAGTAGGATAGAGCCATGAATGATGGTAAAACAGAACGATATTGACAGTAAGACAGAGCCATGAATAATGGTAAAACAGAACGATATTGACAGTAGGATAGAGCCATGAATAATGGTAAAACAGAACGATATTGATAGTAGGACAGAGCCATGAATGATGGTAAAACAGAACGATATTGATAGTAGGACAGAGCCATGAATGATGGTAAAACAGAACGATATTGACGGTAGGATAGAGACATGAATGATGGTAAAACAGAACGATATTGACAGTAGGACAGGGCCATGAATGATGGTAAAACAGAACGATATTGACGGTAGGATAGAGACATGAATGATGGTAAAACAGAACGATATTGACGGTAGGATAGAGCCATAAATGATGGTAAAACAGAACGATATTGACAGTAGGACAGGGCCATGAATGATGGTAAAACAGAAAGATATTGACGGTAGGATAGAGACATGAATGATGGTAAAACAGAACGATATTGACAGTAGGACATAGCCATGAATAATGGTAAAACAGAACGATATTGACAGTAAGACAGAGCCATGAATAATGGTAAAACAGAACGATATTGACAGTAAGACAGAGCCATGAATGATGGTAAAACAGAACGATATTGACAGTAGGATAGAGCCATGAATAATGGTAAAACAGAATGATATTGACAGTAGGATAGAGCCATGAATGATGGTAAAACAGAACGATATTGACGGTAGGATAGAGCCATGAATGATGGTAAAACAGAACGATATTGACGGTAGGATAGAGCCATGAATGATGGTAAAACAGAACGATATTGACGGTAGGATAGAGCCATGAATGATGGTAAAACAGAACGATATTGACGGTAGGATAGTGCCATGAATGATGGTAAAACAGAACGATATTGACAGTAAGACAGAGCCATGAATAATGGTAAAACAGAACGATATTGACAGTAGGACAGAGCCATGAATGATGGTAAAACAGAACGATATTGACAGTAGGATAGAGCCATGAATGATGGTAAAACAGAACGATATTGACAGTAGGATAGAGCCATGAATGATGGTAAAACAGAACGATATTGACGGTAGGATAGAGCCATGAATGATGGTAAAACAGAACGATATTGACAGTAGGACATAGCCATGATTAAAATTAAAACAGAACGATATTGACAGTAGGACAGAGCCATGAATGATGGTAAAACAGAACGATATTGACGGTAGGATAGAGCCATGAATGATGGTAAAACAGAACGATATTGACAGTAGGACATAGCCATGAATAATGGTAAAACAGAACGATATTGACAGTAGGACAGAGCCATGAATGATGGTAAAACAGAACGATAACTCTTAGGAAGTATAAGTGTTATCTTTTTCATTACTATATATACGGATCATGGGCATGTTTGCAACTGTGCAGTTCATTATCGATGTGTCAATACGTGTATAAAAACGTGTGTAAGAATCAGATCTTAATACAATCCGGTTTACTAAATATCTAGAATTCAACATATATCATAAAACTAGTCTTATTTGGTTTTTTCATTGTCTATTCTATATTTCCTCAGATTTCGTCGTTTGCGGTATGCGTAAAGGATTCATTATTTACTGGAGCATGAATGTGTATTTAAAGGGTTTCATCTTACGTAAGCGGAATATCGAATTTATTTAAAGGATGGCTCTGTAGAAAAAATTTTGTCCCACAAATCATGAAATGTTTCATCCAATCCATAGTCGGTATTTCAAAACCTTTCTTGTGCACAATGCAAGGACGCGTGTTTTACATCAGTGGTTCAGTATTAAAGTTAAACTATGTGAATCAAGACTTTAAGTGTATCCAAATGAAATTGATCCTCCATAGGCTACTTGTAAACATCAGCAAGAAATGTATATAAAATATCAGTATATATGTATTGTTACATTAGCTTCTTAAATTTCAAATACCATTAAAAAGTTTTGACTTACCATTCCTTTTGCAAGTCGTCCTCTAGGGATATAAATGTGAATGAACTTCTGAATAGTGTCAAGGTAGTACTGAAAACTTTTACAGTGGTTAGCCTCGCGAAGCTTCCGACGTTTTGTAATATCACCGTATACAAACTACAATAAATGTTTAAAAGAAAAGAGATATAGTTCTAGCCTTTTTATCATCGTAATTGTTACATTTGTGAATCATATATTGATTTTTTCCCCAAATTGTATATTTTATTCATATTGAAACAAAAGAATAGACTAAAACTGTATGGTTGATATAAGTCCATTACAACATGTCATATTTGAAATTATGTATCTGATTTTAACTGAAGTATGTTACTCGAGTAATTGTCATAATACGGCAATATTTAATTTACCGAATGGTTACCAAGCATTTCATATACGTCGTGTTGATAAGAATCCATCCACACAGCTGCCACGCGGTATTCGTTTGAAAAGCGTTTCTCTTGATTGGATTTGGTCCACTTGACCTTTCTATACACATGTCCCGCTAATGCACATGGTACCATTTTAATAACTCCTCCACACATCCATGTCTGGATAAATTATGCATTTAACATATATTATTCAAATACAATTGCTTGTAAAAGTGCAAATTGCTTACAGGCATCTCGTTATCGTTCCAAAGATAATGTAGAGAGCGATATTCATTTGACGTCTGCAGTTACATGAAGTTTTCTTCAATGACATTTTGTGTCTTATTTTTTATTTATTTTACAGATTTTAAAATAAAAGACCAATTTAGAATTTATCAGCGTTTATTCATGGATTTAAAAGCCAATTCATTCACACAACGTGAACGCTAATATATTGATGTCTTTTAATACTGAGCTGGCATATCATGACAAGGAAACCAAAGGACATAAATTCCATGAAATGGTACAACAAAATACAAGTATATAGCAGTAATTAGCTAGCCAACCAAATTGACAGGTAAACAAATATACATTCTGTACTTTCTCGAATTTCTAGAATTTTTATTACCTACCTTAAACGATAATTCAAATTGCTCTCCTCCCCACAATTTCATCCCAGGATCAAACCCACCAAGATGTTGGAAAAAGGTTCTATTCATCAAAAAGAAATTTCCTTGAATTGCTGGAACACTAAATTTAGACAGAACTGAATTACCAAATAAATTCATCCATTGTGAATAATAACTTGAAGCACTTCAAGTGTAATTTTTCTCTGCATTTTATGAAAAGTTATTTATTATTAAAACTTTCAAATTCAATTTATTGCATGCGTAGGTGTTGATTATAAAACATACATCATTTACTATATAGTATTTGAGAGATTTAACTATTTAACTCACAACTAATACACTTATTTTGCCTGATATCAAATGATAACCATAGTTTGCCTGATCTCACCCGATACACTTAAGTTTTTCTGGTCTCACCAGATAAAACTTTGTTTGCCAGATCTCATCCGGTACACTTTTTGGCCTGATCTCAACCGACATACTTACATGTGATATACATATATGACGTATCTTTCAACCCGTAAGTTGTGTTTACCATTAAATGCCATACATGTTAGGATTATTTCACTTATATAAAAGACATCAAATTACCGGAAGACTGATGTGAAGCTATTCACCTCTACCGAAAAGAGAGGAAAGAGATATCTAGAAGTATTTGTGTTTGATCTCAAACAGTTAATTCATTTCGCTTATGCATTTTCACTTTAAAAAATGGCGGATAATATAACTCAAGGATATTACTATAATGGCTCGTATTTGCTCTTTCTGCTTCTGATATATTCATCCTTCATGAACGATCCGGTTTGATATAAATAAAAATCAAACGTTTGACACTCTACACCGGTAGCAAGAAATATTTCAAAGGGATAGTTTTTGAACTCGAATGTATCTTCATCTATTATTCCGACTTTGCCGGTGACGAGGGCCCTAGGGTTCTCTTTTATTTCCTGTGCCATGGGTTGAAACCAACCTGAAACATCGATTAAATGAATATTCCATATTTCAAACACCATTTATTGTACTACATACTATGATACAGGAAGCAAGCATACGTTTGTGTGCAGCCCTTACAGAAAATGATGTGACAAGTTTTGTATCAATGTGTGATATTTTGAGGTAAATGGAATGTCAATTAATTGTTTTTCTGGACATATCAAGTTGATTATTTAACGAGTTTGAACTACTTGTCAGTGTATTATATCTGTGAAACAGAAAGATAGCTGGTAAGCTACCGCTTGACAACAATACCAAAAACTTTTAACTTTTAAATCATATTTTCAAGATCACGACAAAGAATGCTGTACGAAGAAGAGTTTCTTTGAGCAGCCAACTTCATCAATCGTTGATGAAGTACTCAGGAAACATGCCGACAGGAGAGAGCCAATGCAGCTCATCTACAATACGACAACATGGCGAAAAACTGCATCAGAATCAGACAGCAGCTGCAACCTGATCATCCAAAAGAGTTGAATTTCGCTGTTGATATTAACTACCTGGAAGGTACCATCAGTGAGAATATTATAAGAGATGACATCCACGTCCGAGACAGATTTCACCTACTGATCGATATTTTTAGACTGCATACTCCTGCCTTGACGATACAAACAGCTGCTGAAAAAGACCTCTGCCATTTTTCCTAGTAATAGACATTTTTTGTTAAGACACTCTCAAACAACACACGAACTAAAAACCTCTGCAGACGTACGTGAAGAACACCTGGATAGAAAATGATGTTTGGCACATATCATAATGAAGCGTTTTCAACAGGAGTGTAAGGACCAATAATAACAGAATAAAGAAACATGCCAAGAAAATGAATCTTCCCTTCTACTTTCTTCTCCATCTTCTTCATGACAATGCAAAACAATTTCCACTTCATGTGAAAATGCGAAGGACGGAAAGCTGCAGTGCTACAGGAAGAAGAAAAACAACACAACGCAAAGAAAGTTGTTTACCTCATGATAATGTATGCCGAAATGAGATCAGTGACTTTTTATACTCTTAAAGAAATGTTGTGAGGTATATAGACCAATGTTGTGACTTATGGTATTCATAAATAAATAGTGGAGCATGACTATACATGTGCTGCAATTATGTGCTTGTAAGAACAGTGCTTACCATGATTATATGTTTGACGGTGCATTAATGTTGCTTATTTTGTTTATGTACTTATGTAGATACAGTAAACTGTATATTCATTTATTTCATATAGAGTTTCAATATATATTTTTACAGAACTGTTGTCAATTTTATAAACATGCCATAACATTCATATTCTAATATAACGTTATATGCAAAATTAAATAAATATTCTCATATTTCAGTAGCTCTTTCTATATTCAACACAAAAATGTAAGACAGAATTGAAATCAACTGAATTCATAATGTTTTACAGTCTAACTATAATTCGTTTTAATGTATAAATTCACATGTAAGCCAAATTAGGTCAAAATGAATTGTAAAATATAATGGGCGATATATCCTATATAACGGTGCGAGGATTTCCGCGAGCGAAGTAATGCGGAGCGAGTAGTCCAATATATACAGGCTGTGCCGAGCAGTCCGCATTCTGGGATGTCTGTGATTCTCGGTTCGGTTCAGGCACCTAAAAGATGCAGATGCTGCGTCTAAACGTTTTAAAGGAATAACGGATGCATTCCTTTCACACATTTTCGTTTTACATATTACATGTACCAAACTTCCATTATTCATAACATGCTTCGTTTGGAATGGCACCGGGTTTCAGTCTTACTCATTTTTCAAATGAAACAGAAAACTTGAGCTTTAGTGACTCTTAGTCTCAGACTCTGAGACATTTACACGAGTTTTGACCTGATTTAAAATAACAATCAAACTTTATCTTCGAAAATCAAACAAAGTAGGATACAAGAGTGCCCGCCATAAGTTATCAACTTGATATTTGACTGTTATTACCAGGGGAAAATTTTTGCATTATGTCAAATTTATCATTGATTTTATTTGATCATTAAAGAAGACATCTGACCTAGCTGTATGATACAAATCACCAAGGACATGCACAGAAAGCTAAATAATATTCAAATAAACACAGAAAAAATATTACAAAGATATTCGATTGTACTGCAGTTACGATACCGACCGGTCAATTAAAGTAACAAGCGTCATTTAGTTGGTGTGCTTAATCGTTTTACAGGCGATCATCTTCCCACTCACCGCAAAAGCACAAAGGACACATATTGAAAATTGTTAATATTCCTCCATAAAGACTACAAGAGTCAACAGGTTTCTTATGAGGAGAGTAAATAATTTGCACACGAAACGTTTTAGTGCTAGTATCAAAACATGTTAGGGAACTTCAACATAAGTCGACCTTTAAGCGAGCTCAGATTCTTGATCTGTAGAAGTCCCAATAACAGACAGATGGGACGAGGCGTTGGACCTTGTTTCTTCCGAAAATCTTCGCCTTGTTTCCTCCGAGATTCCCCACCGCCCTGCTAGTCACCGTGCAACGCTCAAGTAAAAGTCTGTATATGGTTGTAGAGGGCCCCAATACAAGAACTATTGTCTTTGCAATTATCATACTGTTGAAAGCGTTTAATTATTTTAAAACCCGTCGATATGAAATCATCGGAACCTTTGACCCTGCTTAGTTTGTACACAAGATCTCCGTAGAAATTGGCATTGAGAAACTCCGCTGGATACTTATTGTTGAAAAGTCACATTTCCCAATTTAGATAAAACGTCTGAATAAATTCTGTTGAATTTACCAAAAGTCTTTCGAAGTTTATGATATCTATAACGGTGAGTCAGAAGTTTGAAAGTGATTAAATGTCAGTAATATTAAAGTGTAATAAAATTCTGGTTAAATTGATCGAAAAATATGAAAAGTTATAGCATTATACTAACCTGTGTAAACCAATTTCAATTTAATCTAATACACAACAATGAATAATCATTTTGTATATTACAATATCAAACATCATTGGTCCTAAATGTTATGAAAACCCTTTATTTCATATTTATCCCCCCCTCTTTTGAATAAGGAGATCGGTCCGTCCATCGGACTCTCAGTCTGTCTGATGGTCCATTTACAGTTTCCGTTCATTATCTCTGGAACCAATAAAGATATTGAATTGATGTTTGGTATACAGATACATCTCAAGGATATCTATGTCAAATTCATACTTGGTTATTGTTCAATAATTGTTGTCATAGTTATTTGGACTTAGAAAATTTCTTAAAATAAGCAGTTTCCGCTCATTATCTATTAGGAGAGGATACAGATATTGAATCAATAATTTACCTACGGAAACATCTATATGTCTAGGTCAAGTTTAAATTTTGTTATGGTTCAATCATTTTTGTCAGAGTTAGTTTCCGCACTTTATCTCTGGGACCAATAAAGATATTGAATTTATATTTGACAAACTGATACATCTATAGGATGTTGAGACCAAATTCAAATTTGGTTATGTGTCAATACTTTTTGTGAGAGTCATCCCCTTGGACTTTGTAAATTTCTTGCAATTAGCAGTTCTCTTCATTTTCTCAGGAACAGCTAGATAAATTGAATTGATATTTTGTGTACAGATACATATTAAGGATATCTAGGTCACGTTAATACGTTATAATTTAGATATGGTTCAATCATTTTTCTCAGAGTTATCCCCTTTGAACTTTGAAAATTTCTAAAAGTATGCAATTTCAGCTCATAATCTTAGAAATGGATAAACATATTGAATTGATGTTTGGCACAAAGGTACATTATGAAAATATCTAGGTCAAGTTTTATTATGCACAGTGTTAACATAATGATCGCCGATGATTGATTGCTGATCACTGATAATATGCTGATTCCGATTCAATTTTCAATAACGGAAAATCACCGATGTAAGAACCAGGGAGGCATATTGACACTGTACAGCACTTGATTAAGGGATAAAACAATATCTCTACGATCATAATTTGTGCGCTGTGATTTCATGCTGATAACCGTCTGTTTTCATATACCGATCTAAAGATTAAAGAGTATTATTTACACCGAGAATCAATACACACTATGCCATAAGGGCAATATTTGATCAGTCTACTAAAAGAGCAAAGCTAGATTTATGAATCAATATCACGAATCGTTTTATTTAAAACAATCACAATTTGCATGGTTTTGAACTCTTCTCCTCGAACATAGAATATAAATACTTATCTAAAACAAAACTCACATTCCTCAAACCAAAATGGATTGTGATATACGAAAAGAATATGTGCCATATACTATAGTACTTATAAAAACAAAGTGAAGTTTTATACACCGCTGAAAATTAGAGTTTTTGAGTTGTTGAGTCATTTGAAATCTCTCCTTTGTTATTGTTATAGAGACAGTAATCGAAAACTACGTACCGTCGGCAACTTCCATATGGGAATCCATGACGAGTATTAACTGTGCAGTAGATGCATCAATACCTGTCTGCCTAGCCATCATTAAACCTTGGCTTTTAGGTAAGGAAATAAGCCGAACTAGTTTTGTTCCCTCGATATGAACTCGAAGTTTGGAGAGTAGGGACTCTGTATTTTCAAAAGTTAGAATCAACTATCATAAAACAGAAAGACAATGATAGATATCACAACACAGATGAATCAAACTCATTTTTTCGAAACTAAATATGGTCTTATGCTAAGACATTTTTGGAATCGTTCAGAGCAAGATTTTGCTGTCCCGATTTTATTCAGGATATACGGAAAAAGTAAATATGTAAGGTTGGCGATAGATTTTAGGCTTATGATTTTGATCTTTTTTTATTCCACTTGATAAAGACCGCGGTGCAGAAAAGTTAAGGATAAATTGATTGTTTTATTATTAAGCATCTTTTGAAAATTCCAGCTAAGCTAAAAAGTATTCCTTTTTCTCTAATTTCGGCCATTTAGCATTTACTTCATATGCAATTACTCATCCACTGATGTGACGTTAAACATCCTTTTAAACGTCACTGATGACGTAGTTTCACAAGTAAATTTTACTTAGTGAATCGTTGTTATTTTACGTTAGTAGCAATTACATTTCTCCATAAAAAGTAAAATTCTAAAATTTTGTTATCATAAGCACATTTTAAAATGTGTAAGAAATTAGATACGGCAAAACCCAAGAAAGTTTTTACATTGTTCTAATCTTTAAACATTGCAAAATTGAAATTTTCCGCAACCAAGGACGGTAGTATAGCATAGTAATGGTATACATCACATTATCAGATAGTGGTCCATAAATGTGAGAGGATGTAATGGGGATTTATTGGTATTTCACATGTCACAAACACATAAATAAATGATGAAATATCAAGTATTTATACCAATACTAGTAACATGCAGTTTGAGAACGTTGTCTTTATATGTTTTACTCTTTGTATTTAATGGTAGTAATGACAATAAAAGTTATACCATCTTGCGATCCGTCATTAACAAGGATGACCTCTGATAGATATTGAGATGGCGTGGTATTAATGACGCTGTGAACAGTCCTTAACAAGGTGCTGAACGCTTCATTACGGAATGGAATAATGACGGACAAAGTAGGTAGCTGTGTTGCATAATGTCTTTCTCGACATCTGTAACATAATAATATATTGTAAAATACATTTTAAATGCACGTTTATGAAACAATAGCATTATCATCTTCTGTGTATTCTGCATTCATGTTTTGCGATTATCTACTTTTTATACAGTTAACAAATCTTACAAACTTGATTGATAGAATTTTGGTAATTTTATACTAACGAAATTCAAAGAAGTGGTTTTATTTGTTTGGATAAGTTAATCTAAGTAACTTCATATTCTTTACAATTGGCATTTATAAAATCGAACATATGGCTTTTGTTTTTGATATTTTTAGATACCCATGATGCTATGAGTTTTGAAAATAAAACTTCATTCGACTGAATCCAATGTTTTTTTTCGAAATCCAAGAATAAGGAGATACCATCTTCATTACTTTTTTTCTCATTCTCTCCTGTGTATTCCTTTTATGTACCCACTTTCTTCTCCTCCAATATTAGCAACTTTATTTAGAATATCTTCTAGCAAAAATAAACGTAATATGTGTTTGTAATATTTAAAGTATGCAAATACTCAAACTTTTTCGGTTTATTTTCTTAAAAATAAATGATAAGATCGATCTTCTTTGTGTAAATCCTTATTTCTTTTGCTATAAAATATTGCTAAGATTATCATAAAACAGATATCTTTAATCCTTCCGAAATCATCGATACAATTCAGTTGGCAATCCGTCAAATCCAGGACTTTTATTTCATTTTTATAAGGGCATTATCACATTCATCTATAGCTGGAAATTTGTCACGTTTTTGTTTCTCTTTTTCGCTCATTTTTATTGTATCTACGTTTACCAGATATTCATGTATATCGCTTTTAGACTGGGTATTATACAAATTTTATAGAAGTTACACATTTCCTGCACCACTTTTTCTGTATCTTTTTATTATTCCCTTCTCAGTCTTTAAGTCTCTTTTCACATTTTCACTTTGATATTTCAGCTTCTAAGTCATTTAGTTAAAGGAGCTTGGTCGATTGTAGTCGGGAAAAATGTAAACGGATTTCTTACACGGAAATCGATTGTTAGTATATTATCAAAGATATATAAAAAGTATCAATATATGCCCGTTTTAAATTTGCAACATAACCACGCCAACTCTTAAAATATTGACGAGGACGGTCACAGGAAATCCCGTGACAATGAAACTCGAGATGTTTACCCGATTCTAACATTTGTTCCACTTTTTTTTTCTTTAAGGGATTCCAATTTTAAATTTTGCAATTAACACAAAGTTTATAATACACCGATCCACTTTAGTCGAATGTTACGTACTTTAGCGCAAAATACGACTATGATGACGTCACGCAAGGTTGGACAAGTCGGACATTTGATTATGACATCATAACCATAACAATCAGAAGTCCGCCAAACATCACTTTTTATGCTGTAAAGTGGATCGGTGTATTTATGCAATACAGGAAAAATAAGATATTGTCGTAATTTAACCTTTTCATGAGATAATTCTCCAGTCTCGGACCATCTCCCTTTAAGATTCTATTCTATTTTCGTAATTCAAATCGAAGGTTTTTGATAATGTATTTTCAATCTCTGTTAATTCCTTTTGTAAAACTTCAGCTTCATTGTTCTCATTGCGACTTTTAATTTTGGAATACTTCATAGAGTAATCGTTTACTCTTTATTTAAACATTTCCCATCTTAATGTGGCATTTTCAAAATTTTCAATGACTGACAAAATTCCTCTTTTATACCAATCATCGCTAAAGTTGGACGCATTTAGTTTTCATTATTCCAAAGACCCTATCTTGGTTTACAAAGAGACAGTTTATTTTTATTACTTTATGGTCTGTCATTCTTGTACCATCAGAATTTGTTCCTGGTAATTCTTCTTAAAAGAATATTATCCACATTAAATAACAAAGTTTACTCATAAACAGGTATTAATTCTACTAGAAGATACATTATTAGCATTACACAAAGAATAACATTCGTATCACTAAGGTCTTTTATACCACACATCAATTAATTCTAAAGTTGCTAACATATTGCACAATGTGTTTTTACGGTTTTGTCTTTCAGTTTTGGCATACTACAATTAAATCCCCAAACATGACTATAATTTGCATACTCATAGCTTTTTAAAAATGAAGCTTAGAAACTAATCTATTCTGTCATGTTCTATATTAGGCACACAGACTTAGAAACTAATCTATTCTGTCATGTTCTATATTAGGCACACAGACATTCGTATTCCATCATTTGATTTGAAACAGTTTATGCTTTAATTGGGAATAATCATTCCTAACTAAGATAGATATCCCTCTACTGTGAGTGGTCAGAGTATGTATACCCCTCTACTGTGAGTAGAGTCAGAGTATGTATACCCCTCTACTGTGGGTAGAGTCAGAGTTTGTATACCCCTCTACTGTGGGTAGAGTCAGAGTATGTATACCCCTCTACTGTGGGTAGAGTCAGGGTATGTATACCCCTCTACTGTGAGTAGAGTCAGAGTATGTATACCCCTCTACTGTGAGTAGAGTCAGAGTATGTATACCCCTCTACTGTGGGTAGAGTCAGAGTATGTATACCCCTCTACTGTGAGTAGAGGCAGAGTAAGTATGTATACCTCTCTACTGTGAGTAGAGTCAGAGTATATATACCCCTCTACTAGAGTCAGAGTATGTATACCCCTCTACTGTGAGTAGAGACAGAGTTAGTATGTATACCTCTCTACTGTGAGTAGAGTCAGAGTATGTATACCCCTCTACTGTGAGTAGAGTCAGAGTATGTATACCCCTCTACTGTGAGTAGAGGCAGAGTATGTATACCCTCTACTGTGAGTAGAGGCAGAGTAAGTATACCCCTCTACTGTGAGTAGAGTCAGAGTATGTATACCTCTCTGCTGTGAGAAGTGTCAGAGTAAGTATATATACAACTCTACTGTGAAAAATAACTTCGGACTTTTGCTTGATAAAGAGCCTAGCAATTGTAGGCAAAATCCTGGAATTTTCGAAAACCGAACTCCAAGTCTGGAAAAACCAAATAGCATTCTCCCTCAGGCAATAGAGGGGTATGCATACTTACTCTGACTCTTCTCACATTAGAGGGGTATATATGCCTACTCTTCGGATCTCTGACCATGTTAACTAAGTTCATGTCGAGGCCTGTCGTAATAAGGGCAAATACACGTTAGATGAGTGTTAATGGATATATCAATTTACCAATCATAGAGAACGATTATTGTTATCCAATATAAACTCGGCTATAAGTTTATACACAACTTTATGTGATTCTGAGATGTTTAATGTCCATGTCTCAGCAGATCTCAACATAGAGTAAGTGAACTTGACACTAGGGTTTGTGGGTTTCTTTATCATCACCAGATCCGTACCATAGATTCTATTAAGTCTTTAATGAACCTCTAATATGAAAATGAACGTATATTTTATAAGCCGGTGCAGGAATATGTATTTCAGAGTGTCTGGTATGCTAAAACATTTTGGTATACACATGAATTGTTAAAGTGTTTTAATGCAGAAAAAATGTACTAAATTGTAGTTTTAATTTGTTAATGATTCATTGTTTTTATATCTACTCAACGTAAGACAAATAATTGTGCATATCAGGAAAGCAGAGTAAAACATAATTAGATTAAAGCAGTACGGTCACAATTGCTGTAATATGTGTAGCTTATAGTCCACCCGCTTGGGTGACAAGATCATCGTGTTGTATAATTCGATGGCTATGGTAGAAAAATTAGGTCTACTTTACCATCGATTACATCAATGTATTATTATATATGTATATTACTTGAAGTCAATAATTACTCTTGACTATGGATGGCGTTAGTAATGCGTCGATCCAAGGAAATCATATTGCTTGCATAGACATTGAATCCATGATTCTGGTATCCCATATCATACATTTTCTTTTCATGCACCGTAAGATTCGCCCTATCTATATGTACAGCTGTTCCATTTTCACCTGTACAAATAAAGGTTCGTATGGTTGTAAAAGACAGGGTAAATTCAAAAAGCTGAGCCCTAGTGTTAAATACATAATGCGATTTGGATTTGATGGTACACGTTCGTTTTATCTATTGTGATAATTTAGGATAGAATGAAACAGTTGGTGAAAATCAGACAATGTTTGATATCGATTGTGTATGAATTCTACAACTGAGGTTTTACACCGGTCCACTAAACAATCAGATCGGTGACACAATCTATTTGTTTTGTTTGATTCTTGTTTTACGTCATATCGAGGCAATTGCACTTCTAACTGATCTAACTGATACAGTGCAAAAACAGATAAGACAAGGGGAAAAAAGAAAAGAAAAGAAAAGAATTTTAGACCGTTGTGATGGACCCATCTGAAGTAGTGAGAAATCTTTTACGTCGCTCACCTGATCACAATTTTCTTATTCAATTGTCAGCTTGCAAAATTTATATATATATATATATATATATATATATATATATTCCTTGATGTTCACTGTGTTGTGAAGACATTTTGTACTGAAATCTGAGTGTAAAATTTGAATCATAATTAACATTAAGCAATTATTATGCAGGCCAAATTAAAATAATCAACACTTACAAACGACCATGAGTATTGCATTTCCACCACGTTTCATCAAATTCTTCTAGCAGTTCTGCAGCAGAAGTTCAAATAATGGAAAAATATCCCTTCCCTTCCTTTTTTTTTTGCCGTCTTCAACCATTCATTAAAATTCCAAATTCAAGATATTGACAAATGACAAAATTCTCTCTCATTTACATTCCTTACCATAATCATGATTTAAAGAAACTAAATCAAAGCAACTTAATAGTCCTCCGAAGGGATGTGTCATAAAACAAAGAACAATTAACTCAGTATTCACAATATTTCGGTCTATTGACCTTCTTCTACTGAATTTTATTGGTATCGGTGGCTTAAGCTATGTAATATCCATCATATTTCATAACCGATATATGAAAAATTACAGAAGAACTATGTAACATCCATCTTTACATGTCTAATATAAACAAGCTTCTAAATTCCTATAAACGTTGACGTCATAACGTCATTATTCTGTACTTTTCTAACAATTGCTTGATAAAGGCCAGGAGGCCGAAAATTTGCAGCTTGTTTATATTAGACATGTAAAGATGGATGTTACATAGTTCTTCTGTACTTTTCTGACAATTGCTTGATAAAGGCCAGGAGGCCGAAAATTTGCGGCAAAGAGTGTTTGTGTTGTTTCTTTTAGTGAAAAATTACAATTAACAAAGAATTACGTCATAGCATATACACGTATAACATTTAGCACGTTTCCGCTAAAATAACATATTCAATATATAGCGTTATTACAAATATAACTATAAGACATTTAAGATAATAACTATATAATACATATATTAATTAACAAAGATGTTATATATGAGGTTTCGGATAGGGTGAGAGGACAGAGGAGGTAAAAAAAGAGGAGGGGGTGGAGGTGGGGAGCGGGAAAGGAAAATTATATAGTAGGGGGTGGAGGTCTTACACTGATTTAAAAACGACAAAAATAATCATATAAGATGTTCTCAAATAAGTGGGAGGGAGGAGGTAGGGTGGAGGGAGTGTAACATTAAGATAATATATGTAAAACAAGATAATAACTATAAAATACATATATTAATTAACAAGGATGTAATATATAAAGTATCGGACCGGTTGAAAGGGAAGAGGAGTTAGGAGACAAGACTAGGGAGGGGGATCTTACATTAATTTAAAAACGACAAAAATAACCTTACTGGTTGTTTGTAAATATGTGGGAGGGAGGAGGTAGGGGCGGGAGTGAGGGGGGGGGGGGCGGGGGGGAGGGGTACCCTATATTCACTTCTCATCCAAGGCCCATAGTATTCCCAGATGTTTCACTGATTCTATTTGTGCTATATATATATATATATATATATATATATATATATATATATATATATATATATATATATATATATATATATATATATATATATATATATATATATATATATATATATATATATATATATGAAAACAATTAAGGATAATATCTCTCTATATATATAAATAAAAAAAGGGGGCGGTTGTGTGTGTATGTAAATAATAAATAAATGTCAGTTGTTTGCTTTTACGGTTACATCCATATGGTTTCCTAGTCTCTAACTTTCTAATCCAGTTTTCCTCCGCTATAAGTCTAAAATGTTTTGATTGTCCAGTCGTTCTCTCAAGTATAGCTACCCGAAGATCACTTGCGGCATGATCAACAAAACGTCTCATTATCGGTTTCTCTTTCTCATATGACATGTAATGTCGCGTTTATGCTCTTGAATCCTTTCCCGTAAAGTCCTTTCCGTTTCGCCTACATATACTACCTTGTCACATTTCTCACATAGAAGTGCGTATATTGTGAATACTGAGTTAATTGTTCTTTGTTTTAAATCAAAGCAACATTGCCAGCAAAAGGATAAAAAATACACTTTTTGCATTGAAATCACTAAGTCCAAAATCTGTTGACAAAACGTCAAATCTTTGATTTCGTAATGGAACTAAAACAACGTTTCTTCACACATCTCTCTAGATCATTCCTTTGCATTCGGTTTGTCTCCGTATGTGGCTGGTCTGCAAAACGTTTTCAAAAGAGGTTATAGTCTGTGACTTACTTTTGCTTTTGGTGGCGCAAACTGTTGACCTATCTGGATGAAAAATAACAACACTTGTAGGGGACCATAAATACTTCATTCTTACCAAGTATCATCAAAATCATTCAAGTGGTTCTGAAAAAGAAGTTGAAAATGTGAAAGAATATCTCCTCTCTTTCTACAGTTTTAAAAATCCAGAAATTGACAAAATTATTCCACAGTAACATTCTTTACCATAATTATGATAAACAAAAACCAAATTAAAGCATTATTATCACCTAATGGAGGAAATTTGCTCTTTTCTGCATAAAAAAAAGTCAGAAAGGTTCTCCTCGGAGGGTTTCACTTAAGCGTTATATACCCTTTTTCCTGATGTTATGTGGCAGTGACTCTTTCGATACAGTGTTTCTCTACATTCATGTATTTATACAGTGGTGAATTATATTTGTTTCATTTGTATTTAAAGACATTCACGACGGGTGTAACTACCAAACAGGAGACGCTCACTCCCGGGAACATAGTCTGAATTTCAGGGGTCCGTGAATGTCCACCGTGGGAGATTGTTGTTAGTGTCATAGTCATGTGACACCAGTTACTTTTCTATTGTTATGGGAGGGATGCATATAATTAATACGGAATCAGCTTTTGTGTACATCAAAATAATTGACATCAATATACATACTAGCAATGATGATAAAAGTAACGACTTTGGGATTCCTTTCGTAAATTTTCCCTGGTGAGGTGGCAGTGATGTCCATAGACTCCCACATGGTATATTATCAATTTGCTTGATTTGCCTGTACAAAAAATTCAGCTTTCCAAAAAGTCTTCCAAAATCAACTTTCAAATATTTTGACTCAAAAACTTCGAAAGACTTTTGAAATATTTTACAGACTTTATTGAGATCTAAATTCGAAAAACTTACTTTTCAGTAATATGTAACCATTGATCTCTCTTCCCAAATTCTACGGTGACCTGATAAACAGACTAAGGAGAATTCAAAATCCCCATAATTCTTATCTTATCCTGTTCTAAAACTGTGACTCTGAGATCATCAAAAATTTCAGAAGTCTTGCATTTGATCCGAATACAATCATATGTAGACGTTTCATTGAACGTTGCACCCTGAATCACTGGGGGGGGGGGGGGGGGGCTCTGTAATTCGCTTTATCAGTACTTTTCAGAGGATATAAAGTCCTATAGCCCTCTTTACTAACAATCGTAAACGAAACCGTAATTGATTCCGTAAATCAGGTGTTTACGGGATCAACTACGATTTAGTATTTTATTTAACTTTCAATGAATTTTCACCGCAAGTCTACGCATAAGATTTTAGTAAAACGCATTTCAATATAAGTTGTGATTACGTGTTCACTACGTTTACGGGTTCACTTACGCTTATTAGTGAAACGGGCTACTGAACCCAATCTCCTCTGATTGTTAATATGTACCCTACAGATCAGACACTTTCTACTTGTTGACCTTTTTTCTTTTTATAGATGAATTTTTATAATTATATATATACGTCGTTTGATTGCACTGCTTTTGTAATGAGTTGAAAGGTTGAATCGTACACCAATGAACCACATCAATATATAGACGATAGTTACTTTAATTTATTGTCCCAAGTCGTCTCCGCATTTCAATCGAATATTTTATGTGCTTATTCTTCTACGTTATGCCCGCAACAACTTCTCTCAGACAGTTGAGTCAGATGTCATTTTCCCTTTACCTAGGAAAGCGGAAGAACTATTAAAGTTTGTCAATTTGACAAACCGTCCAATCAGCTCCCGTCAAGAGACTTTATTATCTATTTTGAAGAAGTATAAAAAGTTCACAACACTATGTCAGTATTTTATTGACAAAAATAACATATGGCCTAACAACAAAGGCACCGATCAGTTTACATATCTTTCATATTCAATAAGTATCAATATAACAGTACTGACGTTTTAAAGATCGCTATGATAATTCCGTAGGTAATAAGACAATGACCCGAGGAGTATATCAGATTTCTGTATATATATATATATATATATATATATATATATATATATATATATATATATATATATATATATATATATATATATATATATATATATATATATATATGACAGAAACTTGTTTTTATATATGAAAATAATGAAAAATAAATAAATACATGTAATAAAAAGAAAAAAAAAGAACAAAGATACGTTTAATGAAAGAATTGATTGTGTTCTGATATTGTCATATTTCCTACAATGTAGTAGATAATGCTTTGCTGTCTCAGCAGTGTTACAATATGCACAGATCTCACTGTCAGAAAGATGATTTCTATATAAATTACACCCCAGAGAGCTGCATTGTAACCTTAAACGGACATGCATAATCTAAAATTTCGTATTGCCAAAGAAGTAGTATTTTGGAACCAATGTTCTTTCTCTGTCCAAAAGTTTTCGAAATTCTCTGAGTGATTAGACTCACAAAATCACTAAGAGAATTTCTTTGAAAAGGAACAAAGGACAGGATTACTTCAGGGTTAAAGATAGTAAAACATTGTGTACAGTGTTTTATTTAAAGACACAACACAATCATCCAATGGACACAATGAAGACCTCACCATTCTTTTCTTTCTGAGTCAACGATTAGCCCCGCTACCTATTTATCTATAATTATAGAAGGGAAAGGGAAAAATATCTGACCTGGCTGTAGGACAGAAGTCACCAAGGAGATGAACAATAAAAGTTGATAATAAGTAATGAAATATATGCAATGGCATTACAAAAATATTGATTGTACGACAGATGCGATACCGACTTAGGACGGTCAATCGTGGGATCGCCAGTTCCAACTTTAACCACGCCCATAGCGTAGTTACATTGTGACGTCATAGTTAAAGTCATGTTTGACGGGCCATTTATCTATGACGTCATAATGAACAAGTATGCCAAAATATATGATGTCGGGCATTTGAAGATCACCCAATTGAGTACAAAAGATATTCAATTTGGTGATCGTCAAATGCCTGACATGGCACATTTTGGGCACACTTGTTCATTATGACGTAATAAATAAATGGCCCGTCAAACATGAATTTAAATGTGACGTCACAATGGAACTACGTAATGGGCGTGGTTAAAGTTGGATCTAGCGATCCCTCAATTGAGGGATCGCCAGATCCAACTTTAACCACGTCATTACGTGATTTCTTTATGACGTCACAATTAAATTAATGTTTGACGGGCCATTTATTTATGACGTCATAATGAAAAAAGTGCCAAAAGATGCGATGTCGGACATATGGCGATCAGTCAATTGGTGTGGTTATAGCGGAGCATCTTTCAGTAAGAAAATACATGAGTAATGCTCTTATAGATCTAGGAGTTAAACACAGTAACACGAGAAAAGCGTGAAGAAAATCAGAAGTACGTCATATGTTCAATAGAGAAGTTAAATACATGTAAAATTATGACTTCACTAAATACTTGCATTAAAAAACATAAAAGTCTGAAGTAAGGATATAGCTATCTTACCTGGACCAAGAAAATCCGTTCTCTTATGATGCAAACCGCTTCCATCATACTCCTGATTAAGACTTTCAGAATGTTTTGTTATAATTCCATCAGCTTTCTCCTCGTACAAATTAAAATTGTTGTGTATAAAAATGTTAAAAAATAAAAGAATAAAAATGGCAAAATAAATTCCTCTGGTGATTCTGCTCCGTTTATACATGGTAAGTTACAAATTGAGATGTTGAGATGACATCGATTTATCGCACTGACGTTTCTACGATATATCCTTTCGTTTCATGATTTACGGTAATCCAATGAAACATGTATGAAACATAACGGATAACATTCCTTTACATAATAATACCTATCATATGTTAATACACTACCGTATATGTGGTAATAGGTGGATCCGGCCCCAGTGGATCCGGTGTCATATAGTTACCCCCCCCCCCCTTCTTCCCCTGGAAAATCCCCCGCATCCTTCTTGGTAATATGAACAATGTGTGTTTTTTTTTTTCTTTATTCTTTCATGAAACTACAGTCTCAGTCTGTATATAGCGTCTGTCTATACCGTCTGTATATAGCGTCTTTCTATAGCGTCTGACTATACACTCTGTATATAGCGTCTGTCTATACCGTCTGTATATAGCGTCTTTCTATAGCGTCTGACTATACACTCTGTATATAGCGTCTGTCTATACCGTCTGTATATAGCATCTTTCTATAGCGTCTGACTATACACTCTGTATATAGCGTCTGACTATACAGTCTGCATATAGCGTCTGACTATACAGTCTCAGTCTGTATATAGGGTCTGTCTATACCGTCTTTATGTAGCGTCTGACTATACAGTCTGTATACAGTGTCTGACTATACCGTCAGTATATAGCGTCTGACTATACCGTCTGTATATTGAGTCTGACTGTACGATCTGCATATAGCGTCTGACTATACCGTCTGTATATTCCGTTTAACTATACCGTCTGTATATAGTGTCTGATATACCGTCTGTATATAGTGTCTGATATACCGTCTGTATATAGCGTCTTTCTATAGCGTCTGACTATACACTCTGTATATAGCGTCTGTCTATACCGTCTGTATATAGCGTCTTTCTATAGCGTCTGACTATACACTCTGTATATAGCGTCTGACTATACAGTCTGCATATAACGTCTGACTATACAGTCTCAGTCTGTATATAGGGTCTGTCTATACCGTCTTTATGTAGCGTCTGACTATACAGTCTGTATACAGTGTCTGACTATACCGTCAGTATATAGCGTCTGACTATACCGTCTGTATATTCCGTTTAACTCTACCGTCTGTATATAGTGTCTGATATACCGTCTGTATATAGTGTCTGATATACCGTCTGTATATAACCTCTGACTATGTCTGACTATACAGTCTTTATATAGCGTCTGAATATACAGTCTGTATATAATGTCTGACTATACAGCCTGTATATAGCGTCTGACTATACAATGTGTATATAGCGTCTGTCTATACCGTCTGTATATAGCGTCTTTCTATAGCGTCTGACTATACACTCTGTATATAGCGTCTGACTATACAGTCTGCATATAACGTCTGACTATACAGTCTCAGTCTGTATATAGGGTCTGTCTATACCGTCTTTATGTAGCGCCTGACTATACAGTCTGTATACAGTGTCTGACTATACCGTCAGTATATAGCGTCTGACTATACCGTCTGTATATTCCGTTTAACTCTACCGTCTGTATATAGTGTCTGATATACCGTCTGTATATAGTGTCTGATATACCGTCTGTATATAACCTCTGACTATGTCTGACTATACAGTCTTTATATAGCGTCTGAATATACAGTCTGTATATAATGTCTGACTATACAGCCTGTATATAGCGTCTGACTATACAATGTGTATATAGCGTCTGTCTATACCGTCTGTATATAGCGTCTTTCTATAGCGTCTGACTATACACTCTGTATATAGCGCCTGACTATACAGTCTGTATATAAGGTCTGACTATACAGTCTGTATATAGCGTCTGACTATACAGTCTATATATAGCGTCCGACTATACAGTCTATATATAGAGTCTGACTATACAGTCTGTATATAGCGTCTGACTATACAGTCTGTATATAGCGTCTGACATTACAGTGTGTATATAGTGTCTGACTATATTGTTTCTCTAATAAGTCCTTATAAATGTAGACAAATATTATCTATAGATATACATGTATAGATGTATTACTTCAGTGTACCATGGTGATAGACCTTCATACATGGACTGAAACCGGACATTTGATCTTCTCGGAAATTTTATAAGATAATTTCGTTTTATTCGACGTAATAAGAAACATTTTCCTTTTTGTAGTGTCATATAACATCTCCAAGCAATATTCAATTGAGGCAAATTGTTAATGTCTTAATATCACAGATAAAGTAAAGATTATATTGAACAATTTTCACAAAATAAGAAGCCGGCATCTACCACGCCGGCCTAGTGGTATCGCGCTAGCCTCCTGATAGGGAGGCCGGGGTTCGAGTCCCGCTCTGGTCATGCCGGTGTCCTGTCTTACGGATGAGACAGTAAAAACCGAGGCCCCGTGTCATGGTATGCATTGCACGTTAAAGATCCCTCACTGCTTCGGGTGGGTTCGTTACAAAGGTCAAAATTTGTATGCCCCGCATCAGGCAGATGCCGTCATCATATACGTGAAATATTCGTGGTGTGACGTTAAACAAAAATCAATCAATCTGTCAATCACAAAATAAGATATATTTATTTCTCTCAGATTCTAATTCCATTTTGCGATCTAATCTCACCTCTTAGATTCTTAGTTCATTTCGGCATCTAGTCTCACCTCTTAAATTCTACCTCCATCTCAGCATCTAGTCTCGCCTCTTAGATTCTTAGTCCATCTCGGCAGCTAGTCTCGCCTCTTAAATGTTTACTCCATCTCGGCATCTAGTCTCACCTTGAGATTTTAACTCCATTTCGGCAAATAGTCTCACCTTGAGATTTTAACTCCATCTCGGCATCTAGTCTCACCTCTTAGATTCTTTGTCCATTTCGGCATCTAGTGTCACCTCTTAGATTTTTACTCCATCTCGACATCTAGTCTCACCTTGAGATTTTAACTCCATCTCGGCATCTATTCTCAACTTGAGATTTTAACTCCATCTCGGAATCTAGTCTCACCTCTTAGATTTTAACTCCATCTCGGCATCTAGTCTAACATTGAGATTTGAACTCCATCTCGGCATCTAGTCTCACCGCTTAGATTTTAACTCCATCTCGGCATCTAGTCTCACCTCTTAGATTTTAATTCCATCTCAGCATCTAGTCTTACCTCTGATTACCAAGAATTAGATGTGTACGTTATTGAGTGCCTGGAGCACAGGTGTTTATCACAGTTTTAGAAATAAACTAGGATTCTAGGTAGACATGACTAAACAAGATTTATCTTAATTTCCTTATAGATAATAAAAAAATGTCATCAGATTTATCATACCTTACTTAGAATCAGTATATCCTCTTGGATTGCAAAGGGGTGATATCATTATATATGCTTGTTTATATACCTATAACCAATGTCAGTCTACGCTAAAGTGTTTATATATTATGTGTATTTGTATTTCTCTTGGTTTGTGAAACATGTTACTGGAGTTTTAATCAGTTTAAGAATAGACATGTCTGCTGTATTAGTTATATATTGTTTTAAAGACACATAAATTATGGTCTCCTGTAGCGTCTAATATTGTAATTAAAGTAACGTCGTAAATTTGTTTAGTACAGTATCTTTTGACTGCCCATCAGTATTAAATGCAGCTATCGCATACAAATACGCTACATAACCCACGTTTTCCTTGTCAGTTTTATTCATCTCGGTCGACATCGGAAATATTCATTTGCATAATGTATGCATTGCACGTGATACAAATTCTACTTCTCGCATGCTTTACATCATACTCATTCTTTCTTTCTTTTCTTTTCCGAGTCACTTAGTGCAGAAGGCCGATTTCTTTTCTTTTTCTCTTTCTTATCTTCGCCATTGTTGTTTTACCCCGTATGCAAATAAATAATTTTAAGGTCACGTGCGTATTCTCTGGTCTCGTACGAACGTAAGTAGGTTATATTTGAGGGTCGTATTTCTAACTTTCAGCAGCAATAACTGTATAACCAAGGCTTATTAGGTTTGGCGGTCGCTGCAGTTTACTATCTCTTTATAAGTAAAATAAGTTAGGAATATATTTTATTGTACCTCTGATTTTATAAGATTAGACATTATGTATCTTTAAATGTTAATCGATAATTTCTAAATAGTTTCAGACAAGTAAATGCTCAACTGCATCAATGGAAGTGCATGGTGCCACATCTTTTGGTCTAGTTATTATTAAATATATATAATATTAACGTAGTATTTGTTAAATGTATTTATCTGCTATATGATGTTTCATCGTATTTCAGAATGAAGAGTTATGCGAGGCAAATATCAAAATATGTTTTCATAGCGTGTACGAGAGTTTCTCAAACTTTAAAAAGTTTGTTTCTAGTGGAGGTTTTGCTGTTTGTAAAACATTAATCTTTTCCGAACAATAAGATACGACGGACAGCTATTTTCTTTAGCCGTATTAGTCAATTTTCTTGGGATCTCCATCTTGCCTCTTTCTCTGACATCGATTGGAGAAACCTACGAAACATCTTGTGTTTCATCTTAGGGCAGATCGTGTTTGCGTTCAAGATCTTCCGTAATGTACCTTTTCATTACTGTTTTCTAAATCAATGGACGAATTCAAAACATACGCCTTTTATTCTTTCCTTATTTTTATGGCACTAGAACAATATTACATCAGTTACTTGTGGAGTCGGAATTGCAGTTTTGCTGGCAAAGGTAAAATAAAATCTCAGTTGATCAATTCTGTCATAAATAGCAGTAACACTGTGACAGCAATGAAAATGCAGTGTTTCTGGTGTTAATTGTGGAGAGAAAGTTTTTCATTCTGTGAAAAATCCCAATGATTGAAATTAAACCACATGCAGACTTCGAAATATAGCATAACCCACGATGCTGATGTAAATTAATATAAGAAATAGCATGTATATTTTAATTATTTAATTAGTGCACAACGTGCGCATTTCGAAAAATGAAGTCTCTTCAGCGATGATCTGGTATATGGTTTTAATCAGATTGGGTATGGGTCGCAAATGTGGAAATTCAAAGTTTACATATTAGGAGAGCAAATGACTGAATGGATCTAAAATTAGGAATCAAAGAACCAATCAAGGGGTAGAACTTACATGAGGGAGATTTTCCTTAGTTTAATTCCAATAATATTACACTTATAGAAATTATTCTTACTATGAACTGTTGGTAACTGTTGGCTAATGCTGTGCAACCCATTTATCTATACACATACGAATCCCTTACATATGTAAGGAGATTTCAGAGTGTATCGCACAATCAAAATTCAGAAAAACATGAAATCATTATAAGGATGGATAAATTGTGTGATACTGCATAACGACTTAGTGTTTCGATCGACGAAAGTTACATTAATGTATGTGTCAGCTGCAGTACATCAAAATGGGTTTTATCATTGATGAACAAGGATCTGCTTCAAATGGAATCCTACACGCATAATTCAATTTTCAAATTAGAAAATTAAACTGATAGGCGAAACAACCAGTTGCAGAACATCAAAGCCGTTTATTGATCATTTCTTTATAGCTTCATACTTTGGAAGGAATCATACACGGAAAATTCAAGAAGTATCAAAGGTTAATTGATTGATCATTGGCTGTCGTCGCTCCATGATTATTTCGCGTGTGCGGTGACGGCATCTGCATGATGCATTCCATCACTACAAAGGCATTTACACCTTCGCAACGAACCTTTCCAAGGCTGTGAGGAACCTTTCACTGTGACAGGGGATCTCAGTTTTATTGTCTCATCCGAAAGACAGAACACCGGTGACGGAATTTCTCTCATGCATTGCATAGATATTGATCTCTTTGCAACAGGCCTCTCCGAGCAGCGAGGAATCTGATACGTGCCATGTGTACCGTGACAGAGGATCTCGGTTTTAATGTCGCATCTGAAAGACAGAACATCGATTTGTCCACGGCGGTAGTCGAAACCGGGACCTCTCTTTCATGAGCAAATCACCTCATTCACAGAGCCACACCGACTTTAAATGTTTCAAAATATAAACATTTATCATGTATATCATATAGCGGATAAATAAATAAATAAATAAATAAATAAATAAATAAATAAATAAATAAATAAATAAATAAATAAATAAATAAATATATAAAATTAAATAAAATAAGATAAATCATTAAACTAAAAACAATAAATAAGAAGACGTCTTCGTCAAAGATTCAATTCATATCCACAACTTTCCAACAAACCAAACCAATCACCTGTCTATAGTACAAATGATGGATTATATTCATGTTACATAACATCAAATTGTTATATACTGTTACATCCTAATACATTTAGTTATTAGTGGTGTGTGTATAATGATGATATCCGATAGAAGTATGGATTCAATAATGCATGTATTCACACAGCTGCCACGGATTAGATAACAAGGCTGATTAATTTTTTCAGTGTGAATTAACTAATACAACATGAATTACGTAACTTGTTCCCGGAATAGAATAAACCCATTTGGATATCTCTTTGCATTAAACATATGAAATCCTATTTCATTTTCAAACATTTGGTTTATGCTTGGTTTACCTTCAAGATCCCTTATATGAGTTTAATACATAACACAAGCGTATTATGGTTCATAGTGTGAGGTTTGCAAAAACTTCCCCAAATAGGTATAGATTTAGTGTTATTATACGCATGTCCTGGTGTCGTTTGGCTGTTATTATACCCCTGTCCTGGTGTTGTGTGGCTGTGATACTTTCTATACAGTGTTATCATACCCCTGTCCTCGTGTTGTGTGGCTGTGACACATTCTATACAGTGTTATCATACCCCTGTCCTAGAGTTGAGTGGCTGTTACACTTTCTATACACTGTTATCATACCCCTGTCCTGGTGTTGTGTGGCTGTGAAACATTCTATACAGGGTTATTATACCCATGTCCTGGTGTTTTGTGGCTGTGATACTTTCTATAAAGTGTTATCATACCCTTGTCCTGGTGTTGTGTGGCTGTGATGCTTTCTATACAGCGTTATCATACCCCTGTCCTGGTGTTGTGTGGCTGTGAAACATTCTATACAGTGTTATCATACCCCTGTCCTGGTGTCGTGTGGCTGTTATTATACCCCTGTCCTGGTGTTGTGTGCCTGTGATACTTTCTATACACTGTTATCATACCCCTGTCCTGGTGTTGTGTGGCTGTGACACTTTCTATACAGTGTTATCATACCCCTGTCCTAGTGTTGAGTGGCTGTTACACTTTCTATACAGTGTTATCATACCCTTGTCCTGGTGTTGTGTGGCTGTGATACTTTCTATACAGTGTTATCATACCCCTGTCCTGGTGTTGGGTGGCTGTTACACTTTCTATACAGTGGTTTCATACCCCTGTCCTAGTGTTGTGTGGCTGTGATACTTTCTATACAGTGTTATCACACCCCTGTCCTGCTGTTGTGTCCCTGTGACACTTTCTATACAGTGTTATCATACCCCTGTCCTGGTGTCGCTTGGCTGTAACACTTTCTATACAGCGTTATCATACCCCTGTCCTGGTGTTGTGTGGCTTAATACTTTCTATACAGTGTTATCATACCCCTGTCCTGGTGTTGCTTCGCTGTAACACTTTCTATACAGTGTTATTATACCCCTGTCCTGGTGTTGTGTGGCTTAATACTTTCTATACAGTGTTATCATACCCCTGTCCTGGTGTTGTGTGGCTGTAACACTTTCTATACAGTGTTATCATACCCCTGTCCTGGTGTTGTGTGGCTTAATACTTTCTATACAGTGTTATTATACCCCTGTCCTGGTGTTGTGTGGCTGTGATACTTTCTATACAGTGTTATCATACCCTTGTCCTGGTGTTGTGTGGCTGTGATACTTTCTATACAGTGTTATCATACCCCTGTCCTGGTGTTGCTTCGCTGTAACACTTTCTATACAGTGTTATCATACCCTTGTCCTGGTGTTGTGTGGCTGTGATACTTTCTATACAGTGTTATCATACCCCTGTCCTGGTGTTGTGTGGCTGTGATACTTTCTATACAGTGTTATCATACCCCTGTCCTGGTGTTGTGTGGCTGTAACACTTTCTATACAGTGTTATCATACCCCTGTCCTGGTGTTGTGTGGCTTAATACTTTCTATACAGTGTTATCATACCCCTGTCCTGATGTTGTGTTGCTGTGATACTTTCTATACAGTGTCATTATACCCCTGTCCTGGTGTTGTGTGGCTGTGATACTTTCTATACAGTGTTATCATACCCCTGTCCTGGTGTTGTGTGGCTGTGATACTTTCTATACAGTGTTATCATACCCTTGTCCTGGTGTTGTGTGGCTGTGATGCTTTCTATACAGTGTTATCATACCCCTGTCCTGGTGTTGTGTGGCTTAATACTTTCTATACAGTGTTATCATACCCCTGTCCTGATGTTGTGTGGCTGTGATACTTTCTATAGAGTCAATGATCACATTGATGAGATCTATACCAGTGATGGACTGTTTTAGTATTGTCCGTATGTTGTTAGTCTTCATGGTGTGGATAGCGATCAGAAGACTCGTTATGGTAAGTCGATCTCACTTCTGGTTTTCCGGGAGCCATGGATATGTACAGTACATTGCACATTTTATTTTAGGCTGCATATATTTATTTCTTTCACGGTGTTATTATGTCACTGTCATACCCGTAATAGATTCTGAGATCCAAAATAATAGAAAATTGTGTCTGAAACCAAGTGATCACTTCATGTAAAGAAAAAAATTCTCATAAAATTAAATGTAAATCTGTAAGAAATAATGATTAATAACTCAAGATCAGCATTTAAGATTATTTTATATCAAGTTCGTAAGCTCATGGATTTATCAGCTGTCTACCTTATAATGTTAACACGCAATGTTTGCTATTTATTTTAAGACGTCAGAGGACAATCAGGTATGGGCTTTTGACCTGGTTCGCTTCATTCATACGATCGTTTAACCGTCAAACCGTGGCTTGGTCGCTGCAGGTCGCATGAAATCGACGGCTGACCAAGGGTTGACCACACTTTGACAAAAAAAAAACCCACACAGAGCCTCGATCTAAAAGTCGCACATAGAGCGTCGAAAGAGGGAGCAAGGTCGAGGAAAGGACGCATTGGTCGACGGACAATCGAGGCTAGAGTGAGGATGAGCGAAGCTCAGTCTTCTCTAGCAGGAACTGATTGCGCGCATAGTCGTGCTGCTCGACTAGTCCATAAAGCTGGCCTCTCACCATAAAAAGTTGAGATGTTTCGAAAATTTTTGCACTCGCTCGAACGATGCGAATTGTAAGTAGCATCGCTATTTTGCGATCAAGCCTCGCTTCGCAAAAAAAAGACCATCCCTAAAGCTTTCCGCTCCTTATACTTCTCATGAGCACGAATGCATTAAGAATAGAGGATTAAGGTGCGACCTTTGTTCGTCAAACATCTCCGGGGCATACGAAGATAGGTAAGTAGCTTCAATCTCCAAGCCTCAGTTCCTTTATATATGAGGAGGTGTACTGACCGTAATGTTGCCTCTGGGGTACACGCAAGCCTCAGTTCCTTTATATAGAAGGAGGTGTAATGACCTTAATGTTCCCTCTGGGGTACACGCAAACCTCAGTTCCTTTATAGATGGGTTTCAGTAGCATGAAATTTTATTGGAGTTACTTCCCTTGAGATAAGTTGTCCGCCATCTTTGAGGTATAGAACTGAATATCTGTTCATAAATCAACCAAATTATGTAGGTAAATTCTCTAAACTATGAATAATTCCTGTGTTTTTGCAATGCTTATGCAAAATTTGAGGTATTAGACAACGTAAAAAAATCTAAATAAGTGTGTATATTAACAACTTTCTTAAAAACTTTATTAAACTTAGTATGAATATGAGGCAAAAACTCTTGCTTGACCATAAACATGGCCGACAACGGGGGATTAACTCTAACTAAAATAGTGCTAATGAAACCTATCTATATAGGAGGAGGTGTACTGACCGTAATGTTGCCTCTGGCGTACACGCAAGCCTCAGTTCCTTTATATAGGAGGAGGTGTACTGACCGTAATGTTCCCTCTGGCGTACACGCAAGCCTCAGTTCCTTTGTATAGGAGTAAGTGTACTGACCGTAATGTTTCCTCTGGCGTACACGCAAGCCTCAGTGTCTTTGTATAAGAGGAGATGTACTGACCGTAATGTTCCCTCTGGCGTACATGCAAGCCTCAGTTCCTTTATATAGGAGGAGGTGTACTGACCGTAATGTTCCCTCTGGCGTACACGCAAGCCTCAGTTCCTTTGTATAGGAGTAAGTGTACTGACCGTAATGTTTCCTCTGACGTACACGCAAGCCTCAGTTCCTTTGTATAGGAGGAGGTGTACTGACCGTAATGTTCCCGCTGGCGTACACGCAAGCCTCAGTTCCTTTGTATAATAGGAGGTGTACTGACCGTAATATTCCCTTTGGGGTACACGCAAGCCTCAGTTCCTTTGCATAGGAAAGGTGTACTGACCGTAATGTTCCCTCTGGCGTAAAAGCAAGCCTCAGTTCCTTTATATAGGAGGAGGTGCACTGACCGTAATGTTGCCTTTGGCGTACACGCAAGCCTCAGTTCCTTTGTATAGGAGGAAGTGCACTGACCGTAATGTTTCCTCTGGCGTACATGCAAGCCTCGGTTCCTTTATATAGGAAGAGGTGTACTGACCGTAATGCTGCCTCTGGCGTACACGCAAGCTTGAGTTCCTTTATATAGGAGGAGGTGTACTGACCGTAATGTTGCCTCTGGCGTACACGCAAGCCTCAGTGTCTTTGTATAAGAGGAGATGTACTGACCGTAATGTTCCCTCTGGCGTACACGCAAACCTCAGTGTCTTTGTATAAGAGGAGATGTACTGACCGTAATGTTCCCTCTGGCGTACATGCAAGCCTCAGTTCCTTTGCATAGGAAGAGGTGTACTGACCGTAATGTTCCCTCTGGCGTACACGCAAGCCTCAGTTCCTTTGTATAGGAGTAAGTGTACTGACCGTAATGTTTCCTCTGACGTACACGCAAGCCTCAGTTCCTTTGTATAGGAGGAGGTGTACTGACCGTAATGTTCCCGCTGGCGTACACGCAAGCCTCAGTTCCTTTGTATAATAGGAGGTGTACTGACCGTAATATTCCCTTTGGGGTACACGCAAGCCTCAGTTCCTTTGCATAGGAAAGGTGTACTGACCGTAATGTTCCCTCTGGCGTAAAAGCAAGCCTCAGTTCCTTTATATAGGAGGAGGTGCACTGACCGTAATGTTGCCTTTGGCGTACACGCAAGCCTCAGTTCCTTTGTATAGGAGGAGGTGTACTGACCGTAATGTTTCCTCTGGCGTACATGCAAGCCTCGGTTCCTTTATATAGGAAGAGGTGTACTGACCGTAATGCTGCCTCTGGCGTACACGCAAGCTTGAGTTCCTTTATATAGGAGGAGGTGTACTGACCGTAATGTTGCCTCTGGCGTACACGCAAGCCTCAGTGTCTTTGTATAAGAGGAGATGTACTGACCGTAATGTTCCCTCTGGCGTACATGCAAGCCTCAGTTCCTTTGCATAGGAAGAGGTGTACTGACCGTAATGTTCCCTCTGGCGTACATGCAAACCTCAGTTCCTTTGTATAGGAGGAGGTGTACTGACCGTAATGTTCCCTCTGGCGTACATGCAAGCCTCAGTTCCTTTGTATAGGAGTAAGTGTACTGACCGTAATGTTTCCTCTGGCGTACACGCAAGCCTCAGTGTCTCTGTATAAGAGGAGATGTACTGACCGTAAAGTTCCCTCTGGCGTACATGCAAGCCTCAGTTCCTTTGCATAGGAAGAGGTGTACTGACCGTAATGTTCCCTCTGGCGTACACGCAAACCTCAGTTCCTTTGTATAGGAGGAGGTGTACTGACCGTAATGTTCCCTCTGGCGTACATACAAGCCTCAGTATCTTTATATAGGGGGAGGTGTATTGACCGTAATGTTTCCTCTGGCGTACACGCAAGCCTCAGTTCCTTTGTATAGGAGGAGGTGTATTGACCGTAATGTTCCCTCTGGCGTACACGCAAGACTCAGTTCCTTTGTATAATAGGAGGTGTACTGACCGTAATATTCCCTTTGGGGTACACGCAAGCCTCATTTCCTTTGCATAGGAAAGGTGTGCTGACCGTAATGTTCCCTCTGGCGTACAAGGAAGCCTCAGTTCCTTTATATAGGAGGAGGTGTACTGACCGTAATGTTCCCTCTGGCATACACGCAAGCCTCAGTTCCTTTATATAGGAGGAGGTGTACTGACCGTAATGTTCCCTCTGGCGTACACTCAAGCCTCAGTTCCCTTATATAGGAGGTGGTGTACTGACCGTAATGTTCCCTCTGGCGTACACGCAAGCATCAGTTCCTTTATATAGGAGGAGGTGTACTGACCGTAATGTTCCCTCTGGCGCACACGCAAGCCTCAGTTCCTTTGTATAGGAGTAAGTGTACTGACCGTAATGTTTCCTCTGGCGTACACGCAAGCCTCAGTGTCTTTGTATAAGAGTAGATGTACTGACCGTAATGTTCCCTCTGGCGTACACGCAAGCCTCAGTTCCTTTATATAGGAGGAGGTGTACTGACCGTAATGTTCCCTCTGGCGTACACGCAAGCCTCAGTTCCTTTATATAGGAGGAGGTGTACTGACCGTAGTGTTCCCTCTGGCGTACACGCAAGCCTCAGTTCCTTTGTATAGGAGTAAGTGTACTGACCGTAATGTTTCCTCTGGCGTACACGCAAGCTTCAGTGTCTTTGTATAAGAGGAGATGTACTGACCGTAATGTTCCCTCTGACGTACATGCAAGCCTCAGTTCCTTTGCATAGGAAGAGGTGTAGTGACCGTAATGTTCCCTCTGGCGTACACGCAAACCTCAGTTCCTTTGTATAGGAGGAGGTGTACTGACCGTAATGTTCCCTCTGGCGTACACGCAAGCCTCAGTTCCTTTGTATAGGAGTAAGTGTACTGACCGTAATGTTTCCTCTGGCGTACACGCAAGCCTCAGTTCCTTTGCATAGGAAGAGGTGTACTGACCGTAATGTTCCCGCTGGCGTACACGCAAGCCTCAGTTCCTTTCTATAATAGAAGGTGTACTGACCGTAATATTCCCTTTGGGGTACACGCAAGCCTCAGTTCCTTTGCATAGGAAAGGTGTACTGACCGTAATGTTCCCTCTGGCGTAAAAGCAAGCCTCAGTTCCTTTATATAGGAGGAGGTGCACTGACCGTAATGTTCCCTCTGGCGTACACGCAAGCCTCAGTTCCTTTATATAGGAGGAGGTGTACTGACCGTAATGTTCCCTTTGGCGTACACTCAAGCCTCAGTTCATTTATATAGGAGGAGGTGTACTGACCGTAATGTTCCCTCTGGCGTACACGCAAGCCTCAGTTCCTTTGTATAGGAGTAAGTGTACTGACCGTAATGTTTCCTCTGGCGTACACGCAAGCCTCAGTTCCTTTATATAGGAGGAGGTGTACTGACCGTAATGTTCCCTCTGGCGTACACGCAAGCCTCAGTTCCTTTGTATAATAGGAGGTGTACTGACCGTAATATTCCCTTTGGGGTACACGCAAGCCTCAGTTCCTTTGCATAGGAAAGGTGTACTGACCGTAATGTTCCCTCTGGCGTAAAAGCAAGCCTCAGTTCCTTTATATAGGAGGAGGTGCACTGACCGTAATGTTGCCTTTGGCGTACACGCAAGCCTCAGTTCCTTTGTATAGGAGGAAGTGCACTGACCGTAATGTTTCCTCTGGCGTACATGCAAGCCTCGGTTCCTTTATATAGGAAGAGGTGTACTGACCGTAATGCTGCCTCTGGCGTACACGCAAGCTTGAGTTCCTTTATATAGGAGGAGGTGTACTGACCGTAATGTTGCCTCTGGCGTACACGCAAGCCTCAGTGTCTTTGTATAAGAGGAGATGTACTGACCGTAATGTTCCCTCTGGCGTACATGCAAGCCTCAGTTCCTTTGCATAGGAAGAGGTGTACTGACCGTAATGTTCCCTCTGGCGTACATGCAAACCTCAGTTCCTTTGTATAGGAGGAGGTGTACTGACCGTAATGTTCCCTCTGGCGTACATGCAAGCCTCAGTTCCTTTGTATAGGAGTAAGTGTACTGACCGTAATGTTTCCTCTGGCGTACACGCAAGCCTCAGTGTCTCTGTATAAGAGGAGATGTACTGACCGTAAAGTTCCCTCTGGCGTACATGCAAGCCTCAGTTCCTTTGCATAGGAAGAGGTGTACTGACCGTAATGTTCCCTCTGGCGTACACGCAAACCTCAGTTCCTTTGTATAGGAGGAGGTGTACTGACCGTAATGTTCCCTCTGGCGTACATACAAGCCTCAGTATCTTTATATAGGGGGAGGTGTATTGACCGTAATGTTTCCTCTGGCGTACACGCAAGCCTCAGTTCCTTTGTATAGGAGGAGGTGTATTGACCGTAATGTTCCCTCTGGCGTACACGCAAGACTCAGTTCCTTTGTATAATAGGAGGTGTACTGACCGTAATATTCCCTTTGGGGTACACGCAAGCCTCATTTCCTTTGCATAGGAAAGGTGTGCTGACCGTAATGTTCCCTCTGGCGTACAAGGAAGCCTCAGTTCCTTTATATAGGAGGAGGTGTACTGACCGTAATGTTCCCTCTGGCGTACACGCAAGCCTCAGTTCCTTTATATAGGAGGAGGTGTACTGACCGTAATCTTCCCTCTGGTGTACACGCAAACCTCAGTTCCTTTGTATAGGAGGTGGTGTACTGACCGTAATGTTCCCTCTGGCGTACACGCAAGCCTCAGTTCCTTTATATAGGAGGAGGTGTACTGACCGTAATGTTCCCTCTGGCGCACACGCAAGCCTCAGTTCCTTTGTATAGGAGTAAGTGTACTGACCGTAATGTTTCCTCTGGCGTACACGCAAGCCTCAGTGTCTTTGTATAAGAGTAGATGTACTGACCGTAATGTTCCCTCTGGCGTACACGCAAGCCTCAGTTCCTTTATATAGGAGGAGGTGTACTGACCGTAATGTTCCCTCTGGCGTACACGCAAGCCTCAGTTCCTTTATATAGGAGGAGGTGTACTGACCGTAATGTTCCCTCTGGCGTACACGCAAGCCTCAGTTCCTTTGTATAGGAGTAAGTGTACTGACCGTAATGTTTCCTCTGGCGTACACGCAAGCCTCAGTGTCTTTGTATAAGAGGAGATGTACTGACCGTAATGTTCCCTCTGACGTACATGCAAGCCTCAGTTCCTTTGCATAGGAAGAGGTGTAGTGACCGTAATGTTCCCTCTGGCGTACACGCAAACCTCAGTTCCTTTGTATAGGAGGAGGTGTACTGACCGTAATGTTCCCTCTGGCGTACACGCAAGCCTCAGTTCCTTTGTATAGGAGTAAGTGTACTGACCGTAATGTTTCCTCTGGCGTACACGCAAGCCTCAGTTCCTTTGCATAGGAAGAGGTGTACTGACCGTAATGTTCCCTCTGGCGTACACGCAAGCCTCAGTTCCTTTCTATAATAGAAGGTGTACTGACCGTAATATTCCCTTTGGGGTACACGCAAGCCTCAGTTCCTTTGCATAGGAAAGGTGTACTGACCGTAATGTTCCCTCTGGCGTAAAAGCAAGCCTCAGTTCCTTTATATAGGAGGAGGTGCACTGACCGTAATGTTCCCTCTGGCGTACACGCAAGCCTCAGTTCCTTTATATAGGAGGAGGTGTACTGACCGTAATGTTCCCTTTGGCGTACACTCAAGCCTCAGTTCATTTATATAGGAGGAGGTGTACTGACCGTAATGTTCCCTCTGGCGTACACGCAAGCCTCAGTTCCTTTGTATAGGAGTAAGTGTACTGACCGTAATGTTTCCTCTGACGTACACGCAAGCCTCAGTTCCTTTGTATAGGAGGAGGTGTACTGACCGTAATGTTCCCGCTGGCGTACACGCAAGCCTCAGTTCCTTTGTATAATAGGAGGTGTACTGACCGTAATATTCCCTTTGGGGTACACGCAAGCCTCAGTTCCTTTGCATAGGAAAGGTGTACTGACCGTAATGTTCCCTCTGGCGTAAAAGCAAGCCTCAGTTCCTTTATATAGGAGGAGGTGCACTGACCGTAATGTTGCCTCTGGCGTACACGCAAGCCTCAGTTCCTTTGTATAGGAGGAAGTACACTGACCGTAATGTTTCCTCTGGCGTACATGCAAGCCTCTGTTCCTTTATATAGGAAGAGGTGTACTGACCGTAATGCTGCCTCTGGCGTACACGCAAGCTTGAGTTCCTTTATATAGGAGGAGGTGTACTGACCGTAATGTTGCCTCTGGCGTACACGCAAGCCTCAGTGTCTTTGTATAAGAGGAGATGTACTGACCGTAATGTTCCCTCTGGCGTACATGCAAGCCTCAGTTCCTTTGCATAGGAAGAGGTGTACTGACCGTAATGTTCCCTCTGGCGTACATGCAAGCCTCAGTTCCTTTATATAGGAGGAGGTGTACTGACTGTAATGTTCCCTCTGGCGTACAAGCAAGCCTAAGTTCCTTTGTATAGGAGTAAGTGTACTAACCGTAATGTTTCCTCTGGCGTACATGAAAGCCTCAGTGTCTTTGTATAAGAGGAGATGTACTGACCGTTATGTTCCCTCTGGCGTACATGCAAGCCTCAGTTCCTTTGCATAGGAAGAGGTGTACTGACCGTAATTTTCCCTCTTCCGTACACGCAAACCTCAGTTCCTTTGTATAGGAGGAGGTGTACTGACCGTAATGTTCCCTCTGGCGTACATGCAAGCCTCAGTTCCTTTATATAGGGGGAGGTGTATTGACCGTAATGTTCCCTCTGGCATACACGCAAGCCTCAGTTCCTTTGTATAGCAGGAGGTGTACTGACCGTAATGTTCCCTCTGGCGTACACGCAAGCCTCAGTTCCTTTGTATAGGAGGAGGTATACTGACCGTAATATTCCCTTTGGGGTACATGCAAGCCTCAGTTCCTTTGCATATGAAGTGGTGTACTGACCGTAATGTTTCCTCTGGCGTACACGCAAGCCTCCGTTCCATTATATAGGAGGAGGTGCACTGACCGTAATGTCCCCTCTGGCGTACACGCAAGCCTCAGTTCCTTTGTATAGGAGGAGGTGTACTGACCGTAATGTTCCCTCTGGCGTACACGCAAGCCTCAGTTCCTTTGTATAGGAGGAGGTGTACTGACCGTAATGTTCCCTCTGGCGTACACGCAAGCCTCAGTTCCTTTATATAGGAGGAGGTGTACTGACCGTAATGTTCCCTCTGGCGTACACGCAAGCCTCAGTTCCTTTGTATAGGAGTAAGTGTACTGACCGTAATGTTCCCTCTGGCGTACACGCAAGCCTCAGTGTCTTTGTATAAGAGGAGATGTACTGACCGTAATGTTCCCTCTGGCGTACACGCAAGCCTCAGTTCCTTTATATAGGAGGAGGTGTACTGACCGTAATGTTCCCTCTGGCGTACACGCAAGCCTCAGTTCCTTTATATAGGAGGAGGTGTACTGACCGTAATGTTCCCTCTGGCGTACACGCAAGCCTCAGTTCCTTTGTATAGGAGTAAGTGTACTGACCGTAATGTTTCCTCTGGCGTACACGCAAGCCTCAGTGTCTTTGTATAAGAGGAGATGTACTGACCGTAATGTTCCCTCTGGCGTACATGCAAGCCTCAGTTCCTTTGTATAGGAGGAGGTGTACTGACCGTAATGTTCCCTCTGGCGTACACGCAAACCTCAGTTCCTTTGTATAGGAGGAGGTGTACTGACCGTAATGTTCCCTCTGGCGTACACGCAAGCCTCAGTTCCTTTGTATAGGAGTAAGTGTACTGACCGTAATGTTTCCTCTGGCGTACACGCAAGCCTCAGTTCCTTTGCATAGGAAGAGGTGTACTGACCGTAATGTTCCCTCTGGCGTACACGCAAGCCTCAGTTCCTTTCTATAATAGAAGGTGTACTAACCGTAATATTCCCTTTGGGGTACACGCAAGCCTCAGTTCCTTTGCATAGGAAGATGTGTACTGACCGTAATGTTCCCTCTGGCGTACACGCAAGCCTCAGTTCCTTTATATAGGAGGAGGTGTACTGACCGTAATGTTCCCTCTGGCGTACACGCAAGCCTCAGTTCCTTTATATAGGAGGAGGTGTACTGACCGTAATGTTCCCTCTGGCGTACACTCAAGCCTCAGTTCATTTATATAGGAGGAGGTGTACTGACCGTAATGTTCCCTCTGGCGTACACGCAAGCCTCAGTTCCTTTATATAGGAAGAGGTGTACTGACCGTAATGTTGCCCCTGGCGTACACGCAAGCTTGAGTTCCTTTATATAGGAGGAGGTGTACTGACCGTAATGTTGCCTCTGGCGTACACGCAAGATTCAGTTCCTTTATATAGGAGGAAGTGTACTGACCGTAATGTTCCCTCTGGCGTACACGCAAGCCTCAGTTCCTTTATATAGGAGGTGTACTGACCGTTATGTTCCCTCTGGCGTACATGCAAGCCTCAGTTCCTTTATATAGGAAGAGGTGTACGGACCGTAATGTTCCCTCTGGCGTTCACGCAAGCCTCAGTTCCTTTGTAGAGGAGGAGGTGCACTGACCGTAATGTTCCCTCTGGCGTACACGCAAGCCTCAGTGGCTTTTTATAATAGGAGATGTACTGACCGTAATGTTCCCTCTGGCGTACACGCAAGCCTCAGTATCTTTGTATAATAGGAGATGTACTGACCGTAATGTTCCCTCTGGCGTACATGCAAGCCTCAGTTCCTTTATATAGGAGGAGGTGTTCTGACCGTAATGTTCCCTCTGGCGTACACGCAAGCCTCAGTTCCTTTATATAGGAGGAGGTGTACTGACCGTAATGTTCCCTCTGGCGTACACGCAAACCTCAGTTCCTTTATATAGAAGGAGGTGTACTGACCGCAATGTTCCCTCTGGCGTACACGCAAGCTTCAGTTCCTTTATATAGGAGGAGGTGTACTGACCGTAATGTTCCCTCTGGCGTACACGCAAACCTCAGTTCCTTTATATAGGAGTCGGTGTACTGACCGTAATGTTCCCTCTGGCGTACACGCAAACCTGAGTTCCTTTATATAGGAGGTGTACTGACCGTAATGTTCCCTCTGGCGTACTCGCAAGCCTCAGTTCCTTTATATAGGAGGTGTACTGACCGTAATGTTCCTTCTGGCGTACACGCAAGCCGCAGTTCCTTTATATAGGAGGAGGTGTAATGAACTTAATGTTCCCTCTGTGGTACACGCAAACCTCAGTTCCTTTATAGATGGGTTTCAGTAGCATGAAATTTTATTAGAATTACTTCCCTTGAGATAAGTTGTCCGCCATCTTTGAAGTATAGAACTGAATATCTGTTCATAAATCAACCAAATTATGTAGGTAAATTCTCTAAACTATGAATAATTCCTGTGTTTTTGCAATGCTTATGCAAAATTTGAGGTATCAGACAACGTAAAAAATCTAAATAAGTGTGTATATTAACAACTTTCTAAAGAAAACCTTTATTAAAATTAGTATGAATATGAGGCGAAAACCCTTGCTTGACCATAAACATGGCCGACAAAGGGGGGGGGGGGGGTTGGGGGGGTTAACTCTAACTAAATTAGTGCTAATGAAACCTATCTATATAGGAGGAGGTGTACTGACCGTAATGTTTCCTCTGGCGTACACGCAAGCTTCAGTTCCTTTATATAGGAGGTATACTGACCGTAATGTTCCCTTTGGGGTACACGCAAGCCTCAGTTCCTTTATATAGGAGGTGTACTGACCGTAATGTTCCCTGTGGCGTACACGCAAGCCTCAGTTCCTTTATATAGGAAGAGGTGTACTAAACGGATTGTTCCCTCTGGCGTACACGCAAGTCTGAGATCCTTTATATAGGAGGAGGTATACTGACCGTAATGTTTCCTCTGGGGTACACGCAAGCCTCAGTTCCTTTATATAGGGGGAGGTGTACTGACCGTAATGTTCCCTCTGGCGTACACGCAAGCCTCAGTTCCTTTTTATAGGAGAAGGTACACTGACCGTAATGTTCCCTCTGGCGTACACGCATCCTTCTTGGTATACTTTTTCCTTTTCATCTTCAGCATGTTAGCATAACCAAAGTGGAAAAGAGTTTTGCTGCAGTTTCAAGTCATACTGCTATAATAACATAACATGATTCAGAGTGATCGGGTACAAACTCCAACCTATTGAAATTTCATAGTACACTAGCTAGGACATGAGTAAAGCACGTTGCTAACCGAGCTAAACAGATCTACGTAAGCTATCATATGGTTGATACCAAATAGAGGAGATGTAATCACAAATCCTGGAAGAACAAAACCTTGCAGTGAGTGCTATTGAGACATCACCTCATTACAAACGTAGTCATTCCTTGCATTTAATGAAACAAACTTGTGATTCACATTACCCGCCATGTATTGCGGATTCCATATTTTAAATGAAATCTTTACTTATTACCGAGAGTTCCCCAAGAAGCCACTGTCTCCTATCCTGGATCCATCCCTTAACGGATCTGGCCAATAAACAACAACACTTGTAGGGAATCTTTAGAACTTCATCATGCTCACCTAAAATTTCGGGGGAGCGATAATCCTTGTTGAGTCCGTCTGTCCAAGCTCATTATCTCTGAAATCGTTGATTAATTAATTATATTTCACACAAATGCTCCTTGGGACAGGGACTATCGGACAAAGGTCACTCAACATCATTTCTGCGAGGCCAAGGTCACTCAGAACATATCCTTTTAATAATTTAGTAAATTCAACAGAAATGCATCATATTTCACAAAAATGTTTCTTTGAACGGGGACTTAAACATACGTCATTTCTGAAATGTAAGGGTCACTCAGGACGTATTCCTTAAATATTGGGAAAGCTCTCCCATCTCTTATTGGTACACTGTTCATCAGAATTGTATTATATTACTCACAAATATTCCTTGAGATGATGACTTTCGGACGATCTTCACTCCAGGTTATTTCTGTAAGGTCAAGGTCACCCAGTACATATCCCTAAAATATCAGGAAAGGCCTTACATCTATTACACCATTTATAAGAATTATATCATATTTCACACAAATATTCCATGGTACAGAGATTTTTTTGACAAAGGTCACTCAAGGTCGTTTCTACAATTCAACACAAAAAATCAACATATCTTTAGAGATCATTCTAGATCTTTTCGATGCATATGGTTTGTTTAACTATGCACCAGTCTGAGTGAGTAGTTTGTCAAAGGACGGTAACTCTTGGGCCTTTGTGGCCCCACATTGGATCAAACCATAATTTAATGGACCTGGCTGAAAACATCAACACATTTGTTAGAGATCTTGAGTACTTTATACCTTTCCAGTTTCATGAAAATCTTTCAATCGTTTCAATCAGTTCTGAAGGAGAAGTCCATAAAAGCTTATTGATGCTGCATATTACTTGAATTTCCCCTCCCCGTCCCACCTTTTCCTTTTAAACCTTTAACAGAAATTCTGTACCATTTTTTTTTATTAAAATATGTCAGCTGTTTAGGAAAAGAAGTGGAAAAGTTTATCGGCGATGGACGATGCTCCATCACTATAGCTCACTCAAAGGAAAAATAGGGCACCGCTAACGGGTGCATGATACGCCCGCATCATGTTTAAATGTGGTCTACAAGCCACATCCTTTCATATGACACCATCAAAAGTTTTGTTCCCCCTTTAGTTAAGGAGGAGAAGCCCAGACAAGCTTTTCTGACCCCGCCCATTTTCCCCCACCCCAGGGGTCTGACCCCAACTTTGAAACCCACATGCACAACTACAAGCCACACTCTTTCATATGACACCATCAAAAGTTTTGTTCCCCCTTTAGTTAAGGAGGAGAAGCCCGGACAAGGATGGGTGGATGGACAGATGTCAGCGGCATAGCATAATATGCCCACATTTTTAAATGCGGGTGTATAAAAAGGCTCAAACAAAATGATGACTTCTAATGAATTTGCTGTTTAATGCAGTTTTTATTTTCATACTTTTGTTAATACATAATACATTGAATAAAATGTACACATCTAAACGTTACAAACAAGTTAAAAAGACACAATACTGACCATTAAATAACACATATACATTGTAATAAATTATACAATTGCTCATTATCTGCAATTACTTAAATGGTTACCAAATAATAAGTTACTATAAATAAAGAAGGCATTCTTGCAAAATGTGGATATACTTCAATGTACCTTCTGTTTTTTTTACTTGAATACAACTCAAATTTAAATAATGATCAAGTTTTAGACCAGTAACATATCACCCATGACACTGAACTAATTTTCCCCATTTTTTTTAAATCAAGGCAAGGTCCTTACGAAATACTGAATAAAACTAATACTCATTCATTAATTGCAGATATATAGCTACAACATGGTGAAACTACTGTGACCTTAAGAATGCAAGCATAACCTTGGTCAATTTTATGACAAACTCTGGGATCATTTTTGAAGTTTGATCAAGATCCTGTCATTAATGACAGAGATATAGCCTGAATACAACTTCAAGCCAAGTTAATACTGTGACCTTAAAATTGCAAACATGACTTTAAATCATGGTCATGGCACACCCTTGGATCATGGTCATTACAGACCCCTGCTTCATGATGAGTATTTCTGTGCACTTTGATCAAATCCCATTACAAAACAGCAGAGAAATAGCACCAACATATATCTAAGACTTATACTGCGACCTTTAAAAATGAAGACATGACCTTTGACCTATGGTCAAGATCAAGATATACCCTTTGCTATAGCAGCAATATGAAATGTATACAAAACTCCGACAAACCGACATATTGACAACCAAATCACTGAGAGACATCCACCAAGGCCCTTATCAGGAGAATAAAAAACCCCAAAATTATGTGTGGCCCTTTGTTTTTTAAAGTTTAACTGATATTTAATTGTAATCAAAGATTAAATTTATAATCAGATCTGTAACACCATGATATCTTTGAATATCATTAAGAAGATATGTAAAACATCAAAAGAACAGCAATTAACAATCATATTAGAACTATAGTGAAAGAACAAATATATTGCCTGCTATCTTACCGGACTCTGCCTGACTCTTACCAAAGTGGGATTCCTATCAGAAGAGACAGTTGTATTGTATCTCAGTTCATACAAATAAATCATATACCTATTCATAGCAGATGCTCCTCAAGTTGTTATATATATATCTTATAACAAAGTCAGTCTAAAATTGATGACTTGTATTGTTCAGCAATTCTGACATTGGTAAATGCATTGATGTAGTGACTTTTGATAAAGACTGATTAAGAAAGTGAACATCAAAACTGTTTTTATTTATTTAGCTATTGGAGGGTGTACTTCTTTGGAAAATCAATGTAAATACAGGAAAGTACCATTTTATTGTTCATAGGAATAATTTTCCTTTAATGAAGTGGGTTATATACATAGTAAATTATTACTGGAATGGTGTGTTTTTATAAGTACTAATAACAGTGTGTACTCTTTTATAACTTCAAAGAAAACTCTATTTCTATGTGCAAAATTTTTCCATCCTTAACAGAAATAGACATTTTTTGAAAAGCACATATTTATAGTATGGATAAATTGCACATCTATCTACATAATGTAGATAAAACACAAATTATGTAAAACTTTGGTTGTGATAGCTATGTATGACATAATAATAATACTGAACATCTAAATGCTTTTGTATATAGCAAGCAAGAAAAACTTGTATTAAACATGCAAGAATAATTTGACATAAGTACTGAACTACTCTGGCGATAACATTCTAATATAATAATATATACCCTTATGCAAAATAAGACAACATAGACAAGATATTAATATAAACCCTAATGCAAAATAAGACAACATAGACAAGATATTTAGGAAAAACACCATGCACCTATTGATAGCAAATAATATATAATTCTTAAAATTTCCAAAACACCAACCTAAAACCAAAAAAATAAATCATAGGCTGGTTACAATTCTAACTATAGATATATATATATGTTAAATAAAATTCAGCTGTTTGTTTATTCAATGAAATATCTTAATTATGTTATCTGAAATCATTCAAACTCTACACTAATTCTTAAAATAATTATTGCACTTTTTCTTTCTCCTATCATTGCATGAAATATAAATGAACACTCTTAGATATTTAGTAAAATGAGTCTCTGTATACTCAAAGTCATCTACTTAAAAAATATCTTTTTATGCACTTATCTGAAAACTTTTATTGTCTGAAAATTTGACATGTCTTCCACAAATTATGTCATAAACTTAAACAAATGAAATACATGTTAAAATCACAAATTTCAAATTGGAAAAATCAATACACAGGACACCATATCTTTCATATTTCTTACAAAAATAAACAACAGCAATGCCTAGCGTTGCTTAATACGCCCGTCGCTTATTTTGGATGGGATCAATGTGAACGTATGGTTTTATTACCCCCAAAGATGGGTCTCTTTGGTAATACTTTTATGAAATATTGAAATCCAAAAAGAGGGATCCAAGTCCCATAACTCTGTAACAACAAAATGGAATTTGCTCAAAACTTAAAAGTGGCTTCCCTTACACTATCTAAGCATTCTGTATAAGTTTCATGAAAAACAACGGTTACCAATGTTTACTTAAGTTATCGTGTTACATAGCATTTTATCACAGTAACAAGGTTTTATTCACTTTGCATGTTGTGACCTTGACCTTTGATCTATGACCTTGGATCAAGGTCATGACACACCCTTGAGTTCTAAGTAACAATTCTGTGAAATATTATTGAAATCCATGCACAGGGGAAGAAGTTATGGCCCGAACAAGGTTTTATTCACTTTGCATGTTGTGACCTTGACCTTTGATGGTCAAGGTCATAACACACCCTTGGGTTCTAAGTAACAATCCTGTGAAATATTATTGAAATCCATGCACAGGGGAAGAAGTTATGGCCCGAACAAGGTTTTATTCATTTTGCATGTTGTGACCTTGACCTTTGACGGTAAAGGTCATAACACACCCTTGGGTTCTAAGTAACAATCCTGTGAAATATTATTGAAATCCATGCACAGGGGAAGAAGTTATGGCCCAAACTAGGTTTCATTCACTTTGCATGTTGTGACCTTGAGCTTTGACCTATGACCTTGGGTCAAGGTCATGACACACCCTTGGGCCCTAAGTAACAATTCTGTGAAATATTATTGAAATCCATGCACAGGGGAAGAAGTAATAGCCCAGACAATGTTTTACTCACTTTGCATGTTGTGACCTTGACCTTTGACCTATGACCTTGGGTCAAGGTCATGACAAACCCTTGGGTCCTAAGTAACAATTTCGTGAAATATTATTGAAATCCATGCACGAACAAAACCATAACATAATACGCCCCGTCTTAAGACAGCGTATAAGAAAAATGTTTATGACATTAAGTGAGACTACTCAATAAGTAAAAATGAAACTTGACCACAGACTAGATAAAATGGCAAGTGTATGTTCTGTGCATCTTTATGTATTTTCTGTATGTATACACAATATCTGTGTACCATGATGCAGTATAATAGCTTTGTACAAAGGTACATAATTCTCAATTTACCATATCATACTTTCAAGTTTTTATTTTATAGAGAACATATTTAATATCACATATTTTACATATTACAATAAATAAAATCAAATCACTGTATTATCCAAAACTGGAAAGTAACATTCATAAATCTGGTAAAGCTATTGATAATACTGCTTCTCATAATTTGGCAACATTTTGTCCTAGAAAATATTACTGCAGAAAATAAATGCAACAAATTGTGACCACAGTTTGAGACACACAATCTTATGTAAAAAATTTTGTATAAATTGTACATAAACATGTTTCCATTACTTTTACTGGTATTTGTAATACTATACAAACAACACCTAAATAATAGATAACAAATATTCAAATGGTGAAGAAGAAGAAACTTTCAGTTTGAGAATAATTCAATTTCAATGACTTAAACATTTTTGATTGTTTAACTTTGGATATTCATTTTCTTTTCTTGGTACCTCGATATTGTATAAAACTTTTATTGTCTTAAAAATTATTAATTCTGTACCCTTTAAAAATCATGACTACAAATATAATGTATAAACAGTTTTGAATACATTACATATTGATGAGAAAACAGAAGACATTTGACCAGGTTGTACAACATAAATCACCAAGAACATGTCCATAAAACACGATAATAGTCCAATAAACACAGAAAATGATATAACAAAAATATTTTATTGTACTGCAGTTACAAAACCGGCTTAGGACACCAATTAATGTAACAACAAATGTCACTCCATTGGTGTGGTTATTATGAAAGGATAGTGTTGATAAACGTTGGTGGAAATTATTAAATTTAAATTGACCTCCATGTTTCTGATCAACTGGTTCAAACCATGACTTTATTTTTACAGCTGAATGGCATACATCATTGTATTATTATAGTAGTAAGTATTTACACCACCATGTGCCTGAATTGCAGCAATAGCTTTGATTCTGGGGTTGATCATACCTATAAACCTCGTCATATCTGGAGACTCTGATTTTTTCATCTGGAGAACTGAGATTTTGTCTGGAGGCTTATCAGTTCTTCATGTACCACTATTTTTGTAAAACTTACAGAAATGGTAATATTTAAATTTAAATATATTAAAATTTAGTATATTTAATCTTACGTTGATGTCTATTTTTTGATACTATTGACAAAGATTTTCATTCATGTAGCATAAATCCCCCTGGTAATGAGTGCAAGCCTTTTGGGATAAAATACAAACATCTTTGGAGGATTCTAAGAATAGTACATATAGTTCTTAGTAGTTTATGCTGACTGCCCCAATGTTACATGCTGGTAAAGAATGGACACTGTTAACAGAGACCATAATTACTCCACACCAGTCCATAATTACTCCACACCAGTCCATAATTACTCCACAACAGTCTTGAAAATGAAGGTTTAATATACTTTTTCAGTTGGTTCATTGTTGTTACTCATCAACAATATCTCTACTGTTAACCCCCCTCTTCCCCTTATCATATAAAAGATGCAGCAATTACAGGTGCACTTGGTATATTACTTGGATCTGAGTTATACTTCTTTTACAACATAGCCATCGGGTTGGGTATGGTAAGTGTTGTGATCTAATTCCTATAGAGATAATAAAACTGCAAACATTAGACAAATTGATGTACAGGAGGAAACTAGAGTGAAGGAAATGGAGTTTGATTTTTACTCTTATTATTTAACACAAATATCTAACATTTATTATCCTCATAGAATGGTCATGGTAAAACAAATCTCTACAGCACACACAGAATAAAAACCATAGTTCTTAAGAATAGTATGAACAGGTTTTGGAGTGTATATGTAAACCATGTAGATTTATGTAATACACAGGTAAATAAAGTAGCCCTGCCCTTGTCACTGCTGAATAGGTAGATATTCACAGATTACTGTATTACAATAATTGTTGCAGTATAAGTAAGATATCAAGATATCATTTTAATGTCCAGAGGTTTATGTCTCGTTGGGAGAGTTGGTCCTCCAAATGGGAGATCGGGAAGGACCTGTTTTGTATGGAGATTTTGACCTCCCCATGTTAACAGGTATGGATGAGGAAGTCTAATCTGTTGTTTAAATACAAGAACATTACACTAAAATCTACAGTTACATAATGTAACATACATTAAGTATACTTAACATGATATGCCATTCAGTGCAAAAAAAAACAAACATCATGTTCATCACTCATTGTAAAACTTTGCATTACAATTATAATTATTATGAATATATTGTAAAGGTTTTGAACATATCAACATCTATTTCTAGATCTAATATATGTGAAAATGCACATACAATTATCACTATTTGATTGTTATAAATAAAAATACTGCTGTACTATTTAAAACCATAAAACCAAAATTCCTAAATATACATACATATATAGATATAAACTTTTGGTGAGTATCATTATGCAATGTGTATACCAGTAAATTAATACATACAAAATTCAATAAACATTAAAAGGTCTTTCCACCGAAAGCTTTCGTTCAATTTTCAAAAACCTTTAATCTAACGGCAAATAATCACTTACTATCCAAGACAGGTAACAAGTCTGTGTACAAGAAAAATCATGATAATTTGAATATTTTTAAAGTCATGGCCATGGAAGTACGTTCTTCCTCTCTTAATAAGTAAGCATATATCCAAATTTGGTTTGAATATGATGAAAGGTACCTGAGTAATCATCCAAAAAACCAATAACAGACTATTTTCATCAGCTGTGATTTTTAACCTTAGGACTCCAAAATCAATACGGTTCTTCTTCTCTTGATAAGTAAGTATATATCTAAATTTGGTTTGAATATGTTGAAAGGTACTTGCATCATCATCCGGAAACCAATAATTACAGAATATTTTCATCAGCTGTGACCTTGACCTTTGAAATTTTGACCTCAAAATTAAAAGGGTTTAAGTAAACATATCTTCAAATTTGGTATGAATAAGCTGAAAGGTGCTTGAGTTATCATCCAGAAACCAATGAGTGACAGAAGAACAGAAGGATGGACAAAGCAAACACTTCATGCCCCCTGCCATACCTGGTGGGGCATAAAAATAACTGACATATCGGTGGTATTATCTATCAATTTCAGAAATTCCATTAAAAAAGGTATTTCCTAAGAGAAAATTTAGCAGGGTGGAACATGACAGAAAGTAAAATTCAAAAAAGAATAAAACATATTTCCATAAATTTCTGAGAGAAATGACATTCTGAAATTATTTCTTCTATCAAATTATTGTTCTTGGATATGTTGATTCCCAATTAATTTTTTTCAATTGTCACAGCACTTATTTGGTAAGAAAAAAATTAATGTTATTTTTACTTATCGCAAACTTAATCTGATATACCAGTTTAGGTATAAGAAATATTCAAATGATCACTATTTTTCAGGGCCATGGATCTGGGTGGCCAGACAATAAGCGAAAATACTGGAGAGTTTAATGATGAATCCATTGACAGACTTTATTATAGCAATATCTGGAGCTAATGTAAACAATACCCCATCTTTGTTACACAGACAAAATAAAAAGAAATACAAATGCATAAACATAAATAATGCTGTTATCGTGTCTCACATGTCCAATTAATTAAGTCATCATTTCATACAGGAATTAAAATCTAAAATCAATAACTGCAGATCTCTTTTTTGACAAACACATAATGAGAAGCAACTTAACCAGTAATCAGAAGCAATAGCAATGTTGTATAATACAAAATTTTGAAATTTTACAGTCTAAAACCATGTCACCATGACACCAATGCAAAATAATCTGAAATGATGATACCAAGAAACTTTTATTGATATCAGTACATATTTTGTCCATATTCATTTAAATCATTACTTTGAAAAAAAATAAAAACATAAAATAAATTATTTGTCCAAAATATCTGTGTAATACATACAATGTTTCAAAAGAAACTGAAGCAAAGATAAATGCATATATTCTATAAAGTTATACTTAGATCAAATGTAAAATGTAGAAGGAAACTGAAATGAATCAATGGTTTTGTGAATGATGGAGTGTTCCATCACCTCAATTGATCAAAAGACAAAAATCCCATTTTGCCATGAAGTAATTAAAATTTGTATTAGATTTCATTTTGACATTAAGTACCGGTAATTAACACATGCTTAAATTTCATGTGGACATTAAGTGATTGACATCTGTGTTATATTTCATTTTGACATTAAGTGATTAACAGCTGTATTAAATTTCTACTGATAAAGAGCTCCAGATTCTGAAAACAAAGGGTTTTTTAAATATCCATGGTGACTTTACAGTACTTTACAGTACTTTACCTTTGGCTAAAGGTGCTTTATGTCAATGATTGGTGGATTGATTGAATATTGTTTTATGTCACTCTACAATTATTTCATGTATATGATGATGGTATCTGCCTGTAGCATTGCATAGAAATTTTTTAGTTTACAGCGGACCCACCCAAAGCACTGACAATCTTTAATATGTCATGCCTACAATGACACTGGGTCGCTGTTTTACTGTCTCATCTGAAAGACAGGACACTGGTGTGTCAATGGCGGGAGTTGAACCCAAAACTATTGGGTAACAAATGAACACTTCATCCACTGAGCCACCCTGGCTTTTATGTCACTGAAGTTGGCAATCTTTACTCTGGGATATTATGTATGTTTTTTTGATTTTTTTTATTAATAATGAGCTTAATTGCATGTCGTTGTAAGCGCTTCTTACTTTCAGAAAACAACATCCTTTGGAAAGTAAATGAATTCATTTAAGGATCTGAGTTTACCTAGTGAGCTGCTACAGGGTCTAGAGGCTCTAGATTCCATGTTAACAAGTCTCAGACAGTTGTCTGTTTATCTTCCTATCACTACAAAGAGGTCACTGAAAATTTCATAGGTTTCTCAAATTTGTATTTGGCTCTGTTTTATTTATCAAAACAGTAAAGGTATTACTAATTAAGGCAATTAATTTATATGTATTTATATGCTATCAATGTCTTTTTACACATGCATCTTATCTAGAGCTCCGCTTATCTAGGTAAAGATGTTAACATCGACACCCAGACAGACAATGATACACCGTAACACATTTTGTCAGAAGAAAAAATGTGGATAAAAACAAAATGTAGATACACACAATCACGTATCACATTGACTATTCTCACAACTCCTCATACCTTAAGTAACAAAAAACTCAAATCAAATACTGCTGTTTCTAAAGCTTAACAGTTCATCAAAGGTGTCCATTCAATGGCTTGATTCCCACATCTCTATTCCGTAAGCTATAACCATTTTTTTGAGAGGTCATTGCTCCATTTTTTAAAGGAATTTCCATTGATTTATTCCTTTTTATAGCCTCTTCATTTTTTCTGCAACTTTTTTCATGTTTCACTTCTGCTTCAGACATGAAATAACCAGTTTCTAAGCTCTAAAAAAAACAAACAAACAAATAAAAAAATTACATGTTACACTACAGGATTCAACTACTGTCTGCGCCACTCACTTTGTAAACCGAAAAATCTGGTTGTTCACTTATTTATCTTTAAAATAGTTTTACAAAATTAATATCAATCGACAGATCATGTTTAGTCGTAACTTTTGGTGTATGTTATATACTTCTATGAAGAAGCATTCGTATTTTATAGGGAAAAATTATTTTAGATAGGGCATTTTCTATGTTAATTTTGACGTAACACTGAGTCTATGGGAAACTTGGCGACGTCACGTCAAAATTTAACATGGAAATCGCCCTATCTAAAATTGATTTTTTTCTATAAAATATGAACGCTTCTTCATACAAACATATAGCATACACCAAAAGTTACGAATAAACAAGATCTATTGAATAGTTTTGCCTTTTTGAAATTATTCTGAAGATGAATAACTGAAAATCCAGATTTTCCAGTTTCCAGAGTGAGTGGCGCGGACAGTAGAGTGTCATGTCTCCAAGGAGCATGTGTTGACCACACAAAACTGGGACAAACAATGTGATCCATAACCGTCTCTACGCACCCTGACCACTTCTAAAGTATCAGAAAGTTTGCTACAAAGAGCATCCTTTTTTTCAGAAATTTTTGTTTAGAAATTAACCAAAAACAGTCACAAAACATTTTAAAACACTTACATAATTATATCATTCATTTTTAATATCACATCTAAAACTTCTCTTTACAAAAAATGGTACTTCACTGGACCTACTGCACCACACCAAGGACTAACCCCAGAGCAGATCCTAAACAGCAACAATACATGCACTTGTAAGGGACATTGAGTAGATGTACTTCAATCATGCAAAGTTTTATCCTAATTCTTCCATTCGTTTTGACAAGGAAGTCCACCAAAACTTTATACACGTATGTCTAAAATATAGTTTTGTAGTTCTTCCTCTTCCCTTTTCAAATCTTATTATTCTTTATTCTTACATTCATTTTTTTTACAATTACATGTACAATTATTTCATTGAACAGACAAACAGCACAAAATTAAGTCATTTTAAGCAACCTTTCATGAGAAATTAAAAAAATTACCTATCAAAATGCTTTTATTGTGTTTATCCTCTTTTATAAACTTCATTTCAGAACTGAACCAAAAACAACAGAGACAAACCCCTGAGCAGATTTGTCCAAAACAGCAACAGTATTTGTAAGGAACAATGAGCATTTCAATAATGCTGTTCTATCAAAATCCATTTATTTGTTCTAAAGAAAAACTCCAATGAAGCTTTATACACATATATTAACATTTGGTGTTGCAATCCATCCCTACCCCTCTTCATTTTAAATCTCAAAAAAAAAAAAATCAAACAGCTATTTTTGCATTCAAATTATTTACAACAAAAACTATTTTATTAAAATCAGATAAAATATACACAATTAAGCTTTACAGTGTGTTCAACTTAGACTTGGGATCAAAATGACTTCCATACCAAAAATAAAAACCAAACTATTTCTTCATTTGATATACTTCTTCACCAAAAAGGCTTAAGAAGGATCTTTTGCTTGGACAAAAGATAAGTTTGATTGAGGAATGTGAAAAAGTTCCCAAAGTTACATATAAAATGCTCAGTCAGAAATACGGAATAGGTACTGCTATTGTCAGTAATATTTTGAAATGGGATCTCTATCGAGAACAATTCAAACAAATTCAATACTGCTTTTTAAAAAAATGAAATGATCTGTGTTTGCATTGACATAACATTCTGACATATAGAGTTTGTAATATAAATACATAAACTAAGAGAATGTCTTTGAAAATGAATTTTGAGTATCTTTATCTCATTTTCACTTGGTCAGTTACAGTTAAACAGTGTAATAAAAAGTATAAGGGTCATATAACATTACAAATGATTTATATCCTTGATTATTCTGTTCTTCAAGTATATTCTACAATCTGAACTTGGCCTATTCCAAATATTTTCACTGGTCTCACTGCAATTCGGAATAGAAAGATTATACTGTACATTTAATCTAAAATAATGAGTAAAAATACCTAAAACTAACGCATCAGAAGTAACATATCCTTTAAAAATTAAAGAAATCACCTGAATTTGTGTAACTGAGGAAAAAGGACAATACCTTCTTTGACCTATGTTGCCTCATTCTGGATCCATCCCATGACAGATATGCCCAAAAAACAACTCTTGTAGGGGACCTTAAATAATTCATCCCTTTCAAGTTTCAGCAAAACCCCTTCAGCAGTTCTGACAAAGAAGTTGAAAATGCTGAAGTTAAGTATAGGACGGTTGACAGGATTGTATATCTTTACAAAATGGACACTCTGAATTATTCAGAAAGACTAAATCATGTAATATTTCAGTAATACATACTGTGAATTTCCAGTTCCTTGCATACAGTGCACACAAGTACACTGATAATAAACTTATCAACATCTGAAAAATAAATATATGAAGGTCAAGATCAAAAAGTCATTAACAATGGCTTCAATGGAAAGGTCTTATAACAAGAAACACACAAATGAAATATGAAAGCAATGGCTGGTAGGTTTGAAAAGTTATCTCCAATGTAAAAGTTGTCAACAGACAATCAAACAAACAACTCATTCTGTGCTTGAGTCTTGTGAGCTTTGTTCCATCACCTGTTCAATTTGGTGTTTACCCCTCCTATGCTCATGCCATTTGGTGTTTACCCCTCCTATGCTCATGCCATTTGGTGTTTACCCCTCCTATGCTGATGTCATTTGGTGTTTACCCTTCCTATGCTCATGTCATTTGGTGTTACTTCTCCTATACTAATATCATTTGATGTTTACCTCTCCTATGCTCAGGCCATTTGGTGTTTATCCCTCCTACGCTGATGTAATTAGGTGTTTACCCTTCCTATGCTCATGCCATTTGGTGTTTACCCCTCCTATGCTCATGCCATTTGGTGTTTACCCCTCCTATGCTCATGTCATTAGGTGTTTACCCCTCCTATGCTCATGTCATTAGGTGTTTACCCCTCATATGCTAATGTCATTTGGTGTTTACCCCTCCTATGCTCATGTCATTAGGTGTTTACCCCTCCTATGCTCATGTCATTAGGTGTTTACCCCTCATATGCTAATGTCATTTGGTGTTTACCCCTCCTATGCTCATGTCATTAGGTGTTTACCCCTCCTATGCTCATGTCATTTGGTGTTTACCCCTCCTATGCTAATGTCATTTGGTGTTTACCCCTCCTATGCTCATGTCATTTGGTGTTTATCCTTACTATGCTCATGTCATTTGGTGTTTACCCCTCCTATGCTGATGTCATTTGGTGTTTACCCCTCCTATGCTCATGTCATTTGGTGTTTACCCCTCCTATGCTCATGTCATTTGGTGTTTACCCCTCATTTGCTAATGTCATTTGGTGTTTACCCCTCCTATGCTCATGTCATTAGGTGTTTACCCCTCATATGCTAATGTCATTTGGTGTTTACCCCTCCTATGCTCATGTCATTTGGTGTTTACCCCTTCTATGGTCATGACATGAGAAGTTTTTATATTCTGTGCTTGTGTTATGTAATGTTTATTCCTCCTGCACTTGCGTCATGAAAGGTTTACATCTCTTGCTTTTTTTCTAGAGTGAAAATGTAGGAGAGGTGTACCTTTAAATGTAATGATTGCCTGTACTTTACTCTCATACCCTCGACCATTTTAATCACTCAGGCATAATAACATGCTACATTACATAACAATTCTGCCATAATATCTAACAGGGCAAAAGTTTATGAGAAATTTGAAAACAAAATAATAAAAAACTGACCTGTATTGTTAGCCATATAACTATGTAGGAAACTTCAGTCTGTTTGAAAAGCTCTGGTCCAAACTTAAGACAAATAATAGACTCAGTGAAGGTAACAGCACTGAAACGAAACAAATTTAGAATAAAGTATATGACATTGGATCAGTAATATCACAGATATGACAATACAAACACAGGATCCACCTTCTTTTCATTTTTCATGCTCTACACTTTTATGTTAATGAGCAAGACACGTAAAATGGAGGAAGATGAAGCTGGGGGAAGTGCTGAAGAAATGACTACAACAACTGCTCCTCAGTTTCTTAATCAAACTAGAAATAGACATGCTTAATCAGTACTGTATGTGCACTTATCTTAGCAGGATTCTTAATTTAGCCAATAAACGATGTCTATCATGTCTTATACATGGCTAGCCTAACAAGGATATCAGTAAGACTGATGGATACTCCCTGACCTGCATCAAACTAATTGATGACTATCAGATTGGAAACCTTTAATGCTCCAAAGAAAATTTCTCAGGAGTCACAAAACGGTAGGGGTGCATGCATCTTTAATATGAAGTATTAATACATGCTGGGGAAAAATTTGCCAACATCATTTCTTTCTTTATTTATTTTTTTTTTTTTTGTGGTGGGGGGGGGGAGGTATTTAAATTCAAGTTGCTGAAATACCTTAACATTTTAGAAATGATCTGAGTGACCTTTGTGTGGAAGCCCATATTCTGAGTGGCAATGAACATTCCTATGAAATAAAATCAATCAATCATTCCTAAGAAACATTATCATTGCCAGTCGAAAATTCTTTAAAAATACAAGCCCTTTTTGGTATTTCAAGTTCTATTTTCTGAGAGATCAAAAATGACCTTGAGTAACTTCTAACTGAAATTTCATTTCCCATTTAACAATCATGTGAAGTATTAAGGAGATATCAAAATAAATTTAGATAGACAGATGGATGGAAGGACAGCCACTATATGCCTCCCACAAATTTCTGGGTAAAATGATAAAAAGAAACAAAGAGAGACAGTCACAGATTGCCATAATTGATATTACTTGGGTTTTTTAACATTTAACATACTGAACTGAAATTTGGTTGGTTAATCAAATAGGGGTACCATACATTTGGAAGTTTGATATAAGTTATACAAGTGTGATATTTTTTACAAACCAGAACATCCAAGATTGTGTCCCAAGTCTATTGCACCTTGTGTCTGTGACATACACATAATATTGACTGGAATGGAATCAACACAATATTACTATATAATATCAATATTATACTATATTATATTACGACACTGTAGTCATACCCACTGTCTTGATTTCATGTACATTTTACAAAAGTGTTGATTTTTTTTATATCATTTAATATTTTATATATGAATAATTTAACTTCTCATCTTTGAATCATTTAATTACAAAAACACAATCACTACATGTATAATAATTATCCATTTTTAGGTAGTAGGATCAGTATATTTCAAAACAATTGTTTACACCTAGAAGAGAAATATTACATAATATGTTACAATCTTTACAAATATGTTTTTCTTCCATTAACTCTGTATCATAAGTGCTATTAGAATGTCATCAGTATTTGTCTGCTATTCAAGTGGTAACTCGGGGACAATTATTAGTTATAATCTATAATATAGAATACAACAGAGACAGAAGAAAACCACTTCAAATGAAAGCAGTCACTGAACAGATGATAGTATCTTACCGTATAGTTGGAGCAGTCATTGAGCAAATGATAATCAATCTCCAAACATTTATCTGATGAGAAGGAGGAATGTCTAATATGTGTTTAAGGAAAAACGTGTTTAACTCTGACAACTGTAAAGAGAGTTAATATTTTCAAATGCATTATGATTCTTATAGCAAAAAATAAAGATTCTAGAAGCAATGTCATTCTGTAAATATTAAAGTTGTATAAGCACAGTAAATCAATAATGAAAATCAATGGTTTTCTGTTATCATATTCAGACTAATGCTTTACACCACATGCTATACAAAGTGATCCTAAAGCATTGCTATGCTTTGTACAAACATCAATCTAATATAAACAAAGTATTAAATTTTTGAACAAGTAGAGTGATGCTTCATTAATCTGGGTTCAGATAAATGAGAAAATCCACATATTCAGATAAAATGTATGGGAAAGGATCATCCCAATGTTATTTTGCACCAATTATCTTTATATACCCAATTCTGATCCAATAAAAAATATATTGAATGGATTTGAAATGTTATTTTAAAACTGATACATTAGTACAAACAAATTTTCAACCTTCTGAACATGACTAGCAAGGAAACCTTTTTAATCTTTTGGTGAAGCCATGCCAATTAATGCCTTGCCCAACCTCTTGCTTATTAGTTGAACACATTGACACCAGTTTGTTTTGTTATCTTATGACATATTATTAACCTGACTACTAAACATTTCACAGGTAGGGGTAATGATGAATGTCATTTAGTTGATGATTGCTAAATAGATCAGTACAAGCTGACTTTGGCCGTTGAAGTAATATATTGATTCCAGTATTCACACTGTTCAAAAATATGAAAGAAAACTATACATGTTTTTGTTGGCTTTTACTTCTTTATGTCAACAGGGATTAAATCGCATATGAAAATCAAGTATATATATACATGCTGTTAATATATTCACCCCCCTTATTCATTTTAAACCAACTGGGAAAAAAATGGTATTCCCGTTCTTTCCAATTACATTTATTACAATATAAACCGATGACTTAAGTCTTTTAACTCAGGTGAGATAAAAAGAAATGCATATACAGGTCTCTAAATGCATTTATTCAATAGTGTAAGGAAAATGATTATGAGAAGATAATTATTACTTCTAATCTGTTAAAGAAAATCCTCACAAGTTTCTGGATTTAGGGGGGGATGCTTACAATACAGACAAGAATATCAGTAGAACTGATGGATGCTCCCCCTCTGCATCAAACCAATAACAATTTGTGTGTAAAGCTATCATAAAATTTTAGTGAATTTCTTTTCCATACATCTGAGGTTATGATTTTGAGAGAGTATTGTCAAAAAGTTCCTGGCACAAGGAACATTTGTGTGAAATATGATACAGTTAATATGATGAATGATTTTAGAGATATTAGGCCTTTTTAAATACATTAATGGAGGGAATGTGCTGAGTGACCCTGACATTGCAGAAATGATCTTGAGAGACCTCTGTCCTAATGATATTTGTGTGAAATATGACAAAATTCTAATTAACAGCCTAAGAGATATGAGCTGGGAGGAACGGACACAACCAAACTTCTTCAGAGAGAGTAAAATGCTTCCACTTTCTATGAAAGGAAGAAGGATTTCTACATGGTAAACCTTCCCCCAGAGGGAAATTTTTTATAAAGAAAACATTCCCCTCAGAAGGTCTATCAAATCACTTGCAGTAAATCTTCAGGAAAATTCTTTGGTTGGAAGATTGTTTGCGTTTGATTATCCTTTTTATCCTCCCCCCCCCCCCCCCCCCACCTACCTTGATGTCAATTGAAAGGGCTTCATAAGTTGAGTATGCATGTCAAATATGAAGCCTTTATACTTCACGGTTCAAAAGTAATAGCCAAGGTTAAAGTTAACAAAAGAAACACAAACAGACAGGACAAAAACAATATGCCCTTGATCTAACTATCCGAGGGCATAAAAAAAAATTGATGTGAAAGTCAAAATCACAAGGTTATAAGTAATATTATCAATGGCAAAGTCTCCCTACATGGAACACACAAGTGAAATATCATAACCCTACCCTCTATGATTCAAAGTGAAAGCCAAGTTGTTTTTTTATTGCAGGTGAAATGTAGGTCAAACTTAATAGAGAATGTCACGGTGTTTTATAAATAAAGGCATTGACAAAATGATTTTTCCAAAAGGAACCCATATATGAAATATGAAAGCCCTTAAGGCTAGCTTCCATGGTTGAAAATTTACAGTCAAGGATTCAGTTTCTGAGAAGTCAAAAATGCCAGGTCTTGCAATAAGAAACATACATGTGAAGTATTAAAGCCTTATTGTCTATGGTTAAAAAGAGACAGCAAAGGATTCATTTTTTGAAATGAAGGTCAGACATGAATGTCAAGGTTTACAAGATCATAAATTATGGTATCAATGGAAACGTTCTTCCACGAGAAATAAGCATGAAATATGAAAATACTGGCTGGAAAGGTTGAAAAGTTATGTCCAATCATTGGGCCAATGTTAACGTTCACAGACAAGTAGACTGACAGACTGGACAAAAACAGTATTTCCCAGGATTATAAATTCAGAAGCATAAAAAAATCATATGTTTTCTGGCCTCTTTGGTGGGAAAATTTTTATTTGAAGTTAGGAAATGAATTTTATACCTATATTCTTTCTGCTATTTCATTAGTAGGCAATAGACAACCAAATAAATATATCATTTTCCTGTAGGTTTTTCATCTCATACAGCCCATTAGCAAAATTCGTGCACTGTTTAAGGATTTTGTATTGAAATGTAGACAGTCACAATGAAGAGGTCTGTCTAACATTTAAGAATTACACACATCACAATTTAAGTGTTCAAGAAAACACATTTTTTGACTCCTATTCATTTTTGAAAAGCGTGGCACCTAACACACACAGACACCAGTCAAAGTATGAGACCCTAAAAGATCAAAAAGACACTTCAAGATATGTCATTGAAGATATAATATTACCTGCCACACAATAATGAGAATAGAGACAGCTACCACCCGCATTGTGGAAGATTTGGGATCAAGCCATTTCAAGTTAGTCCAGCTAAAAAAATATATGTAATTTGTTACATTAAAATTTACAGACTCATTGTACTTGATGTATTTTATTGCATTCAATGTTAAACCGTTTTTAAACACATCAATGACAAGTACAAGGGTAATGCAAAGTGTGGCATTCCCAGTTATCTGCATAATTGATTTAATCATGAACTGACCTAAATCCCATACCCAAATATTTGTACAATGTCTGATGAATCTTAGTCTAAGATTCTGCGACCATAAATCCATTTTTATATTGGCAATGTCCATAAAATGTCAAAATAAAGGTGTTACTGGCTACTGTCAGATATAATTCCACAACTTCACCAGAAATAAAATTACAAGATGTCTTAGATTCAAGAGTTTCAGATGCAGCATTAACTTTTAATAAGAGCAGAATATTACAACAAAATAAAACATCAAATGTCAAGGTCAATACCACAATACCAAGGGTGACAAGTGTATACAATTGTCATATTGAATCTATGTAATGAAAAGTATGAAAGCTGTATCCATTACAGTTCAATGAAAAGAAAATAATTTAAAGTTCAAGGTCACCGGGTTAAAAGTCATGCTATCAAAGCTTTGACCCTGAGGAGCCTATAAGTGAAATATGGAAACAAAATATCTTACAGTTCAAAAGATATAGCCAGTGTTAAAATTTTTGAAAAGAAGGTCAAGGTCAAGGTAACTAGCTCAAAAGTCATGACCTAAAATGAAAATTCAGATGAAAGCCTTATCTCTTAAGGTTCAAAAGATATAGCTCAGGACACACTATTGAAAAATCTACTAAGCCAAAAGTCATGATCCTAAATAATAGTTAATTCTCACAACAAATATATTGAAAACAAAATTTATTGGTTGATTGGGCATTATGTAGCTTTTAGCGATTATTCAATCATATCCCAACTTGAAAACAGGTCGTGATCAATCTCTTGAACATAGTAGTACAACCAAGGATATGAACCTAGATCGCCTACATTGCTAGCCAAACACTTAACCACAACACTATCTCTGCTCTTATAGATGTTATGAGAGTCCAATTAGCATAAAATAAATAAATGTGAAACAAATGTTACGCTTACCTGACTGGAGTAAATTGTAAAACTGCTCTGCGAATTTTACCTGTTGTGGAGTGTATATCTCTGAAAAGAATACATCTAACTGTAATATCCTGTTATGGTAAAGGTAACTTCAGTAATTAAAGTTATAAATCATAAATTTTATCTATAAAGTATACAATTTACTATAAATATATACAATGATGTAATATATATAGTTACATATCAATAAATATTTGGATTTGAATACATGTAAGAGGACAAGTTGTTCATTCACAATCAACTTACTATCTAAGAAAAGTTGCAGATACATATATTCTCTTCCTTACTATGTTTTTCGCTATAATTAATAAAAGCCTGTAATCTTTGAATCATCAACCATAAGCAGTACAGTCCAAATAAAGGAGAGTAAACTTTATAGACCTCAAGAAAATTACATTAGGCAGTAAAATTGTCAAATTAAGATGGAATTTCATAGATTCTTATGATTACAGCAAATCAATATCAATGCTATATACAACCTGTTTGGTGCAAATTAAAAAAACCAAAAACAAAAAAAAATCAGTAAAGTTGATAGATGCTAACACCAATGTATGACTCCATCAGATAGGAAACCAACATATACCGGTGGAATTTTGCACATATATATGACCTTTATGAATATTTAAGTAGAAAGCAGAAAACTGCACCACCTGCATGTTGTCTTATCAATAATTCTAAGATGCATCTTTAGATTTAGTAATAGACTTACTTGATGCTTTCCCAATGGTAGTTCCTCATTTCAAGAACTTTACAGATCTGCATTCCTATCATAATACCAAGGCCATTACACACAAGGAAATCCAACACCCAAGCATCCCACCAACACTCCGCAAAATTTGGCAGCAGGTGAGAAAATGCCATCTACAATCAAAAATTTTTTTAGCATTTCTGACAGCAAACTATCAACAAAGAAAGATTATAGGCAATATTCATATCATTTGTATAGCATATTCATTGTATGCTTTTAACTTGATATTTTCAATTAAATTATCATGAATCTCTCCCATTTTTAACTCTTAGTTTATACTCTCAAAAATTTGCCAATGCACCAATTGCTATTATCCTTTTTAAATGGTGCGTCAAACATTACTTTAAATATAATATCCCAATAAAACTACAATTAAACAATTTATGTGTGAGGTTGAAATAAATTTGGTGATTTTTCAATATGTCAAGTTACAAACAGACAGTTATTTTTCAATTGTAATGCACTTCATGGGCTCAAGTCGAGGCAGAGGTGGAACACTTCTTGCTGTTATAGTAAAGGATATCCCAGTCTTATCAGGAATTTTTCAGTGAAACCACCTGCACTCAGTTGTTGATAATGGCCAAAAAGAAATCTATTAAGTAGTCATGTATTATATTTTCTCTGATAATTTTTGTAATTCTTCATAAAAAAAACCAACTCTCCACTGTTCACTCTTAAACTGCCAGGTCTAGGTTTGGATTTTTAAATCTATTTGAATAATCAATTGTTGTTATCCCTAAATATATTCAGGTACTATTTGATTTATTCAAATTTACACAGTGCTGGTCATTAACTTTACACAGAAACAGAGGTAAACATGTCCCACTTTGCTTTGAGGAGCATGTTCAGATGGGTTTCTGCCAAAATCTGGAAACTGGCATATTAGTTTAACACTCTGGAAAGACAAACTGAAGTAAATTTTGAAAACACTGATTAGCATAGACCATTTCCTTAAATCAGAATCTATATTTTTGTGAAAAAAATCCCTCTTTATGACCTTGAACTTTTGAGTGTAATTGAGCAAATGTAATTATTCCTCAAGTGTAAATGTACCATGCAATATGATTAAAACAAATATTTGCCTTACTTAAGATAATTGAGTTCAGCTGATATATTCAATGATCCAGATCCAGACTAATTTCCCTTACCTCCGTGATCTCCCACATGAGTGAAATGGTCCAAAGAATGCCATAATGTCTAATTAAGATGGACTTGATAGTCCATCCCAGTAGATGAGCCAGAGCAAAGCAATCAGCATGACTCCAAAGCTTCTCCCAGCTCATCTGAGAGCAGTTTACAGCATATTCCTAGAAATATAATTTACACTATATGACTGGTGTTCTCTTCCTGTATTCTTTATGAAAATTCTAAATCAAGAGGCCCAAATGGCCTTATATTATTCATCTGTATTTTCTCATGATCCTTGATACAGTCACTGATTTTACCATATTTATTTTGCATATAAACAAGAATCACTTAACTTTAGAAATGAAAATAGCTGTAAGCTGGTCAAATACTTACCATCTACAGTCAGAAACTCAAATTTTAATTTTTTTTTTTTAATATTTATTTTTATACAGTTAGAGAGTTGATCTCACAACCATGGTACCTCTTCATGTTACCTATGTGATACTTCAATGCAAAAATGTTCAAAAAGTGGGAGGGTAAATGACAAAAGAGATTATATGATATTCTGTAAGACAATAAAAATGGTGTGACAACAGCGATGACTAGCAACACAAGCAATACCTTCTCTCCAGCAGACACCCCTTTGAGATCAGGAAACACCCATTCTACCATTTTGCGGACATCTTGACGGCTTTGGAATAATGCAAATACCAAGATGAGGAAGTACAGCACACTCATTCCTATATTGGCAGAATAGTATAAAAATGTAACTTCATTCCATTTTATGTGTGTAAAAAAGTACAACTCTTCCATTGGTCCTTCTCTATTTTCAGCAGCTTTTATCTTTCACATCAATCAATCAAAACTTTAACTCTGATATATCTTTTAGAATAGGTCATTTCATTGACAAAAACCAAGGTAAACTTTAGTACAAGTACACTGCAGCAATTATGACTTTTATCCACAGTATTATATAATGTAAGACATACCAAATACTAATCTCCATATTGCTGGGTGGGGTCGTGTAAAAGGACCTACAAACATACATACAGTTTATTGTCTACATGTAATAACAAAATCAAGAAGTGTAGTATCTGATTTACATTAATTAAATATTAATCAATATAAGCATGTTCATACATATCTGTCTACATACAGGTAATGAAATATGTAAATAAGTGAAGTAATTGTGAATCCAATAAAAGAAAACGATACCCGTTCTCAAATTTTTGGCCTTGGGGCTGACACTGTTTTTGTACTAAATTTCTTTTGACTTAGGGCAACAAGGTAAAAAATTTGAGAACACAAGTTTGTTTACTTGTGTTAAATAATCATTATAATTAAAATAATATAGAGAAGTAAATTTAAGTAAATTTAAGATAGAAATATTGTTTAATTTTTGTTTTGTGTCACACCAAAATTATTGCACTTTAATGGTGGCATCTGCCTAGATGCAAAGCACAAACATTTAGACCTTTGTGACAAAACCTGCTAAATCAGCAAGGGACATTTTAATTTTCACATCTACCATGACATGAGACTTCAAGTTTACTGTCTCATCTAAAAAACAAGACACTGCTCAGCCTTTCACAAGACTCAATCCCCGGACCTCTCAGTACACTCAAAACATTCAAAAGGTATCTACAAGTGAAAAATCAAAGCTCTATTCCTTATGGTTCAAGAGATATAATCCTGATTAAAGTTTTGAAAAAAATAGGTCAAACTCTAATGTCAAGGTCACTGTGTCATGTGCAGATACATTATTTCATAACAGCATCAAACCTTTCCTAGCTAGCATTTTAAGTACATGAAAAAATTTCATGGGCCATGATTCCTATAAAATATTACTGGTAATGAACATCTTTGACTTTTGACCTATTGATCATTAATCAATAGGCACCTCCCTTTTTATAAGATGGTTATTGTTTGTATACTTGATTATCATCTGGAAACCAGTAAGTTTCGACTTTTTTACTTGTAGTGACCTTGCCTTTTGATCTATTGTCTCCAAAATCTTTTCCTTATGAATATTATTCAGATACTCCAATTTGCTACGAATAAGATGCAAGGAACTTTAGTTATCATCTGGAAATCAATTGTGTGATGGGGTTGTCTCAAGACCCTGTGTTAAAAATAGTGTGGACATTTTATTTCAGAATGGAACCAAAATAACAACACTCCTTGTACAAATGTAACACCTTTCTAGATCACATTGGAGTTTTCAGTTTGTTGATATATGCAGTTGGTCTGAAGGAGAAGTATGTCGAAGGAAGATACCCTCTTGGGCCTATGTCCACCTGTCCTGGATCCACATCTTAGCAGATTTTGCTTAAAAGCAACAACTTGTACTTCATACCAAATTTCATTATAATATTTACATACCGGTAAGTTTTGAAGGAGAAGTCCACCAAAGCTTATTACTACATATTAATAGCATATCTCTCCTTTTTAAATCTTCATAAAAATATGCAAAATACTCTGAAAATTATTTTTTGTATTCCATTTCTTTCCAATTTAAATCATCATAATAAAATCTGTTAAAATACACAAAATCAATGCATTACAAGAAACCTATAAAGAAACCCTGTTCCTTACTTTAAAAAAGACATAGTCCGTGTTGAAGTCTTTGAAAAAGTAAGTCAACGTCCAAGGTCTCGGTCCCTAGATCAAAAGCCAGGCGGAATCTACATTTGAACTATCAAAGCCCCATCCTTTGCAGCTTAACAGATATTGCCCAGCTTACGTTTTTGGAAAGTGGGTAAAAGTCCAAAGTCAAGTCACAAAGTCGACAGTCATGACTCTTAATAAAAGCTCTTTTCAAGAGGAATCTTTTCATCTATTTTTGAAATATCAAAGCCCTGGCCCTTGGGGTTTACAAGATAGAACCCAGATTAAAGATTTTGAAAAGTAGGTCAAAGTCCAAGGACAAGTTCACTAGATCAGATATCACGATGGTACCAAATGGAAGCCCTGAACATAAGGAATCTATATGTGAAACATCGAAGCCCTATCCTCTATGGCTAAAAAATATACGCAGGTTAAATTTTATGAAAAATAAGTCTAAGTCCAAGGTCAAGGTTACTACAACTAAGGCCATGGTGCCAAATTCTGGTAAGCCGGTGTGGTCTAGTGAATAAGGTGCTCAGCTCGTGATCGAGAGGTCCCGAGTTCGACTCCCGCCCTGGACACACCGGTGTTCTGTCTTTCGGATGAGTCCCGTGTCACGGTAGGCGTGGCACGTAAAAACTCCCTCACTGCTTCGGGTGGGTCCGTTGCAAAGGTCTACATTTGTATGCAATGCATCAGGCAGATGCCGTCACCATATACATTAAATAATCGTGGAGTGACGTAAAACAATAATCAATCAATCAACCAAATTCTGGTATAACATAAAAACACACAAACACGTCAAATAATCTAGGTGTGGTATTAAATAACACACAAAATCCAAACACCAAAACTTTTAAGAATCTCAAATACTGTTTCATAACTGAAACTTCGCTCTTATACTTAACCCATGGTTGTTTTACAATATCAGACAAGCGCATTAGTTTTACTATTGTACAGCAAGTTCTGATATCAAATTGTATTTTGTAACCTATTACACGTGAAATAAATAGCCGTCAATGGATATGGCACAGTACATATATATATATATATATACATAACCAATCATTACTCATTTCACATCGACCATTGTCGATTCCTTACCATTGGGGAATGCTAAAATGCTGATGACGAAGAAAAAGAAGACCAAGCAGCACAGACCACTCCATACATTATCATCTGACGAACTGTCATTTCTGGAAGTATAAATAACAAAACGATATTTCTATGGCTATCCTGGCTATATTTTCGCTAAAACTGTGACACACAGAGCATTTACATTCTCTGCACGACGGACATGTCCATGCAAAAAGAAAATTGAAATGTAAAATCTATATTAAATGTATTCCCAAGCACGATCGTCTCTGTCAATACATAATCATGATTGATAAACGAGATCTATTTCATGATTTCGATGCACTAAGTCTCCTTTTGGAATAGCAGTTACCATAAACTATTAACTATTTATGATTCAATTACCAATCTATCAGAAAGCGTTGAAAGTAGGGATAGCTTTATTGCGTTATAGGCAATAACCATGGTTGCTCTTTCTTTATATGTATATATATATTCATGTATACGGAATTTGAGATTCTGGAACGTCCAGTTTTTGGTCTGTCTGTCTCTGATTAGTCCGTATATCTTCGCCCTCCCCCAATCCCCAAAGACACCTTTAACATTTAATTTAAAATGTGGATGTCGCCTCCACTGCGGAGGACATCCACTTTTGTCATCTATTTAATCAAGAATTTTACCATCCAATATAGCTTAAACTTTCATTTCATATGCAAGTACATGATATAATACAAAAGGATATAATATAAGAGATGTGAAAATAAGTAGCTAAGTACTTATAGAAATCCATCTCTAAAAGTAATATGCACAGAACTGACAGAAGATGAATCATGAAGATGACATACGCGATTGGATCCGGAGTTAGATTATATACACAAAGGTAATAGGTATATACAGAGAAAGAAAATAAGTGTACTGTGTATTTGAAAATTAAGCAACCTTAAAAACTTAAAGACAGTAGTACATAAGAATGCTGAGATATACAGTAATGTAATTCTATATATGATACGAAACATTCTTGCTAAATAGTAAACTGAACATTGATACGAGGCAAGAATTTGTTCTATATATTAAGTAGATTCAACTAGAAAAACGTTTAGACTTTTTTTAAAACTCCGTGAACTATTTTGAATGTGTGCTGGTTAGTGTAATTACGAGACAATCTGTTTTCGTATAAAAG